>JAINUG010000274.1:836382-951382 GCA_029706075.1 Aldrovandia affinis
GAAACAGGTAAGAGAAAGCGAAAACATGGACCGGACAACCAGGAAAACCTGGAATGAACAAAAACACCTAATTACGGAGAACACGAACATGAGACGTGACAAATAAAAAAAAGATAATTACATCGTATTATCTTGTGTACAAGTTATTATCTTGTTTGTGCAAGTTGTTTGTGTGTTTTTTCCACTTTTTTAAAATTACTGTGTGCTGTCTCATTGACTAATCTCATATAAGCCAATCAAAAGATTTGGCCTCCCACAAGACAATGTGATTCAAATCTGTGAGTCATTGATAGCACACAATGTCTCCACCAGGCCTGGGTCAAATACCTATTTGAAACAGTTTGAACTCTTTTGATACCAGCAGTACTATAAAATACTCCTGCGGATCTATGAGAATTTTCAACAAAACATTATTTTGTTATTTGACCATCATTTACACCAGGGGTGGCCAACCCTGGTCCTGGAGGGCTACAGGGTCTGCTGGTTTTCATTGTCATTCAGCGCTATAAGTGATCAATTAAAGAGGTTGATCACACAGTTAGCTCACCTCACCTGGCTTCCTGGGTCTGAACTGGCTGTTGATTTTAAGGTGAAAACAAAAACCAGCAGACCCTGTAGCCCTCCAGGACCAGGGTTGGGGACCCCTGATTTACACCTTCGCCTCTGCTTATTTCATTGTTACTAATGGGAGCTTTTGCCTGGGGTGTGTTTTTAAATTCCACATACAGAGCTCCAAAGCAAAATCCTCTCTAGCACAGAAGTTGCCGCTAATAGACAGGTGTGTTAATGGGCTTAACGGTGTTTGCTGGTGCAGTTAACGGGTGTTGGGCTTCAATCGGTGGTTCGTGCTGCATTTGTTGAAGCTATTACTTCCTCTGCTGTCTGATGCGGCTGATGTTGGTAACTGAGCCACTTTAGAACATTCACTTTTGCACCTAGCTAGCAAGCCAGCCACCGAGACGCATCACCTTAATTCCGCCCCGCCGTCAGTTGAATTTGGAAAAAAATAACGTCGCTCCAATGATAGGTCCCAACCTCTGTCAGTCATGGTGAGTCCGTGAGTTAACAATATAGTTAAATATTTGTAAAATGTACTAACACGTAGCCTATTACAAAAACACAAGAACCCCCCCGAAAATATTATGGAGACATAGGGTGACAAATCTGATTGGCCTTCAAACGGTTAGAGATTTAATCAGTCCTGATTGTTGTCTTAGATGCTACAGAGAGGAGTTTTTGCATTGAGAGTTGGAGGTTTTACATTCAGCAAACAGAACATGAAGAAATCCACAGGTCATATGTTGAATGTTGAGTGCTTTAGTGAATGGAATTTTTTTTTTAAATGTAGTAAAATCTTAAATGGCTTTCAAGCATAAGAAAACTGGAGTAACATGATACACATACACACTCCAGAAAAGTCTTAGCAAAAGGTGCAGAGTCAAAGTGGCATATTAGAATTTAAAGAATACAACTTGCACATTTATTTGATGCTCCAAAAATAAAGTATAATAGTTTATTGAACTATGTAGGTTAAAGTTTCAACCCCCAGGTCTTCATTAGAGCAATTAGACAAAAGAGCACACATAGCCTACTAATTAAATTAAGGGGCTCGCGGCATGTCAGAGGGAGAGGGCACAGTCTGTTCACCATTCTGACTGCCTGTGGAAGGAAGCTGTTCAGCATCCTTTGGGATCAGGCACGGAGGCTCCTGTACCTTTTCTCCGATGGCAGGAGGGAAAACAGTCCATGGAAAGGGTGGTGAGGGTCCCTTATGATGCTGGTGGCCCCGCGAGTGCAGCGCTGGTTGTAGATCTCCAGCAGGGACGGGAGAGGGCACCAATGATCTTACTGGCTAACTTCACAATCCTGCTCAGCTGATGTTTCTCCAGTGCCTTGCAGCTGCCGAACCAGGACGTGAGGCCATAAGATATGACAGATTCAATGGTGCCCCTGTAAAAGGTGGTGAGATGGGGGCAGGGAGGCCTGCCTTTTCAGACGCCGGAGGGGATGGAGCCGCTGGTGAGCCTTTTTAAGGATGGCCGTGGTGTTGATGGTGAAGGTCAGGTCGTCTGCCAGGTGGATTCCCAGAAACTTGACGCTGCTGACTCTCTCCACCGCGGTGCCTCCGATGGTCAGCGGCATGTGGTGGAGCTTGCCGGCCCTCCTAAAGTCAATCACCATCTCCTTTGTCTTGTCGGTGTTGAGGAAGAGATTGTGTGAGCTGCACCGTGATGTAAGTTGCTCCACCTCATTCCTGTATGCAGACTCATCATCGTTGCTAATCAGACCCACCACTGTTGTGTCGTCTGCAAACTTGATGATGTGATTGCTGTTGGATCTGGCAGTGAAGTCATGGATGAGCAGGCTGAACAACAGGGGGCTCAGTACACAGCCCTGAGGAGACCCTGTGCTCACTGAGATGGTTCTTGAAGTCAGACTGCCCACCTTGACTCTCTGCTGCCTCTGTGACAGGAAGTTGTGGATCCAGCTGCAGGTTCCAGCGTCCACATTCAGCCACCTCAGCTTTTCTACCAGCTGCTGTGGAATGATGGTATTAAATGCTGAGCTGAAGTCGATGAAGAGGAGTCTGGCATAGGTGTTTTTATCTTCCAGGTGTGACAGAGTGAGATGGAGTGCAGTGGAGATGGCGTCCTCTGTTGAGCGTTTAGCTCTATATGCAAACTGTAGAGGGTCTAAGTCTGAGGGGAGGCGGTCCTTGATGCGCTGCAGGATGAGCCGCTCAAAACACTTCATGGCTATAGGTGTAAGAGCCACGGGGCGGAAGTCATTTAGGCAGGCTGGGTTTGACTTTTTTGGCACAGGTATAATAGTGGCACTCTTGAGGCAGGTGGGCACGACTCTTTGAGTGAGCGAGATGTTAAAAATGTCTGAAAAAACATATTTTAACTGCTCGGCGCACTCCCTCACCACACGCCCCGGGATGTTGTCCGGCCCCGCTGCCTTGCGTGGATTGACGCTGGCGAATACTTTTTTCATCTCAGCTGCTGTCACCTGAGGTATCTGCTCGCTGGGTGATGGTGGGAGCATCTGTGCCTTGTTGCTGTTGTTAGCCTCAAAACGTGCGTAAAAGTCATTAAGCCTGTCAGGTAGTGTAGGGTCCGTGTGGCTCACCTGCGGGGGGTGGCTTGTTGTCAGCGATTGTGTTAAAACCCTGCCACAACCGCCGTGAGTCTTGGTTGTCCTCGAAGTGGCTGCTGAGCTTCTGCCCATACAGCCTCTTCGCCTCCCTGATGCCCCGGGACAGATTTTGTCTCGCCAGTCTGTATGCTGCCGTGTCTCCAGTTTTAAAAGCAGCATTACGGGCCCTCAGCAGTGAGCAGACCTCCCCAGTCAGCCAAGGTTTATGATTGGCACGCTTCCTGATGGTTTTTACAACAGTCACATCATCTATACATTTACTTATGTAGCCAATGGTGGACTGTATATTCCTGTATATTTGTGTGCATGCATTTATATATTTATATTTCTACATTTATATTTTGTATCATGAAAAGGCACCAATTCTTCTGTACTTTTCATGATTTATATGTTCTCTAAATACATGGTATATGTACTTTCTCATATATTACTACCATATGCATTCTCTGTATTTTTACATGAGTAATACATGTATGCCATTCATGCAGATCATTTTGACAATAAATACAAATACTGTATGTGGCATACAGCCTGGTGGCTCATCTTTCCCCACCCCCACCATTTTGAAAAAGTGGCTTCACACAACAGCTAAGACTAACTTCTATGCTTTTGTTCAGCTGTCATATCATAGCTTATAAGAGCAACAGCTGAACTATAATGTATCAGAAAATTCTCCTACTTCAGTTTTCTCAAAATCATCATAACAGTGGACTTCTTTGGAATTCATGTATAAAGGGTCAAATCAAATTTTTGGACATAAGTTGCATTCTCCATGTGCTCCCCTTTACCACATATTGAATGAAATGGTTGCTTCTTCCTGAAAATGCTGTCACATGGGGTGCAACAAGGGGTGGCTCATCTTACCTTGTGGCACATCTTACCCCGGTCTCCCGTACTGCTTATGTTCATGGACTCAACAGCTAGCAGCATTTTCAAAATGTTTTTTTCAATAAAAAGAAAAGCTGATCCCATTCTTTATGTTAATCCTGTATGCAATCTCATTTCTATAAAGACTCAATTGTATCAATGCAAGGTTCATTTAATATTGACTTGGCTCTGATGAAATGTAGATTCTAAGGACAGTAGACTTCTGTTTAATAGAACATTGCTGTGGCCTTAAACCGTGTTCTTCATCCATCCTTTCTCTGCCCAAAGTGCAATACTCACTCACACACACACACACACACACACACACACACACACACACACACACACACACACACACACATGCAAACTCACTATCTGAACTAGCATTTTCATTTGTGTAATATTTCCTCTCTCTCTCACACATACAAACACACACACACACACACATTCTCCCCGTCTGAACAAATATTAGCTGAAAATGTATGACTGTAGTTAAGTCAAACAGATAATGGAATTAAAAGTGACTTATTTGAAATGATTTCTACTTACTCGGTCAAAGGTAGCTAGCTGGCTACTTCAACAGGAATACATAGCATGGATACCTGTCCTGTGCTTTCACTTGTATTTCGTAAGTGTCCCTGCTTTACAAACACATCTGCCAGGAGTCCATCATACAAAAATGTCTAGAGATAATGTCCCTCCATGTTCTCAGTGAATGTGGTTTTTAACTCGATGCAACTCCACCCCCCCCCCACTCCCACCAAGAAACCTTTGTTTTGTTTTTGTGAGTATTACTAAATGCCAATCAAGCAGCTCTGAGAATTTATGGGTTCTAATATCTGCACTTGATCAAACACACGCATGGCAGTCATGTTATAAGCAGAAATCAATATTCACACCGAAGGGGTATTGAGCGCCCGCTGGCTCATGGTTCAGCAGCCGGCTGCAGCATTGCTTAATTCAATGCAATCCCATCAGCTGAATCTCACTGAATTTCCTCCCTGAACCATAATTCCTGTAAATTTTCCGGCCTCATACTTCCCTGGTTTCCTTTGAAAATCTTACAACAATAAATTGCATCGAGCTTTTTTAAGTGTTCCACCCACACAATCAAGTTTTTGACAGCAATTATAACCGTAATAAACTGTTCTTGCTTCATTTTATCAAGAATGTGAATTCACAACCTCTACATCGGGAAGGTATAAAGCAACGAAGGTTCAAGAGTGCTGGTTCATCCCTATATAGGGCAAGGCATTTCATCTACAATTTGAAACGTGATTGTGTCAGTAAAGATGCAACATCTATCACGAAATTCCCTGGCCTCATACTTCTAACCCTCCCCCCCATCCACAAATGACTGGAAATGAACAATTACACACCATGTTGAACAGTCGGGAACAGGCAATGGGCGTTGAATGCTTTCTTGGGTTTTCTCCCAACATAAACCCTGCCAGATATCGGAAAAGGAGTAAAAGATTACTTATCAGACCACATTCTTTTCTTCCACTGCTCAGAAGTCCAGATTTTCTGCGCATTAAACCAAGTTATGCATTATTCCACATTGGCCTTGGTTACAAACAGTTTCCGAATGGCAGCCCTACTATAAATATCAGCTTTGTGGTCACAATGGTAGAGTTTTTGTTGAGACTGGGTCAAGGAGGTGTAAAATCTGTTCTGTCGTAATTTTTTAAGCTGTTTTGTGTTTTTTTAAATCTCCATTTAGTGTTCATTGTGAACTCCCCTCAACTAGGTTAAACAACTATCCTGTTAAATGTCTGACTAATCATGTAGGTGAGCTTTGACTTGTAACGTCTGTTCCTCTTTCCTGATGCAGTTATTCCTTGTTTTGCATATGCCGTTATGATTTTCAACACCGTTCCCCTTGACACATTAAATAATTTGTCAGTTTCTATGACTGACACACCTATAATTTGGGCACTAACTATTTGATCTCTTTCAAAAGTGTACAGCCTTTCTTCTATGAACAGAAACCGATAACTAAATGATTTTTTTAAATTCATATTTCATGATTTCAGATGGCTTTTCATTATAGGCAGAGATGAAAGAGCACCAAATCTCTCTTTAGGCCATTCTAAAGCCTCTTCCTGTGGCAAGTCTTTCAGACTGAGTGAGCAGGGAGTGGGATGAGTCAGTGTTAATACCGTAGCCTCCTGCCAGCTCCTAAGCTCTCCAACACATAGGCATACAGTGAATCATTATCGACATCTAGTGGACATAAAAAGTAATAACAAGTAGTTTTGCGTTGAGTTGCCACTGCATACGGCACACTGGTGTCATTTTGTCCGTTTTTTCATTGCTTATGATATTTCTACCTTAGGGGCCTGTCTGTCTGCTTTGGAATGTATTGAATATTTTTTTCCATTTTTACCGTCGCTCTGTGCCACAAGTGGTAAAAACTAAATTGGGAGCATTACGTTGGACGGATAATACAATAAGATGTATAAACAAGATAGTAAGTAATTCGGACAAGATAGTAACTTGTACAAGATAAGTCATCAGGAAAAGATAATGTCAGGAACGGTGTCGGAAAACCAGGCGCGGACCCAAAAATGCAATAATGTTCTTTATTGCAAAAACAGGCAATGTTCACACGGGAGCAATCAGCGCAATACAGGAGTCCAGAGAGTAGTCGGGGACAGGCAAAGTTCAAGCAGGGGCAAACCAGGCAATTGGGAAATCCAGAGAGTAGTCAGGGACAGGCAAAGTTTGTTTCAGGCTCCAGCTGTGTCACAGGCAGGCAAGACGTGGTCAATGGGCAGGCGGAGGTCGGTACCAGGAAAGTAGTCCGGAGAACACAGAGAGGAGCGGGGCTGGAACCACAAGGAGCATGAACAGGTGGATAGGGAACGCGACTGAGGCACAGACAAACACAGGAGCACAAACACGATGAACCAAAACTCGGGTGAACAAAGAAATTGCTGGAAAGTTGTGAACACATAAGCAAAGCACAAGACAATCTGTAAACGAACATGGGAAAACACACAGCTTATATACATTAGACATAACGAGAAACAATCAGGAATTAACACGAAAGCAGCTGACACCGGAGACTGCAATCAGATACAGGAGGAACAGGTGAAAACGATAATACAATGACAAGACTGGAAACAGGTAAGAGAAAGCGAAAACATGGACCGGACAACCAGGAAAACCTGGAATGAACAAAAACACCTAATTACGGAGAACACGAACATGAGACGTGACAAATAAAAAAAAAGATAATTACACGTATTATCTTGTGTACAAGTTATTATCTTGTTTGTGCAAGTTGTTTGTGTGTTTTTTCCACTTTTTTTAAAATTACTGTGTGCTGTCTCATTGACTAATCTCATATAAGCCAATCAAAAGATTTGGCCTCCCACAAGACAATGTGATTCAAATCTGTGAGTCATTGATAGCACACAATGTCTCCACCAGGCCTGGGTCAAATACCTATTTGAAACAGTTTGAACTCTTTTGATACCAGCAGTACTATAAAATACTCCTGCGGATCTATGAGAATTTTCAACAAAACATTATTTTGTTATTTGACCATCATTTACACCAGGGGTGGCCAACCCTGGTCCTGGAGGGCTACAGGGTCTGCTGGTTTTCGTTGTCATTCAGCGCTTAAGTGATCAATTAAAGAGGTTGATCACACAGTTAGCTCACCTCACCTGGCTTCCTGGGTCTGAACTGGCTGTTGATTTTAAGGTGAAAACAAAAACCAGCAGACCCTGTAGCCCTCCAGGACCAGGGTTGGGGACCCCTGATTTACACCTTCGCCTCTGCTTATTTCATTGTTACTAATGGGAGCTTTTGCCTGGGGTGTGTTTTTAAATTCCACATACAGAGCTCCAAAGCAAAATCCTCTCTAGCACAGAAGTTGCCGCTAATAGACAGGTGTGTTAATGGGCTTAACGGTGTTTGCTGGTGCAGTTAACGGGTGTTGGGCTTCAATCGGTGGTTCGTGCTGCATTTGTTGAAGCTATTACTTCCTCTGCTGTCTGATGCGGCTGATGTTGGTAACTGAGCCACTTTAGAACATTCACTTTTGCACCTAGCTAGCAAGCCAGCCACCGAGACGCATCACCTTAACTCCGCCCGCCGTCAGTTGAATTTGGAAAAAAATAACGTCGCTCCAATGATAGGTCCCAACCTCTGTCAGTCATGGTGAGTCCGTGAGTTAACAATATAGTTAAATATTTGTAAAATGTACTAACACGTAGCCTATTACAAAAACACAAGAACCCCCCCGAAAATATTATGGAGACATAGGGTGACAAATCTGATTGGCCTTCAAACGGTTAGAGATTTAATCAGTCCTGATTGTTGTCTTAGATGCTACAGAGAGGAGTTTTTGCATTGAGAGTTGGAGGTTTTATATTCAGCAAACAGAACATGAAGAAATCCACAGGTCATATGTTGAATGTTGAGTGCTTTAGTGAATGGAATTTTTTTTAAATGTAGTAAAATCTTAAATGGCTTTCAAGCATAAGAAAACTGGAGTAACATGATACACATACACACTCCAGAAAAGTCTTAGCAAAAGGTGCAGAGTCAAAGTGGCATATTAGAATTTAAAGAATACAACTTGCACATTTATTTGATGCTCCAAAAATAAAGTATAATAGTTTACTGAACTATGTAGGTTAAAGTTTCAACCCCCAGGTCTTCATTAGAGCAATTAGACAAAAGAGCACACATAGCCTACTAATTAAATTAAGGGGCTCGCGGCATGTCAGAGGGAGAGGGCACAGTCTGTTCACCATTCTGACTGCCTGTGGAAGGAAGCTGTTCAGCATCCTTTGGGATCAGGCACGGAGGCTCCTGTACCTTTTCCCGATGGCAGGAGGGAAAACAGTCCATGGAAAGGGTGGTGAGGGTCCCTTATGATGCTGGTGGCCCCGCGAGTGCAGCGCTGGTTGTAGATCTCCAGCAGGGACGGGAGAGGGCACCAATGATCTTACTGGCTAACTTCACAATCCTGCTCAGCTGATGTTTCTCCAGTGCCTTGCAGCTGCCGAACCAGGACGTGAGGCCATAAGATATGACAGATTCAATGGTGCCCCTGTAAAAGGTGGTGAGATGGGGGCAGGGAGGCCTGCCTTTTTCAGACGCCCGGAGGGGATGGAGCCGCTGGTGAGCCTTTTTAAGGATGGCCGTGGTGTTGATGGTGAAGGTCAGGTCGTCTGCCAGGTGGATTCCAGAAACTTGACGCTGCTGACTCTCTCCACCGCGGTGCCTCCGATGGTCAGCGGCATGTGGTGGAGCTTGCCGGCCCTCCTAAAGTCAATCTGTAAGGGTTGGTGGTGATAGGCGCCACTCGCAGAACCCTAGGGGATCAAAAAGTTAGACTGAATCAGTCTAACCACTAGCTCTGCAAAACAGAGAAATAGGGAAGATAATAATTAGGGATGAACACAAAATCACACCCACCGGGTGGTAACTCCAAGTGTCTGAAAACGTAAAGGCTATGATAGCCAAACGAACCAGATTGTAACCAGAACCAGTCCAACCGAACTGAACAAAAGCAACCTGAATCAAAGCACCGACTAGCGGGCAAGGTTCTTTATAAAAGTTACAACTAAATAAGTTCGTAAAATAACGACACGAGTATCCCAAAACAATAAAGGCTAGGAGAGCCGAGAGAACATGATTGAAACCCAGAAACAGCCCAACTGGCTGAACAACCAGAACCCGAACGAAAAGCGCTTAATAGCGAGCAGGGTTTTTTATAGTGGGTACAATAAACATGTTAAACAGTTTGCATAATACCTAAAAGTTCCGAGCGTCCGAAAACGCGAAAGCCAGGAGAGCCACAGAACCACATTGCAACCCGAAACAGTCGAAGTGACTGAACAAACGAAACCCAACAAAAAGCCCATAACAAACGAGCAAGGTTTCTAATAAGGGTACAAGTTAAATAAGTATTATGTAAATACCCGAACCAATAATTCTGAACATCCCAAAATGTGAAAGGCTAGGGGAGCCCACAAAACCAGGTTATCACCTGAAACCAGTCTAAACGACTGAACCACGAAAACCAAATGAAAATGCTTAATAGCGAGCAAAGGTCTCTTTTAGTAAGACACAAGTAAATAAATTATTATGACTGGACATAACCAAAAGTACTGAGCGTCCGGAAACGCGGAAGAGCTAGGAGAGCCCACAAGATCACATGGTAAAACCTGACCCACTAGTTCTGAACGTCCGAAAACTCGAAACGGTTAAGGGGACCGCAGAACAGCAGGACGACTGGACCCACATCCGACATCCTCGTCAGACAGCAGGGCCCACAAGTTGACCCACATCTGGCATCCGCAAAAACTGTAAAGCCACCAAAACAATATTGAAACCCGAAGACAGCCTCAGCGACCAGGAGGGTACAATTTACACACGAGAGAAGTTCAATAGTGGGTACAATTAAATGGTGGCGAAAAGGTCTGAGCGTATGAAAACGCAGGAGCCTAAGAGACAGTTAGGGGGGATCGACAGACAGCAGGGCACAACAAGACCCACATCTGATGTCCGCCAAAACTCGAAACGGTTAAGGGGGACCGACAGAACCACAGAGTAAAACCTATACCAGGAGATCTGCTGAACAAGAATGAAACCAAAATAAAAGCGCATTTTTAGCGAACAAGGTTTCTATTCGTAAGTGACAAAGAATTTGGTTATCAAAAGTTCTGAGCGTATGTAAACGCAGGGGGGCTAGGAGAACCGCCAGAACAATAAGTAACCCGTAAACAGCCTATCAGACTGAACAAATGAAACTGTGAAACACTCCTAACCACGAGTGAGTTTCAAATGTAAGAACTAAAGGTTAGGAAATAGAACCCATAAACAGCCTAGACGACTGAACAAATGAAACTAGAGGAACACTCCTAACCACGAGTGAGTTTCAAATGTAGGAACTAAAGGTTATGAATTAGAACCCATAAACAGCCTAGACGACTGAACAAATGAAACTAGAGGAACACTCCTAACCACGAGTGAGTTTCAAATGTAGGAACTAAAGGTTATAAAATAGAACCCATAAACAGCCTAGACGACTGAACAAATGAAACTAGTGGAACACTCCTAACCACGAGTGAGTTTCAAATGTAGGAACTAAAGGTTATGAAATAGAACTGAGCGTAAGAAAACGCAGGAGGCTAGCAAAGCCGCCAGAACAAAATTGGAACCCGAAAACAGCCTCAGCGACCCAACAAAAGAAACTTAACCAATCGCTCCTACACACGAGCGAAGTTTCAAATGCGGGTACAATTTACACACGAGAGAAGGTTCAAATGTGGGTACAATTAAATGGTTAATGAACCGACCTTAACTCAAAACTCTTTATGTCCAAAACGTGAAAGGCAGTTAGCCAAAAGAACCAGTAGTAACCCACGAACCAGTCGACCCGGCTGGATAACACGAAACCAAAAGAAAAGCGCATTTTAGCGAACAAGGTTTCTTAAAGCAGGAAACTAAAATAAGTTCTTTCGTTAGGACCAGAGTACTCCCCAAAAACGTAAACGGCTAGAAGAGCCAAAAGAACAAGTTAGAACCCCAAAGCAGTCGAACCGACTGACGAACGGAAACCAACCGAAAACCCCCATTTAGAGAGAAAGGTTTCCTTAAAAGGTACAACTAACTAAGTTCTTGCGTTTTAACCCCCTGAGGTCGACGGGAGCGGCGCCGCTCCCAGCAGCAATAAAAGTATATTACTATTTCTAACGTCGCGATATTTTATCATACACACGCTGCAAAAACATTGACAGAAACCTTAGAATCGTGACTTTCAGATTTGAGCACTGGCAAATAATATGAGTTTTTTTAAATTCGGTTAATTAGACCAAAAGTAAACCTTGCCTTTTACTCTGTTTTTTACCTGTTAGTACCGTCCCCCTTCTATTGACATGGTAACTAGCTGCTAGTCTCGGGAGGGGCGTGGGGCCATGTGTGAAATCGCAGCGTAAACAATGTCCCGACATTATATCGCATCTTTGTCTGTGTTTACGGTTGCGATCTGCCAGCAACAGACGGTGTATGCTGATATTTATTTTATTTCCAAATATATGAATTCCGCGTCTTGTGACGCTATACGGAATCATTGCGAACTACTGCGAATAATTAACAGGAGGATATTTAACCAGCTGGCATTCTGTTTCGGCGCTTGGACATTATCTAGCTTAGCTTGATAGTACCTATTGTGATTAATGTTTCTTGCCTCTCGAGAACTTGTTTGTTCGTGTGCTTGTTGTTGTTTAGATTCCCAGCGTTTAGTTTATAGATGCGTGGATTTACCTGTTTACTTTGATTTGTTTGTTCCTGTTCATTGGTTTTGTTTTGTTTGTCTTTCCGTGTCTTCGCAGACACGGATTTTGCTTTCGTTTTCCGACAGACGTTAAACGATAAATATCTTAAACCCAGAAAACGGGCTACTTTTGATCATGTGCCTGTATCCACTGCCAAACACTCTGGATGTTGGCAAATTGGCTTCTGTTGGTTGCAATAAATGTGTACTCTGCAAGATGTCGGGGAAACAGCGGTTTGTGACGTTCCCTTGTGTCTACAGTTGACCAGAAACTGCTTTGAGAAGTGGCACCAAAGACTGAAAGAACAGATTGTCTCACCATGTTTTAATTTGGAATGTTTTGTATATAGTTTGTTTTCAATGAATCTTCCCAAATGAAAAAAAAACTTTCTGCATGGCTCACTGACTATTGCTTACTCTGATGGCTTTTCTCTTGTCTGACGGCCTTTGAGAGAGAGATGGCCCATCTGACAGATTTTACAGGTGTGGACAAGCCTCAGGTGTGGATCATGAATATTCTTGAAATTAGCATATAGCCCTCCCACAGCCTGAAATAAATGTGACCAGTTCTGATAAAAACAGGTTTTTAGCTATTTAGATCTCAGATGTGCTAAACTATTTTCACACCCTTACATAAACAAGACCTTGATGAACAAACGCATATTGGCAAAACAATTCGTCACTATAGTTTAGTGTGTGCTTTCACAACTTTTGTGACGGCAGAAAAATTTACTCTTTATAACTTGTGTGTTTGTAGATCTATTTACAAGCTGCATATGATACTGACCAAACTATTGATGGCATATAAATGTAGCTGTGATTGTCCTTCAAATAAAAATATCAAACACTTTGGAGTAAGTGTGTGTTAAGTTGATGAAATTGAGATAAATATCAGACCATGCCAAAATCAAAAACCTCCTCTAAGCTTAGCACGGACCTCAGAGGGTTAAAAGGGGTTGAAATGGAGATAGTCGTTTCTAAAGAAAAGTCTTATGTAGTCTTTGTGAACGTCTTGAAAAAGACATTCTTACCTTACCGGCCAAAAATCGTAAAGATGGCTTACGATTTCGCCCCGAACGAAGTTAGGTGCGAGTATTTATAGGGAAGAGATAATTGGTCATTCAAGCCAGCTGAGCGCGATTCAAGGAAAAAGGCGCACACCGCCATCTGGTGGTGAATCTGGGGAACAACCGTGACACAATCACCATCTCCTTTGTCTTGTCGGTGTTGAGGAAGAGATTGTGTGAGCTGCACCGTGATGTAAGTTGCTCCACCTCATTCCTGTATGCAGACTCATCATCGTTGCTAATCAGACCCACCACTGTTGTGTCGTCTGCAAACTTGATGATGTGATTGCTGTTGGATCTGGCAGTGAAGTCATGGATGAGCAGGCTGAACAACAGGGGGCTCAGTACACAGCCCTGAGGAGACCCTGTGCTCACTGAGATGGTTCTTGAAGTCAGACTGCCCACCTTGACTCTCTGCTGCCTCTGTGACAGGAAGTTGTGGATCCAGCTGCAGGTTCCAGCGTCCACATTCAGCCACCTCAGCTTTTCTACCAGCTGCTGTGGAATGATGGTATTAAATGCTGAGCTGAAGTCGATGAAGAGGAGTCTGGCATAGGTGTTTTTATCTTCCAGGTGTGACAGAGTGAGATGGAGTGCAGTGGAGATGGCGTCCTCTGTTGAGCGTTTAGCTCTATATGCAAACTGTAGAGGGTCTAAGTCTGAGGGGAGGCGGTCCTTGATGCGCTGCAGGATGAGCCGCTCAAAACACTTCATGGCTATAGGTGTAAGAGCCACGGGGCGGAAGTCATTTAGGCAGGCTGGGTTTGACTTTTTTGGCACAGGTATAATAGTGGCACTCTTGAGGCAGGTGGGCACGACTCTTTGAGTGAGCGAGATGTTAAAAATGTCTGAAAAAACATATTTTAACTGCTCGGCGCACTCCCTCACCACACGCCCCGGGATGTTGTCCGGCCCCGCTGCCTTGCGTGGATTGACGCTGGCGAATACTTTTTTTATCTCAGCTGCTGTCACCTGAGGTATCTGCTCGCTGGGTGATGGTGGGAGCATCTGTGCCTTGTTGCTGTTGTTAGCCTCAAAACGTGCGTAAAAGTCATTAAGCCTGTCAGGTAGTGTAGGGTCCGTGTGGCTCACCTGCGGGGGGGGTGGCTTGTTGTCAGCGATTGTGTTAAAACCCTGCCACAACCGCCGTGAGTCTTGGTTGTCCTCGAAGTGGCTGCTGAGCTTCTGCCCATACAGCCTCTTCGCCTCCCTGATGCCCCGGGACAGATTTTGTCTCGCCAGTCTGTATGCTGCCGTGTCTCCAGTTTTAAAAGCAGCATTACGGGCCCTCAGCAGTGAGCAGACCTCCCCAGTCAGCCAAGGTTTCTGTTTGGCACGCTTCCTGATGGTTTTTACAACAGTCACATCATCTATACATTTACTTATGTAGCCAATGGTGGACTCTGTATATTCCTGTATATTTGTGTGCATGCATTTATATATTTATATTTCTACATTTATATTTTGTATCATGAAAAGGCACCAATTCTTCTGTACTTTTCATGATTTATATGTTCTCTAAATACATGGTATATGTACTTTCTCATATATTACTACCATATGCATTCTCTGTATTTTTACATGAGTAATACATGTATGCCATTCATGCAGATCATTTTGACAATAAATACAAATACTGTATGTGGCATACAGCCTGGTGGCTCATCTTTCCCCACCCCCACCATTTTGAAAAAGTGGCTTCACACAACAGCTAAGACTAACTTCTATGCTTTTGTTCAGCTGTCATATCATAGCTTATAAGAGCAACAGCTGAACTATAATGTATCAGAAAATTCTCCTACTTCAGTTTTCTCAAAATCATCATAACAGTGGACTTCTTTGGAATTCATGTATAAAGGGTCAAATCAAATTTTTGGACATAAATTGCATTCTCCATGTGCTCCCCTTTACCACATATTGAATGAAATGGTTGCTTCTTCCTGAAAATGCTGTCACATGGGGTGCAACAAGGGGTGGCTCATCTTACCTTGTGGCACATCTTACCCCGGTCTCCGTACTGCTTATGTTCATGGACTCAACAGCTAGCAGCATTTTCAAAATGTTTTTTTCAATAAAAGAAAAAGCTGATCCTATTCTTTATGTTAATCCTGTATGCAATCTCATTTCTATAAAGACTCAATTGTATCAATGCAAGGTTCATTTAATATTGACTTGGCTCTGATGAAATGTAGATTCTAAGGACAGTAGACTTCTGTTTAATAGAACATTGCTGTGGCCTTAAACCGTGTTCTTCATCCAACCTTTCTCTGCCCAAAGTGCAATACTCACTCACACACACACACACACACACACACACACACACACACACACACACACACACACACACACACACACACACACACACACACTATCTGAACTAGCATTTTCATTTGTGTAATATTTCCTCTCTCTCTCACACATACAAACACACACACACACACATTCTCCCCGTCTGAACAAATATTCGCTGAAAATGTATGACTGTAGTTAAGTCAAACAGATAATGGAATTAAAAGTGACTTATTTGAAATGATTTCTACTTACTCGGTCAAAGGTAGCTAGCTGGCTACTTCAACAGGAATACATAGCATGGATACCTGTCCTGTGCTTTCACTTGTATTTCGTAAGTGTCCCTGCTTTACAAACACATCTGCCAGGAGTCCATCATACAAAAATGTCTAGAGATAATGTCCCTCCATGTTCTCAGTGAATGTGGTTTTTAACTCGATGCAACTCCACCCCCCCCCCAAGAAACCTCTGTTTTGTTTTTGTGAGTATTACTAAATGCCAATCAAGCAGCTCTGAGAATTTATGGATTCTTTTTAAAAAATTTGTTTCTGATTTTATCCCATTTTCTCCCAATTTGGTAGCCAATTAGACCCGCTATTTTTACGTCAATCCCCCCCTAGTAATGTGAGTTCGCTGCCGTAGTCCTGTGACCGGTAGTCGAAGTGACACGAGACGGCACCCGCAGGCCGTCGACCGTAACCCGGTACTACAGGGCCACTATACGCAGCGAACGTCACGCCGGCTCCCCTCCCTGGGGCGGACAGCCAATCGCCGCCCCTGGTGGCACTCCCGGCCAGAGCCGACACTTGGCAAGACGGGGAATTGAACCCGGTCTCCGTGGCCAGCGTCGGACGTTGTAACCACTGGACCACGCGGGAGGCCCAATTTATGGGTTCTAATATCTGCACTTGATCAAACACACGCATGGCAGTCATGTTATAAGCAGAAATCAATATTCACACCGAAGGAGTATTGAGCGCCCGCTGGCTCATGGTTCAGCAGCCGGCTGCAGCATTGCTTAATTCAATGCAGTCCCATCAGCTGAATCTCACTGAATTTCCCTTCCCTGAACCATAATTCCTGTAAATTCACCCGGCCTCATACTTCCCTGGTTTCCTTTGAAAATCTTACAACAATAAATTGCATCGAGCTTTTTTAAGTGTTCCACCCACACAATCAAGTTTTTGACAGCAATTATAACCGTAATAAACTGTTCTTGCTTCATTTTATCAAGAATGTGAATTCACAACCTCTACATCGGGAAGGTATAAAGCAACGAAGGTTCAAGAGTGCTGGTTCATCCCTATATAGGGCAAGGCATTTCATCTACAATTTGAAACGTGATTGTGTCAGTAAAGATGCAACATCTATCACGAAATTCCCCTGGCCTCATACTTCTAACCCTCCCCCCCATCCACAAATGACTGGAAATGAACAATTACACACCATGTTGAACAGTCGGGAACAGGCAATGGGCGTTGAATGCTTTCTTTGGTTTTCTCCCAACATAAACCCTGCCAGATATCGGAAAAGGAGTAAAAGATTACTTATCAGACCACATTCTTTTCTTCCACTGCTCAGAAGTCCAGATTTTCTGCGCATTAAACCAAGTTATGCATTATTCCACATTGGCCTTGGTTACAAACAGTTTCCGAATGGCAGCCCTATTATAAATATCAGCTTTGTGGTCACAATGGTAGAGTTTTTGTTGAGACTGGGTCAAGGAGGTGTAAAATCTGTTCTGTGGTAATTTTTTAAGCTGTTTTGTGTTTTTTTAAATCTCCATTCAGTGTTCATTGTGAACTCCCTCAACTAGGTTAAACAACTATCCTGTTAAATGTCTGACTAATCATGTAGGTGAGCTTTGACTTGTAACGTCTGTTCCTCTTTCCTGATGCAGTTATTCCTTGTTTTGCATATGCCGTTATGATTTTCAACACCGTTCCCCTTGACACATTAAATAATTTGTCAGTTTCTATGACTGACACACCTATAATTTGGGCACTAACTATTTGATCTCTTTCAAAAGTGTACAGCCTTTCTTCTATGAACAGAAACCGATAACTAAATGATTTTTTTAAATTCATATTTCATGATTTCAGATGGCTTTTCATTATAGGCAGAGATGAAAGAGCACCAAATCTCTCTTTAGGCCATTCTAAAGCCTCTTCCTGTGGCAAGTCTTTCAGACTGAGTGAGCAGGGAGTGGGATGAGTCAGTGTTAATACCGTAGCCACCTGCCAGTTCCTGAGCTCTCCAACACATAGGCATACAGTGAATCATTATCGACATCTAGTGGACGTAAAAAGTAATAACAAGTAGTTTTGCGTTGAGTTGCCACTGCATACGGCACACTGGTGTCATTTTGTCCGTTTTTTCATTGCTTATGATATTTCTACCTTAGGGGCCTGTCTGTCTGCTTTGGAATGTATTGAATATTTTTTTCCATTTTTACCGTCGCTCTGTGCCGCAAGTGGTAAAAACTAAATTGGGAGCATTACGTTGGACGGATAATACAATAAGATGTATAAACAAGATAGTAAGTAATTCGGACAAGATAGTAACTTGTACAAGATAAGTCATCAGGAAAAGATAATGTCAGGAACGGTGTCGGAAAACCAGGCGCGGACCCAAAAATGCAATAATGTTCTTTATTGCAAAAACAGGCAATGTTCACACGGGAGCAATCAGGGCAATACAGGAGTCCAGAGAGTAGTCGGGGACAGGCAAAGTTCAAGCAGGGGCAAACCAGGCAATTGGGAAATCCAGAGAGTAGTCAGGGACAGGCAAAGTTTGTTTCAGGCTCCAGCTGTGTCACAGGCAGGCAAGACGTGGTCAATGGGCAGGCGGAGGTCGGTACCAGGAAAGTAGTCCGGAGAACACAGAGAGGAGCGGGGCTGGAACCACAAGGAGCATGAACAGGTGGATAGGGAACGCGACTGAGGCACAGACAAACACAGGAGCACAAACACGATGAACCAAAACTCGGGTGAACAAAGAAATTGCTGGAAAGTTGTGAACACATAAGCAAAGCACAAGACAATCTGTAAACGAACATGGGAAAACACACAGCTTATATACATTAGACATAACGAGAAACAATCAGGAATTAACACGAAAGCAGCTGACACCGGAGACTGCAATCAGATACAGGAGGAACAGGTGAAAACGATAATACAATGACAAGACTGGAAACAGGTAAGAAAAAGCGAAAACACGGACCGGACAACCAGGAAAACCTGGAATGAACAAAAACACCTAATTACGGAGAACACGAACACGAGACGTGACAAATAACTTTACAAAAAGATAATTACACGTATTATCTTGTGTACAAGTTATTATCTTGTTTGTGCAAGTTGTTTTGTGTGTTTTTCCACTTTTTTAAAATTACTGTGTGCTGTCTCATTGACTAATCTCATATAAGCCAATCAAAAGATTTGGCCTCCCACAAGACAATGTGATTCAAATCTGTGAGTCATTGATAGCACACAATGTCTCCACCAGGCCTGGGTCAAATACCTATTTGAAACAGTTTGAACTCTTTTGATACCAGCAGTACTATAAAATACTCCTGCGGATCTATGAGAATTTTCAACAAAACATTATTTTGTTATTTGACCATCATTTACAGGGTCTGCTGGTTTTCGTTGTCATTCAGCTGATCAATTATTTCATTGTTACTAACTGGCTGTTGGTTTTGGTGAAAACAAAACCAGCTTTTGCCTCCAGGGGGTGGGGTGATTTTTTCGCCTCTGCTTATTTCCACATGGGAGCAGAGCTACAGAGTTCCAAAGCAAAATCCTCTCTAGCACAGAAGTTGCCGCTAATAGACAGGTGTGTTAATGAGCTTAACGGTGTTTGCTGGTGCAGTTAACGGGTGTTGGGCTTCAATCGGTGGTTCGTGCTGCATGTGTTGAAGCTATTACCTCCTCTGCTGTCTGATGCGGCTGATGTTGGTAACTGAGCCACTTTAGAACATTCACTTTTCGCCTTGCTAGCAAGCCAGCCACCGAGATGCATCACCTTAACTCCGCCCGCCGTCAGTTGAATTTGGAAAAAAATAACGTCACTCCAATGATAGGTCCCAACCTCTGTCAGTCATGGTGAGTCCGTGAGTTAACAATATAGTTAAATATTTGTGAAATGTACTAACACGTAGCCTATTACAAAAACACAAGAACCACCCCCAGAAAATATTATGGAGACATAGGGTGACAAAACTGATTGGCCTTCAAACGGTTAGAGATTTAATCAGTCCTGATTGTTGTCTTAGATGGACTTAGAGTTTTTGCATTGAGAGTTGGAGGTTTTACATTCAGCAAACAGAACATGAAGAAATCCACAGGTCATATGTTGAATGTTGAGTGCTTTAGTGAATGGAATTTTTTTTAAATGTAGTAAAATCTTAAATGGCTTTCAAGCATAAGAAAACTGGAGTAACATGATACACATACACACTCCAGAAAAGTCTTAGCAAAAGGTGCAGAGTCAAAGTGGCATATTAGAATTTAAAGAATACAACTTGCACATTTATTTGATGCTCCAAAAATAAAGTATAATAGTTTATTGAACTATGTAGGTTAAAGTTTCAACCCCCAGGTCTTCATTAGAGCAATTAGACAAAAGAGCACACATAGCCTACTAATTAAATGAATTCAAAATATTTATATAAGTTCATTAATTTCTGGTGTGGGTTTGCAGTTGCACAAAAGTTGTGGGTTTGTAATGCAAAAAACAGGTCATCCACCCTGGTTTCCTTTGAAGATCTTACAACAATAAATTGCATCGAGAGCTTTTTTAAGTGTTCCACCCACACAATCAAGTTTTTGACATCAATTATAACCGTAATAAACTGTTCTTGCTTCATTTTATCAAGAATGTGAATTCACAACCTCTACATTGGGAAGGTATAAAGCAACAAAGGTTCAAGAGTACTGGTTCATCCCTATATAGGGCAAGGCATTTCATCTACAATTTGAAACGTGATTGTGTCAGTAAAGATGCAACATCTATCACGAAACAAGTTAATGGGAATCGCTACTACTTAATATTGACAGATTGTCTATACTTATGATTTTACAGGGGGTTATAGTGATCCCCCCAGTGGTTTAATCTGCTTGCATATAATTCATATAATAGTTACTTGTAAGTGGAATAATGATATAGTTTGGAATGGCAGTTATTCCTTGTTATAACAGATGCATGCTTGTGCTGTAATTATTTGTACACATTAAAAAAAACTTCGAAAGGCTGTGACCTTGAGCACAGTGCAGCCTCGTATTGTGGTAAGGAGGTCCCGACGGCCAAGTCCGCATGCCCGTGCTGAGGGACCCCCCTAGAGGGACCCCCACCTCCTCAGTCTGAGTCCCATTGCACTGATGTTTACACAGGACTGGAGTACCCAAATGAACACTTCACCAACTAAAAATGTACTTTATTTATTGCATCTTTACTCCAGGAAATAAGCCACGCCTTTCAAGTCTATGACTCTTGTCATGTCACTTATACAAATGAATGCAGCGTGTATGCTTAATCAGCTTATATTTCAAAGAAAAGCGACAGCTGTCATAATTCTCTTGAGAGTACAGGAGAAATAGGGAATGCACGCATGTAACATTACTGTGGTATCATGATATGAGGGTAATTAAGCAGAGTGGTTCTCAAAGCGCACATATTCGTGGAGTTTTAAGGCTCTTCAGTCGGGTTTGTGGTTTTCAGATCCATGTGTTTGCTGGCGCTGTTGACCCCCAAAGTCTTCAGTTTGGAGCTATAGGAGCATACAGGTACACATTAGAAATGACCAGGCAACAAGAGGTCCACTTAATGTTATTACTGATCAGTTTACGGAGTCTATTCAACTGAACTGCTGTAGCACGTTGTTCTTCACTACTGCTTGAGTAATGAGTATTTAGTCATTTTTCCCCCTTGGTTCTTGCACATATTCACGTTAAGTGTTCGGTGAAGCAAATGAAAAGCGTGCTTGTAAGAGTCACGCAAATGCAATGTTTGCTTAAATTCCTAACTTCATTTTACATTTCATTTCATTTAGCTTAATATTTAAGGGCCATGGCCCTTAGACTGAATTCCCCTTCCAATATACTTATATTCGCATCATCAAGCATCCTTACAAAATCCCTTACATTAAAAGTCTCCTACAGTCTGATTGGCATATTGAATAAATAAAAGCATCAAAAACAGATGCTAAATTGATGCTATATAATTAATACACACCCGATAATTGTACTGTATTGCCAAAACTACCTTTCTCACACTTCCTGTTTTTGTAAAAATCTTCATATGCAAATCTGCCATGACCAAGCATTTTCGACAAAATGAAGTGATAATAGGACACACTGTGGGCTCATGATTTCTCATTGGCCCACATGGGAACTGTAGGTGTTACTAATTTTTCATTGGCCCGTATGGGAACAGTCGGTGTTTCTCATTTCTCATTAGCCCATATGGGAGCAGTAGCCCTGTGGTGGTACCTTACCTGAGACGCTGTAGGATTATTTTCACCCACTCATCTTTAGCACTGGCACACACCTTCTTATTAAGCCTGGTGAAGAATCTAAACAACAACAAGGTCATTACATCCCATGTGTTTGCTTGCATATGTATGTTCATCTGTATAGGTGCATAGTGTATACATATTTGTGTGTCTGTGTCTGTGTGTGTGTGTGTGTGTGTGTGTGTGTCTGTCTGTATGTATGTTTGTGCACACCTGTGTGCATGTGTGTGAGTGTGTATGCCTGTACTGTACGTGCGTGCTTTTGTATGTCTGTACTGTATGTGTGTCTGTGTGAGTGTTCACGTGTGTGTGTTTGTGTGTGTGTGTGTTGCGTGAGTGAGTGCCTGTGTGTGTGTGTGTGTGTGTGTGTGTGTGAGTGAGTGCCTGTGTGTGTGTGTGTGTGTGAGTGTGTGTGTTTGTTTGTATGTGTGCACATGTGTTTGTGCCTGTGTGGGTGTGTTGCGTATGTGATTGTGTATTTGTGTGTGTGTGTGTGTGTGTGTGTGTGTGTGTGTGTGTGTGTGCTGGTGATTTGATCGCTGTGATTGATGCTGTTCTGTTCCAGTGGTAATGGTGTTTCATGAGCATGTTGTTCAGTCCCTGAAGCCCAGTAGAGTTAGTAGAGTAGATCAGTAGAGTTAGTGTCACTCACATGATGGCATCAATACGGCAGACTTCCCGGGAGCTCTGCTCGATGAAGCCCTTGATCACCTTGAATGGCAAGGGCTTTTGGGTGTACTTCACACAGCAAGCATGGTTCAGTGGCCCGTCTGCTCAAACACACACACACACACACACACACACACACACACACACACACACACACACACACATGCACACACACACACACACACACACACACACACACACACACACACACGCAAACACACAAACAAACACATGCACAAACATACAAACACATACACACAAAAACACGAACACATGCACACACACACACACACACACACACACAGGTAGAATTTAGTAGAAAGGAAAGAGAGACTGAAGCGCTCCAGTGTTTCATATTATTCGCCCTAAATCGTTGTAGAGAGGTGAAGCCGCGCCAGCCGGATAACCTCAGGTAACCACAGGTGCGTAGGTTTGAAAGCTGCAATAGCCACTATATATGAATGAAAGTTGAACCCGCACACTGTGTGTAAAAATAGGGAATATCCCAAAACAAGGCAAAGGCTCGATGTACAATTCAAAAGTCTTTTAATCCATAAAAATGAAACAGAGGATTTAAGAGACAAAAAAGACAGACGTTTCGGTCAAATGACCATCTTTTTTGTCTCTTAAACCCTCTGTTTCATTTTTATGGATTAAAAGACTTTTGAATTGTACATCGAGCCTTCGCCTTGTTTTGGGATATTCCCTATTTTTACACACAGTGTGCGGGTTCAACTTTCATTCATATTAATCGCCCTGACATATAAATCACATCACTGTATCACATCACTGTCAGCTGTAACAGGACCCTGCAGCCTTCTGGACCTGAGGGTCACAATCTAAAAACCTTTAAAAATATATATTATACTTGAACCTGTTGTGCAAATAAAGAATACAGAGTGATTCACAGTACAGGATAACTCTAACAAACAAGAGCCAAGCGCACGCTTGTTTTTCTGCACATTTTTGAGCGATGGTGAGAATTTGGGTCGGGTCACATCGGGTCGAGCGACCGCTTTTGTTCTGCCGCGTCACATTTGTAAATGGAATCTAAAGTGAGCGTACCCATGCAACTACTACTGTAGGTCCCTCAGTGTGACCCTGGCGTGCCCCGAGGGCCACAGGGACCGCAGGGCCAGTTTTTTGGGGGGGAAGAAAAGAGGAATCAGGAAACTCACATGCGCGGGCGGTGTGACTGAGCACGCTCAGGAGGCATGCCAGCAGGAGAGTGGCGGCAATCAGACGGAGTTGGAACATCTTGCTGATGGAGAAGATCACGAGATGGCGACAGGCGTGTTTATGTACAGGGTGGGGGCGGGAAAGGGTGGCCGGGCGGGGTGTAAAAATGGAGCATGGGGGGGGTTAGGTTGAAAGAATTGAAACCATTTGGGGACGTGATTGTATCCACATCCTGTTCACACACTGCACCGCTGTGGAAATGGGGACAGGGACCCATAAACAAGATGCAAGATGCTGAGACTGCATTGTGGGGACTTCCTGCACCCGGCACACTTGTGGCCCCACTTGCCCTACCTAGGCATGCAAATGTGTTTGTTTGGGTGCAATTTGGCCCTGTCTCATGGCCTCTTACACCATAATTATGGTCACAAATGCAGTTGCATCCTGTTACATCCATAAAGTTGTTTAGTGTTTTCTTTATTTCTAACCCACAATCTTTTTGTTGCACAAGTGACATTTTCACAACACGTGTCCTGTTCACGTGTAATTAGACAATGCCTCCTAAGTATTATGTAACAATATGTAGTTATATTACAGTTACATAGTAACAATATAAAGAGGTGCTATGGCTTTTCTGCATAAATATGTCGGTATCGTACCCAGAAAAACAATTAGTGTTAAATCAAACTGCATCTAACCCTGACTGGATATATTTTGACCTTATTTGACTCATAAAAACTCTGTTAGAGGTGACACTATTTGACACTAAAAGAAATTGGATGCACATCAGTATTATTACAGTTATTATAATTCATATGGAATCACCAGGATTAAGCATGCATCTTATATGCATAAGGATTGTTAGATATACCCAGTGGCCACTTTATTAGGTACACCTTTATAGTACTGGGTAGGACCCCCCCTTTGCCCCCAGAACAGCTTGAATTCTTTGTGACATGGAGTCAACAAGGTGCTGGAAACATTCCTCAGAGATTCTGGTCCATGTTGACATGATAGTTGCTGCGGATTTGTCGGCTGCACATTCATGTTGCAAATCTCCTATCCCAAAGGTGCTCTATTGGACTGAGATCTGGTGACTGTGGAGGCCATTGGAGTACATTGAACTCATTGTCATGTTCATGGAACCAGCTTGAGATGACGTGTACTTTGTGACATGGCATATTATCCTGCTGGAAGTAGCCATTAGAAGATGGGTAGACTGTGGCCATAAAGGGATGCACATGGTCAGCAACAAGACTCTTGTTAGTTGTGGCATTTAAACTAGGCTCAATTTGTATTAAGGGGCCTAATGTGTGCCGAGAAAACATTCCCCACACCATTACACCACCACCACCAGCCTGAACCACTGACACAAGGCAGGATGGATGCATGGATTCATGTTATTTATGTCAAATTCTGACCCTACCATTTGATGTCGCAGCAGAAATCGAGATTCATTAGACCAGGCGATGTTTTTACAATCTTCAACTGTCTGGTTTTGGTGAGCCTGAGCCTCACTTTCCTGTTCTTAGCTGACAGGAGTGGAACCCGGTGTGGTCTTCTGCTGTTGTAGCCCCCCCGGTCTGGCAAAGCATTCTCCTCTGACCTCTCTCATTATCAAGGCATTTTCACCCACAGAACTTCTCTGTAAACTCTAGAGACTGTTGTACGTTTCTGAGATACTCACACCACCCCGTCTGGCACCAAAAATCATTCCATGGTCAAAGTCACTTTTGTCACATTTCTTCCCCATTCATATTTTTGGTCTGAACAACAACTGAACCTCTTGATCATATCTGCATGCTTTTATACATTGAGTTGCTGCCACATGATTGGCTGATTAGATAATTGCATTAACTAGCAGGTGTACAGGTGTACCTAATAAAGTGGCCACTGAGTGTATATTATACATGATTACAATCACGCATGAAGATCTCTGTAGCATTAGCAAGGTAAAATGTAATGAATTAAATAACGCACAAGACATGTTTTTCCCATAAATGGTTTATTTACTGGCAGTGATTTTTTTTTACATGACTGTGCATTGCGTTGCATTGCTTGGTGTTACAGCAGAACATTTATAGTGTAACAATTTTAACCTTTGCTGTCTGTGCTACAAAAAGCAGAAATAAAAATAAAAGCCAGGGCAACAGTAAAGAATTTGCCATATGACATTGTACATTTCTTATGAAATGTGATTTGAAATAAATTGGCTTACTGTCTGCTTCACAGGAAACAAAGCAGGGAAGTACATTGCAGTGATTAAATTGCAATAACTTGATAATCCTTGGTCAGTATTCTTAGAGTCTTCATGAAGCGTGTATAACTCCTTTATTACCGTTGCATAACCTTTCAAATGTAATTCATAAGCATCTGTGCAGCATTTGGTCAGACGCGTCACCTATTGATTGTGAGACTGTGTGCACGAATGATGTCATATGGATGTCACATTTGAGAAAATAATTTCCTACATGCGTTACTTCACTACGAAGCATTGATTTGTTTCTTAGGAATGACATAAAGATATGTCATTGAAATGGAGGCATTACACACGTTTCACGAAGGCTATAGCACAAAGTTGTCATGCTTTGTGCAAAGCGCGACTGCATGTATCCCAAATGCAAAAGCCTATGCAGTGTTTTGACAAACTGAAATGACATGTAGGTCAATAATAAGCTTAATAAGAGTGTCCCAGTAAGTCTAATAATTAGACACTAGACTGAGTTGGGTCACTGTCTTCCTTTTTTCTGCCTTGGGTCTTGATTCTTGTTTCCTTTCCCTCTAAACAAATGAGAATAATGATCAGTTTCAACTTCAAGTTTCAGTATTGGTTAGTGTTGCTATTGTACATGATTCATCCAGGTAAGAGGGTATTTCATTCTAATAGCTCAGGCACTTTAAAGGGTTATCCTTCTTTCATTCTGAGTGACTGCTGAATCTGTGTGGATTACGATGTATGCTCATTTAAATGCCAGCCTCAGTGCCAGTCTTACCTAAGTTGTTTAAGCATTCGTTTGACGTTCTTTGCCTTCGGGTTAGCACAGATCCTCCGATTTGCTTTTGTGATAAACCTGTATCAAAACAAACAAAAAAACTCAAACATGGGCACACCTAATAGGCTTCTAGCCCTGGTGTTAATAACAGTGGCGTTGGCCTAAGTCATAAAAGTGTAATGTGGTATATTTCTGTATATGTGTTTGTGTGTATGCATATACTGTATGTACAACCCTGCTCCTTTTTTGTATTGACTAGAACTATATGTTTTTACTTCATTTGAATGAAATGTTTTATGTGATGTTGTATCTGCATATGTAATGTAATGTTTATCTGTCAAAAAAAACATTCATAACTGAAAAAAAAGGAAAAAGAACAAGTCTAAAATGTATAAAAGTATGTATTATATCTTACACGACAGCTCGTATGTGGCAGCTTCCGGTAATTTCCTGCATCTTGTGTTCCTTAATAAGATTGAAGGGAAGTTTCTTCAGCTGAGCTGCTTTGGTGTAGACCATACAGCAGTTCCCTCTGCCTGAAGGAATGAATTACAATATTAATCTTATTCTAAGTTCTTAATAAATACATTCATTTGAAAACACATTGCCAAAGTTATCTTGACAAACTGCCTTTGGGAAGAATTAACCCTCTTGTACGTAATGGACAAATGTTGACTTACTTTTACCCGCACTGTTTTTATTCTGTATTTAGTTAGCGGATGCCCTCTTTCAGCATGACTTACATAGCATTAGGAGACATGAATACAGAGGACTCAGAGTAAAATATACACTTTAATAACATGGAAAAACATACTATTTCAGTGAAAACAACCTGCGAAAACAACCTGAAACTTCACAGGGCTCTACAACAAAAATCCAACCCACTCACTGGTCAATAAAGAATCTCCTTGACCAGGAAACTTCTCCGAGGGGTGAGACAAGCTAAGTAAAAAAGGCTGGAGCACTTAAGGGGAGACTACCCCCCATAGATTTTCTATGACTATAGACGGTATTTCCTGATGTATGGGCTGATACGAGGACATAGACACAATCTCTTCTGTAAAAAGTTTCTTTTCTAATGTGTCAACATAAAAAAACACATATGTTGACATATGTTGACACATATGATGGTGTTAGTGCCCTTGGCGATATATGCCAATTAGGCCTAATTAGATTCAAGATTCAAGATTCAAGATTTTTATTTGTCACATACACACACAGGGTGTGCAGTGAAATGAAAAGTGGCAATGCTCAACGAAAAAGTGCAAAAGGGCAACAGTACACAGTATTTACAGTAAAAGACAATTTGGCCTAATTAGCACCTAATTAGCATAATAAACATACAATTCAGAAAACTTGCAATACATTTTTTCTTAGTTTTTATGTACATAACAAACTGGGAATGTGTTCATAGTGATATCTATTTTCTTTCTTTTTTTGCCTATCTAGGGGGGTAGTCTCCCCTTAAATGCCATTGCACACAAAAATAATAATAAAATGTGTCATTTAATAAACGAACTTGGACAAATTTGCCCGACTGACATTTTTTCAGTCTTTCACCCACTGGTTAGTTTGAGTAAGAGTGAGGACATGTGTCCGGGTTTCCAGTCCTAGCCTGTAATGACTCAGAGCAGAGCCGCGCTGGGGTACCCAGGTACAGGCCAAGCCATCCCATTCATCACAGCTTTTGAGAGCAGGAAGCTGAAATTAACAAAAGAGGAAAGTGCTACTTACTTTTTCCCCCAGCGGCCCTGACAGAGACTAATACCACAGCCAGCAGGAGAGCAGAGAGCATGGCCACGGACGTCTTCATGGTACAACCAGGGAGCTACAGTGTCCGAACGACTGGTGTAGGACGGGCAGATATGAGTACCTGTTTGTACAAACTTCAAACAGCATTTTTATACGCTCATCTGGCTCTTAGGGAAACCACCTCCAGTCAGCCGGGCTCGTCTCTACCAGAGGCCCCGTGGGGACTCTCCAGTGGTGGAAACATTTAAAGCTCGCAGTCATCAGGGCGACAGTACTGCAGCTTTCAAAATCGGGTGGGCTCAAAGGCAATGGGGCCACTGGGTTTTTCGGAAAGTAACTGGGTCATTTAACATCCTGTATTTCTGTGTATGTGTGTGTGTGTGTGCATGTGCGCATGTCTGCGTGTGTATGTGTGTGTGTGTGTGTGTGTGAAAGAACCTTTGTGTGTGTGTGTGTGTGCATGTGCATGTGTGCATGTGTGTGTGTGTGTGTGAGAGAACCTTTGTGTGTGTGTGTGTGTGAATGGTTTTGTGTGTGTGTGTGTGTGTGTGTGTGTGCGTATGTGAGAGAGTTAGTGTATACAGTGCATCCGGAAAGTATTCACAGCGCTTCGCTTTTTCCACATTTTGTTCTGTTACAGACCTTTATGGTAGTGGCTAGACGGAAGCTACTTCTGAGTGAAAGGCATATGACAGCCCACCTGGAGTTTGCCAAATGGTACTTAAAGGACTCTAAGAGCATCAGGAAAAAGATTATCCGGTCTGATGAGACACAAATTGAACTTTTTGGCCTCAATGCCAAGTGCTACCATAAAGGTCTGATTGATGGAGTGCTGCAGAGATGTTTGTCCTTCTACCAGGTTCTCCCATCGCTGCAGAACTCTGAAGCTCTCTTAGAGTGGCCATTGGGTTCTTGGTCACCTCCCTGACCATGTCCCTTCTTGCCCGGTTACTTAGTTTGGCCAGACGGCCAGCTCTAAGAAGAGTTGTGGTGGTTCCAAACTTATTCCATTTCACAATGATGGAGCACACTGTTCTCCTGGGTGCTTTCAATGCTTTAGCAATGTTTTTATACCCTTCCCCAGATCTATGCCTCAACACAATTCTATCTCGGAGGTCTATGGAGAGTTCCTAGGACTTCATGGCTTGGTTTTTACTCTGACATGCACTGTCAACTGTGGGACCTTACATAGACAGGTGTGTGCCTTTCCAAATCATGTCCAATCAATAGAATTTACCACAAGTGGACTCCAATGAAGTTCTAGAAACATCTCAAGGATGATCAGTGGAAACAGGATGCACCTGAGCTAAATTTTGAGTGTCATAGCAAACGGCGTGAATACTTATGTACATGTGATATTTTTGTTTTTTATTTTTAATACATTTGCAAAAATTTCTAAAAAACTTTTTTCACTTTGTCATTATGGGGTATTGTGTGTAGAATTCTAAGAAAAAAATGAATTTAATCAATTTTGGAATAAGGCTGTAACAGAACAAAATGTGGAAAAAGTGAAGCGCTGTGAATACTTTCCGGATGCACTGTACGTGTGTGCGTGCATGGTTTTGTGTGTGTGTGTGTGTGTGTGTGTGTGTGTGTGTGTGTGTGCTCGTGTGAGAGAGAGAGTCTGTGTGTGCTTGTGAGTGTGTCAATATTGGGTGTTGAAAAGGCAAAGTCAATTCCTGTAGAGCATGTATGCCTTTCCCTACTAATTGCCTTGGCTTAACGAATACAATTAGTTAGTTAGCTGTATACATTTATACCAATGCATTTATAGAAAACCACTAGCAAAATGTTTGCGTGAATAGCAGCTGTAGATATACATTAGTATGTCTACAAGTTATCAAAATAGATCATTTAAGGGGGCTGTCGGGTGGCTCATCCTGCTAAAACACTGTGATGGGCCCATAGTCTGGTATCAAATCCTGACTCGCCAGTGCCCACTGTGGATGGTGGATAACTGGTCATAACATTGGGAGCATTCCGGTCTAAAGGGCGGGCCTCATTTCGCTGCATAAGAGCCGCCTGGTCGACCGGGCACCCGCAGTCTGCCTGCGCCAGCTGTGCACGAAGCGTCTAATGCTTTGGAGGTGAATGCGACTGACTGTCCCAAATTGCAGGAGGACGATACGGTACGGACGAACAGGCCGACGAGTATTACTGGCCATTCGAAAATGGGGAGAAAATAAAAAATCAAGGATAAAAAGTGCTCTTTTAAAAAGGCAAATGAATTAACCCTAATGGCCGGGGCCAGGGAGTTGCACGGGACGATGCGGAATCAGCCGTAGCGTGGCCCAGGAAGGGAAGGTTTCAGTCGGCAGAGGTTTCCCCAAATAAGTGCACAAGACCAGCTCTTCTGGTTGACCAGGCAGGTGTGGTATACCGGCGTTGGTGGTGGGTGCTACGTATTTGTGCTGGTTGAGCAGAGTTTCCTCCCTTCACCGTGAAGCAGATGTATGGAGGTGAGTAAATAAACCTGAGAATTTTCCCCAGTGACACTGGCCAGAACACTGAATTGGCCAATAGGACAGAGTATTCAACCAGACCTGCTTTAGCACAATGATCCAAGCCCTGTGAGTAATATACCAAGTGGAGGAAACCTGAGATAAAGAGTATTGCCTAGAAACATGAATCACAAATAATAATAACATCACATAGTTCAGTTGCAAACTTGCTTCCTGTTATCATGTTGGAATGCCTCCTAATAAATGCCTCACGCTATATCAGAATGATTGTATCTTGTTGATAGATTTGAGTTTTCTAAATCCATTCTTAAAGCTCTATACTTCAACTAAGGGTGAAAAACGCCATCTTTTCACACAAGGGATTTGTATAATAATAATAATAAAACCGTACTTATGAAATTGTTTTAATACATGGCGCTCAAAGTGCTTTCTAGATAAAACAAACAGGTACAACAGAAAGAATAACAAGACAGTCTACACACAAGGGCAAATATTAAAAGAATAGGCCTCACATTGAGAAAACAGGGAAGTGATGTCATCAAGCCCTCCTCTGGTTCCTTCAAAAGAGATCATTGAAAAGCACACATGATTATTTGAATATCAGGCCACTGCAAGCACAGGTAGAAAGACTTTCCAGCATATTCATGATAGAAAGTGCATTTTTCACATTACCACAAAATTGCAATCATGTATACAGCAAATTTAAAAATGTAACATTATTATTGTTACTATATGTATTATATATTTCTTTTAATAAAATATGAACAGTTTTTTTGCAATATTCACCAGAAATTGTAGAGTGTTTTTCCCCAAATCACTCAATCCACTTTTGGTCAACGGGCTTGAGAGAATTTTGGAAAAACACTCTTCAATTATACGGTGACAGTGCAGAAACATGCTAATGTTTTGAGAACACTGTGTGTCAGATGGGTTTCCCATTGAATATGTGTAATATTAAGATGAACTCAGCTCGCTTAATGTAGTCCATGGCCTCCTGTGCCCATTTGTCTTTGGAGTTCTCTTTCACAGTGATGAAGTTTAAGACAGAAGAGTTCATCCAGTCACCAGCATGTACAGCAGTCTTTATACAGCATCAACAAACTCTAAACGAGAAGCCATTTCAAGAAGTCTATTACACACAGAATCTGGTCCCCCGGAAGAAGTAGTTGAAGAACGCTGCTGTCCAATTGTCTATAACTGAACAGGGATATGCACTGCATTGCTGTGGACAGCCAATTGGCTGTATCGTGCAAAAACCTCCAAAAGATGAAATGATCTGAAACACCCAAAAAGTAGCTTCCATTTACCAACGCAGAATTATGGGTTGGGTGCACGTGTCCTTGAACAAACTTTATTAGTTGTTCAGTTATGAGACATTTATAGAGCTGGATGAGAAATGTAAATACCCAAATGACCAAAAAAGCAGACAAGTTTTTTGCATGACACCAACGTTAAGGGGGCGTCATGGAGGATTGTGCAACCATGTTTCTCGATGCGGAAACCCTTTTGTTCTGTGGCGCAGATCACACGCACACTAGCCACAATATCTAGGCCATGAAGGAGAGAGAAATAATCCCTCGACAAAGACGGTATATGTGAGCAAATGACTCACTCCTCAAGCACATACGATTACTTTCTATTATCTTTTAGTAGTATGCAACAACAGCAACTGAGGATATGATCATGGTGACCTTTTACATAATTTGTTCTATGGTTACATACTTGGGAAACATTATACATTAAGGTTCCAATGAAGCGCCATTAAAATGTATTCATGTAATTAACATTAATCTGTCCAAGTCCTAAGTGTTGACTTATTAACTGATTACAAATGATTTAAATACTGTACATTTCCATCATGCTTCTGCAAGTTTCTGTGGTTCCTTTCAATCAGCAATCAATTTAGGCCTTGGACACAAGGTGTGTGGACTCCTTAGCCAATCAATGGCAAGCACTTAGATGCTGAAACACATCCAAAAACCAGCAAGCCCTGCGACCCTACAGGATTAGAGTCTGATACTCCTGCTCTAAAGCATTAGTTTCCTCATATTTCCCATAGCTGTATGTCTTGCTGTAGGTAAAACAATTCTCTGGCTGTGCATAATGGGTTTTTATTGACTGCCTATGGTAGTGTATAGTATGGTGTATGCTAGGTGTTTTGGTGCAAAAAGGTTGCCATGCATCACCCAGGTGCATGCTACACATTGGTGGGGGGTTTGCTAGGTGAGCTTCCTCCCTTTGCTCTAAAGGACTTTGAGTCCCTTGAAAGGCACTATATACAGTGCCCCATTAAAGTCTACAGCCCGTCACTTTTTTAATACTTCAGAATGATATCAGCTGTTCCTAGAGGATTCCACTGCTGGGTAATACATTCCAGAGTAAATAATCCACCATGAGCAACAAGAGGCGTTGAAAAGAACTCTGGGATAAAGTTGTGGAAAGGAACGTATCAGGAAATGGTGTAGACTTTAAAGGGGCAATGTAAATGCAATCCATTATTATTATTATTATTATTATCATTGTTATTATTGTTATGATGATGATGATGATGATTCTTTATTTATTTTTTATTGTTAATGACACTGAACTCGTGTTTACTTACACCACAGCATCTGTGTTGCAGGAAGTTTTGATGTCCTGGTGATGAAAGCTTTGCAACAATCTTCCCGGGAAGGCTTTTTAACTGTACGATAAACAGCATCCCACAGGCCCAGAGAAATACATCAATCAGATATTGTTTTTTGTCTGGGAAATGTCATCTTTCGTGCAGTGTCACACACTCTATGTTAATGTTATGTCTAGTCATCTGCAAAACAGAAAAAGCTGAAATCTTAGCTATAAAGACTTTTTAATAAAACTGAAACCATCCAGTTTCACAAAGTATGATTAACCCCTGCTTGTAAATAGACTCTTGTCTAGTTACGTTACTCTGAGAAAAATTAAAGTACCAAAATTCAACTAACATTAACATTATTGTTTGCTTGCTATCAATCAACTCAACTTCACTCCCCCAAATAAAATAATTTTACCAGTAATTTGAAAAGAATAGAGGTTGTTATGTCAGTTACATGTCATACTATGCTGAGTTTATCTGCTAAATGATATGTTGTTCATACAGATATAAAGACAGTGAGTGCTATTTTTTTTTAAAGTGTGGGGGGTTGTTTGGGTGGTTGCTTCACCAAAAAGTTTGGTCACCAGCCCTCACTGATGTGAAGTATGTATGTTTAAATCAAAATGAAAATATCTTTGTGATCCCTGCATGAAAGTAACCCGAAACAAAGTAACAACAAAGTCTCTGCGGATCCCTGTGGGTCTTAACAGTCAATAGTGATGATAAATGTCTTTAAAAAACGGTATATTTACTGTCTTCATTCAGTCGCTCCCCCACCGGTCCAGCTCCAAGTAAGTCTGTAAGGGACATTAAAAGGAGTCATCAGTACCAGATGTTGCATGTTTCCAATGAAGAAAAATGTTTACCTGCTAATAAGCCCCTTGGAACCTGCGGCTGGGTATTTTCCATGCAGGAGCAGATGCAGGCAGTGTCGTGTGGATTAATCTTCAAACATTACAGTGCTTTGAACAAGGTCAGTGGGGGATGTGTGCTATTGAGGCCTAGTGGAGGTACAGCTGTAAAATTACAGAGTCGGCAATGTTCCCAAAGGCAGGCCCAATTACCACTGCATCAAAAAAAATGCACAAGTCTGTATACAGGGCAATATTTTGTACTGCCAATGGCTCCATCCCTGAAGAAGTTTATAACACAGGGAAAGATGATGATGATTATTATTATTATATATTTTTTTATTGTTAATGACACTGAACTCGTGTTTACTTACACCACAGCATCCGTGTTGCAGGAAGTTTTGATGTCCTGGTGATGAAAGCTTTGGAACAATCTTACCGGGATGGCTTTTTTACTGTACGATAAACAGCATCCCACAGGCCCAGAGAAATACATCAATCAGATATTGTTTTTTGTCTGGGAAATGTCATATTTCATGCAGTGTCACACACTCTATGTTAATGTTATGTCTAGTCATCTGCAAAACAGAAAAAGCTGAAATCTTAGCTATAAAGACTTTTTAATAAAACTGAAACCATCTAGTTTCACAAAGTATGATTAACCCCTGCTGGTAAATAGACTCTTGTCTAGTTACGTTACTCTGAGAAAAATTTAAGTACTTGTCTTACTCACCCATCTCAGCCAGTGACACCATCACCACCAGAAGCAGCAACAGAGTTTTGATAGCCATGCCCAGTTTTGCCATTGCTCGTTAACACCTTTTGCACTTGAAGCTGAAATGACCTTTTCTTGTCTGAGTGCCTCTGATAACTAACGATCCAGGTTCCCGTTGTTTAGCCATTTTAATTCTGGAAACGTCTGAGCATTTGTCGGTTCACTGCGGACACTCTCGGAACATCAGGGGAAAGGTCTGGGCCGCAGGGTAAAGGTAAAGCATGACATTTTGCCTTTCTGGCACTGGCACAAAACCCCAACGTGTCTTAGGAACCTCCCATTTCTTCATTTTTACGATTAGCCTGCTAAATCACATTTAATAATACAGACTCACAAACCAGAAAATGTACTTTCACATGGTGTGCATCATGTACCAGGGTTGGGGTCATTTCCATTTCAATTCAGGCATATCAGGAAAGTAACTGCAAATCAATGCATAACTTTAAAATGGCACTAATTGAAATAATTACATATGAGGATTTTTTCAATGAATTAACTGAATTTCAATTAATTTCTTGACTTGACTGAACTGAAATGGAATTGACCTCAACGCCATGTTGTAGTGTATTAATGTATTGCCATGTACACTGACTTATCCTATTGTTGCCAAGTGTGTGTGAAGCTCCTTGCTTCAACTAGTCACACTTTTGGGGGAGATGGCTGTAGTCACTCTAGATGAAGACATTTTACTATGAATCACTGTATCTGTTTAGCTGGCACACTTATCCAAAGTGAGACAGCACTCAAGGTGATGTGTGGTGAGCATATGCAGTGAAATCGCTGTCAAAAATAGATATATACACAAAAAAGATTTGTAAATCTAAATTGCAATTTATAAAAGTAAATTGCAGTTTGTAATTTATTGTAAATCATACTTTATGGATGAAAAAAAAACTATTTCACCAACAATCTTTAGCTCCTCATTAACTACTGTGTTATACAGCTCTAGTGTGTCTACAAAAAACACACCTAGAGATTTAATAAGGATCATTAATATACATGTGATCATATATTTTAAACAAAAATCATATTTGAGATTAATATCTTAGCAGTCACATCAGGATAACTTACAATGAAAAAGTATGATTCACAATCTGATTTTTAATCTAACATGTACAGTATAATAATAACAATAATAATAATATGAATAATCATAATAATGTATTATTCCAATGTGGAAATGGGAGTGATGCCATAAACTCTGACCTTCCCTACAAACATTTTACAGTTTGGATGAAATATTAAAATGTCTATATAATGTAAATGATTGTAAAATGTGCAAAGGAGGAAGGTTCGGGGATTTGAGGGGAAGTTATGATACAAATACAGAACAAAGGGAAAAAAACCCTCTCCTTTACCATGACCCATTTAGCGGTTAAAAAATGCAGACGCTCGTCTTTCAAAGGCCACCGTCATACACAATGTTCCTGTGACCTAAAAAATAGCAATCAAACGACCCTAATCATAAATGAATGCATGGTTTCTAGGAGTTATATTTGAAAAATGTATAGCGTTGGCGGCAGCTGTGGCTGAAAGTCTTATCATGTGCATTTACAGTTTTCCATCATACAGGGGTGGGAGGGTTTCAATCAGTGGGTTATCCCCTGCCTCACTGCACATTAGAGACCCCTCTGGTCAATTGGGCGCCCCCAGCACTGGCACAAACTGAATAAGTAACATAGTCCACTGGTGCAATGGCAGCCACTACTCAGCTGGGGGAGTGCAGAGTGAAAACAAGTGCCACACGCATTCTAGTTTTTGCTGTCCTGAATTGATTGGTTAGGTGGTGCAGCTATGAGAGGGGCCTGTGAATACTTTGAGATGTTCCTAATTGAGAGGGAAAAAATGAAGAAATAGGGGATAAAATTGGTTGAAAAAGTCTGTCACTTCAGATGTGCTCCAGGTACAACAGAGGTCCCCAGTCCTGGTCCTGGAGAGCCACAGGGTCTGCTGCTTTATGTTTTTACCTCAAAGTCAGCTACTACTTTAAGCCCAAGAAACCAGGCATTTAGTTTAGTTTAGTTTAGTTTATTAACATTTCACTTTAAAAGAATACAATACATGGATACATCCTGATGTACATGTACATTTTAAAAATACATATCAAGGATGACACAGAAAGCTCCTAGGACTTATTTCCATTGTGGTCCTTGTTGTTATTAGAATAAAGTGTAGTTACAGTGAAATAATTAGGTAAAGTGAGTTACTGCTTTCAGGGTTTTGGGGACCCTCCAGGACCAGGTTTGGGGAACCCTAATTTACAGCATGAGTGGGGTTTGATCCAATATGTGCCACAACATGGTAATGACTGATGTTTGTCTGGAGAAGGATGAGAAGAAAGGGATACCTTCCACATGATGGATGAGCTCTCAGTTACACTGAGGGTGGCTTGAATGCTGCTGATTGGGCTGAACATCCCTGTGAAGAAAGACAGTCATAATTAACTTAGATGTAGGAAGCAGCAAGAAACATGAAAGAATCACCTATTCACTCACTTACTAACTCATTCAATCACTCACTCTTTAACTCACTGACCCATGTATTCACTCACTCATTCACACACATTCACTCAGTAGTAAAAAGTTGCCAACATGTTGTCGGGGAGGTGCATTTTAGCCATCCTGCACAGGCAGACAAAGTGGGGCCATCTTTGGCGGGTTTATGGCTCTGTGAGTGAAGCCAGGGCACTTGGGTACACCCTACACCTTCAGGATGCTACCTATGAGCTGAATATTACGGATCATGGAGAAAATAATTATGGCCGCCAGATTAAAGTGGAGGTCAACATGGTATGATTAGCCTCTTCACTTGGTAGCAATGCTCTTGACCATATTATGCCTCTCCAAATATCAGCTCAACCAACATCTCAGTGTTAATGAAGCTGGCTTCACCAGGCCCTAGTGATGTTTGATATCACCATGATTCTCAACATGAGAGGAGCATATCAATGGCAACCTTTGAAAATATTAGAAAATATATCTTGTGGTAGTAAGCAACCCAAAACAAAAATATAAAAAGGGAGTCTGAACCTGGCTTTGGCTGGGCCTTCCCACGAATCGTAAATGATAATAATAATATATAATAATATACGCCATTTAGCAGACGCTTTTATCCAAAGCGACTTACAGTAGTGAATGTATACATTTTCAGTACATGTGGCCCCAGTGGGGATTGAACCCACAACCTAAGCGTTGCCAACGCTGTGCTCTACCAACTGAGCCACAGAGAACCACATGATGGGCTAAGAAGGGAGTGAACCAACCCCCTGCCCCCCCTCAACACTTAAAGTCTGACCTGTTGGTGACACATGCTTGTGGTGGGAATTGAACAAGGCTCTGTCCTGTTTTTTCTCTTGGAAGATCTGGTGCCAGCTAACACCTTGCCTGTGTGTGTTTTGCATTTGGAGAGAGACAAGCTTGGTTTGGTATAATTTTCTTCCATTTCATCTCTTTTGTGATTGTTCATGACAATTTTATGTCTAGAATTTAGTATTTGTTAAGTGATATTTGTGGGTGATAATTGTTGGGGCTATCCAGTTTGGAACTTACGTCTTTTAGGTTGTGGCCAGATGAGAGTGGAGCTTGACGTGGTACGAGCAAGCTTCTTTTTTATTTTTTTTATTTTTTTATTACCCACCTCCATCCCGCCGCCCCCCCTTCAGGAGGACAACTTTATTATTTACATTAAAAAACAAGTACGAGCAAGCTTGTGAAATAGTAGCGATAAATGTTCCATATGTGAGGATACAGAACTAAACCCTACATATTGGATGTTCCGATTTAGTATTTGTTAAGGTAGTTGAACCTACTTCTGTAGATTGGATGTTGAATATTTTGTCTAACTGTTGTAACCGAATAAACCAGCTGTTCATTTTAATTTAATTGTGAGTTGTATATTTTGATGAAGGTTGATCCACCAGTTTGCTTTGCCTATCAACGAATTCAGAGATTTAATTGATAATTGGTATCCTGTGTAGCGATTATTATATTAAATCAAATAAATATATTTTACATGTAGGTTAAGTGAGGGGTTTTAACGCGTAATACCAATTTTGTTCAGTATTCAGAGTGCTGAACTTTAAACAAGGGCATTTCACTATTAAGGCTACTGGATTCAGAGAATAGACAATTTTTACTCTAACTTCACTGTTCCGACAATGTGAGCCATCAGGCTTGGTTAAGCAATCACTCAAATTAAAACTCCAAATTGTGTGAAGAGAAAAACACCTACCTTTATTTGTCAGAGGTAAGGATTTTGATTAAATCCAGGCCTATGTAATCTTAACCACCCAATCTCTGGGCCCACCTCATCGTATTTCAACAATTATTTGGTAGGGAGCATTGAGTAGTTTCTTATAAGATTATACAAAGCGGCCATTTGCAGCCGATATGTGTTCTACAGGGATATCTCAAGATGAACATAACATAATTCACTCACTTACTAACTCATTCACTCACTCACTCTCTTTAACTCACTGACTCATCTATTCACTCATTCATTCACACACACATTAACTCGGTAGTAAAAAAAAAAAACAGCAAATAGTTCCAATTAATACATAACTAAGTAGAGGAGACATAGATAATTCCAGTAAACAAACAAATAAACAAATAAATAAAGACATACATATAAATATAAAAATATATCCAATGCTGTTTTTATTACATTGATTGTTCAATAAGAAACTAACAAGGGCACAATTACATGACAAGAGAAAATTGATTAGAGCTATTATAGCATTAAACACCAGACAAAATTATTGATTTAGTTTACTCTGCCGACTTCTCTGTATTTCTTCACATATGAAATATTGATAAGATCAAAAGCTTTAGTCAGAATAAGCCATGTTGTTTTCAGTAACTGTGAACTGAAACATTGTTTCAAATGGCCCTTGAAATAGAAGTAATGCCTTTTTACACTTCTACGCCTGAGGAGTTTTCTGTCAATGATGGTAATGTACACAGATTAGTCATATATTAATAATAATTGGTATTGTATATTGTTGTTCATATTATGGTTTTAAACTTGAAATTATGAAATATGTAAGCCTTGTCTAGATTTAATTTTAATTAGGAATTTCAAGAAAACCATTATATTACATATTACGCTACATTAATAATTCTCATAGTTTATGAATTGCTTGTTGTTTTATAATGTTTGCCTTATTCAATCATTCACTTTTTTCCATTCCATGATTTTCTTTTCACTAACATAGTATAATCCCCTCAAACCAATCCAAATGTCACGTGTTATAGTATAATCAAATCAGTCCAGCGAAAATCAATGTTAGAAAAGGGAAATTTCATGAAAGTTCTACTTGGAAAACCCAGTCATGCCCGCAGACCAGGAAGTTTCCGGCTAGCGTAGATATATAACGCTCGTGCTGAGATCTGGGACATGCACACTCAAGCTCCTCTCACTCTCACTCTCTCGAAGATCTCTGAAGAAACCCACAAAAGATGGCCCTGTTTAACCTGTCCACAGTCTGCCTGGTGCTTCTGCTGTCTCTTAGCCTCTTCAGTCTGCAGGCAGAAACAGGTATGTGACACTTACCTCAGTCTCTCAGTCTCTTTGTCCCTCTCCTGCTCTCTCTCCTCTTTTGTGTTTCTTTCCTCCTCCCCTGCTGCCCTTTTCTCTCTCTCTGTCTCTTCCTCCATGTCTTCCGCTCTCTGGATGCCGACTATTCAAACTGCCCCTAATTTTGTACTTGCCAATTAAATTTACCTGAACAAAGAGCAACGTTGATGACATTTGGGAGGGTTACTTGGCAATCCAACCCTACGTGAGTAAGGAAACTTCGATAGAGATGTCCTCACCTGTGCGAAACTCTAGGATTTAGTACACAATATGAACTCATTCAACCCAATGTGCAAAAATGAATAATTCTGATGTTCTTTCAATTTCAGCTTGCTGCACAAAATATTCAGCGGCTGAATTGCCAGTGGAAAACATTAAGGGCTTCTCCATTCAGAACAAACGTGGCAGGTGTAACATCAACGCAGTCATGTGAGTGGCCTTCTGGAAGTCTCTGCTGTCTTAAAAGTAGAGGGACGGATAACGGAGGAGCTCTTCAACTATTTTAACATTGTAAAAATGCTTTTACTGTGTTATGAAATTAAATTAAATTAAATTGAATAAGTATTTCCTCTCTATACCCTACACCGGAGCTCCTCAACCCTGGTCCTGGAGAACCGCAGGGTCTCTTGGTTTTTGTTGCTACTTAGCGCTTAATTGATCAATTAAAGGTGTTCACTCATCTCACCTGGCTTCTTGGGTGGTTGCAAATTTCTAAGTGAAAAAACCCCCAGAAGATCCTGTGGCTCTCCAGGAGTAGGGTTGTGTTCCTCTTTCACAGGAGTGGCCAGTTGTGATCTGATAATTATTTCAATTAAATATAACAGTGTTTTGTTGACAGTTCAATCTTTTTTGTCGTCTTATATTGACACTTGAATTTCTGAAGGAGTTAATGACTGCATGGGCGTTCAGTGCTGATGACTGCCTGGTGTTTTCTCTTCCAGTTTCCTCACCTTGAAAGGCATAAAGGTGTGTGCCGACCCCACCAAACCCTGGGTGATGGAGAGCATCCAACAGCTGAAGTAAGAGCCCACTGATTCTACTGTGTCTCAGCAATCTCTATGCAATGTCTCAATTTGTAGCATTTTCATGCCATTCTCCACAGGATAATATTACAATAGAGCATATACAATATTCATAATCACAGAGTCCCTTTTTTCTGGAAAGTTCTAGATCTATTTATGCTCTTTCTGGTCTCTATACAAAAATATGTCCTGATTCAGCACTATATATTTTCTGTATGTAGTACTTTCTGTATGCAAGACTTAGATCTGCCCTTCAGAGGAGAGAAAATCAAACTATTGTGTCCCTACTGTGCACAGTCTCAACACTTTTCCTCTGCTTTGTGTTCTTCCAGGAGCACAGTCCAAAAGATGAACAAGAACGACAGCCCAGCTAAGGGTCAATGATGTCACTCTCCTCTGGGGTCAGCTGACAGATGACCTCACTTCAGTGTCACATTGAGTAATTCACTGTACAATAAATATATATTATTATATCATATATATGAACTTATATTTGGAATAACTTACATTTGTACTTTTAAATTGTGGGAAAAATCATTTGGAATGAGTTGATCTCATTCGAAAGCATATTGCTATGTAGAAAAATGCAAAAAGAGCCATGTTAGTTAGTTTGGTGATATAAATGGTGAACTATGATTCTTTATTCACTCCTGTTGGGAAGACCATGTATAGTATAGTACATTTTTTGTTGAATTAATTGTGTAAATCCAAATAAAGTTTTAACTTGTACTTCTGCCTATTGGTTTTTGTTTATTTATTTGATGGGGTTTTTTGGGGAAGATTTTTCAAATTCACTTGTTGGACTAGGGAAAGTGAAGCTTGATAAATAGGCAAAAACAGCATCCATATAAATTATGGATTCAATCAACATTTGTCCGTAATTTTTACTTACACACAAATTGAAGTGTTAATTGTTTCCTTCACTAATACAGTTTGGTGAGTACAGCAAGCACAAAAATAAACCTGACAAACTGTTTGTGAAGAAAAAAGTCATTTTCTCAAGGCACATTCATACCCACGTTGACAGTGTGATTTGAGGTGTAGTTGGAAGTAGGGCTGGACTGGGACAAAAAAAAGCCACCATTTGACTCAAACTCTTTCTGGCCTAGGCTTCCAGCCACATGCAATCAGATTGTATAATATATATATATTTTTTTTTTATAAAATCTGGTGCCAGCAGATTTCCAATGATGGATTTTGGCTGCAGATTATCATTACACTCACCCACTCTATAGTAGGATTTGAAGTAGTGACTGCCCATTGGTTTATTAGCGAAGCACATCCCCAGAAGTTGGACAGAGTTATACCACATCGGAGTGAGAAATTACTCAGCCTCATAACTATAGTTAAGTAATTTTGTGTGAGGCGAGTGAAACCGCAGACATTTATGCAATCGTAGGATGCGAAGTAAAACAGTTGAATAAAGATCACTGGAAAGCGCATTCAAATGAAAAGGATTGAGGGGCTTGCTCACATGTGAGCCATCAGGAGGAAATTTGGATTGAATCCAGGCCTATGTAATCTATGTAAACTTAACCACCCAATCTCTAGGCCTGCCTCCCCGCATTTTACCGATTTTGTAGTAGGGAGCATGACTGGTCTCTTGTAGGATTCTACAAAGTGGCCATTTGCAGCCGATATGTGTTTTACAGGGATATCTCACGATGAACATAAAAAAACACTGTCTCATCTTTTACATTCTGTGATAACAATTATATTCATACTTTCATTCACTCACCAGAGACCCAATATGAAAACAATAGTGAAAATTGGAAGCCCCCAAATGACTAAACCCACCTCTGATGTCAATGGTTGTATACACCTTAAATTGAGCTGAACTGCACCACCATTCAAATAAACCAGACAAACAAACTAGGTGTGACAGCGCCTTAAGAAACAAACAAACAACAAACACCATCACACCCTTCAAATTCATAACTCATTTTTAAGGACCAAGTGTACTTCCATGCATTTATGTTGTGCATTTAGCAATAATAATAAAAAGATACAGGTTTATTGTCATAAACTTATCAACCCAAAGTTGATACATTTGATGTAGGCCTGGGCCACCCTTGGCCCAGAAGTGAAATATTAGCCTTCAACACACACAAAAATACCACAAAAACACAGAGACAGTAGGTATTATATCAGTGTATCAACATGACTTCTCATATCATAATATTGCACAAAGACCTGTGGGGCCAAAGGCAGAGTCTGTGGGTTCCAAGAGTTCTGTTATCATATCCAAACAGCATTTGTCCTTAACTTTGTCCTTTGTCCTTAACTTTGACCAACAAGTCAATGCAAAGGGTTGTATTTTTCTTTGCAGACACAGTTTTACAAGTTAATTTTGTGGACTGCTGAACTTGCCAAACCATGTTTGTGAAGGAAAAATGTGCTTGCATTTTTGGACAAATGTATGGTCAAGTGTTGTTTGAATCCGGGCCATAGTTTCTCTTTATATTGTTTTCACCTGGTTGTCATGTTAGTTGAACAATGTTCTCCAAACAAACAAACAAAAACTGAATATTTTCCAAAATATTTATTGGGATTTCCACAATGAATTCAACAGGAAATACACCATACATTTTTCCCAACACGGATGAATGAAGAACCACAATTTATTTTTAAAAACAAATAGAGCTATTTTTGTATTTATACTTTTACAAAATAATATGCTTTTGAATGAGATCAGATTGTTCCCAATTATTCCCCACAATGTTGGTGGGAAAAAGTAATTCCATAAATAAGTTATATATCTCAAACCATAAAGAAGAAACTCATCATAATACTGTAGCAATAAATGCTAACACGAGATCATTCAGTACAGTTCCGTGATCTTTTTGAGCAGCAAATGCTAACACAAGATCATTTAGCAAAGTTCAGCTGGTGGTGCTTGGTTTTCACTGAGGTCATCTGTCAACTGACCCAGGAGGAGAGCGACATCATTGACCCTGAACTGGTTTGTGCTTCTTGTTCATGTTTTGGACTGTGCTCCTGAAAGAACACAAAGCAGAGGAAAAGTGTTAAAATGATTTATCATGACATATTTTAAATTTAAAACCAGACATAGCAGAGACACAGTAGACGAACAAATCTATCTCTGAGGAGCAGAGATTGTTTTGTACACAACAACATACTCTGCATACTGTAATTAGATGGCGTTCAATCAGAACATCTCTTTGTATAGAAGCCAGAAAAAAACAAATAGATCCAATTGTTCTTTTTTGGCATTACTCAACATTAATTGTTTTCCATTCCATTTGATGTTGTATTGTTCATAAAATGCAATGTTATCGACTGTAATACTAATATACGCCATTTATCTGTGGAGAGTGCTATGAGCGTGTTATGATAGGTAACATTGATGAGCGATTGCTTGGAACAATTATTTGAGCTGTTGGGTCAATGATTCATTGAATGATTTATTTGTTGAATGATTGGTTGATTGATTCAATGATTGGTTGATGCTAATCAGAGAAACTGCAGACAAATGGCATAGACATTGCTGAGACACAGTAGAATCAGTGGGTTCTTACTTCAGCTTTTGGATGATCTCCATCACCCAGGGTTTGGCGGGGTCAGCACACAATTTTCTCCCTCTCAAGGTGATGAAACTGGAAGAGAAAACGCCAGTCAGTCATCAGCACTGAACACCTGTGCAGTCATTGAGTCCTTCAGCAATTCAAGTGTCAATATAAAGCGACAAAAAATATTTAACTGTCATGAAAACAGTGTAATATTTAATTTAGTGTTCATTATCAGATCACAACTGGCAGAGAGAAACATTGCCTCACGTTTTCATCACTACTGTTTGTCCTGGGGCTGGGGAGGAAACAGTTGAAGAGCTCCTCCATTATCTCTCCTCTCCTCCGTCCTAACACAACTCTGTCGACGCTCTACTTTTACAACTTCAGAGACTTCCAAAAGATGGCCACTCACATGACTGCGTTGATGTTGCATCTGCCGAGGTCATTCTGAATGGAGAAGCCCTTAATGTTCCGCACTGGAAATTCAGTCCGTGAATATTTAGTGCAGCAAGCTGAAATGTAAAGGACGTATAAAATATGAATTTCATATGTCGTATTTTAGCACGCCATACATTGCCAATGCACCTGTGGTAACTGCTAAAAGAAAAGCAGTTGATGTACAGCAAAGACTAGAGTTGCGTAAAGGTTAGAAACACTTGATCGAAGTTTCCTTTGATTCGAATGAACCCTTTGATTGAACTAAGTAGCCCTTCTAACAGACACCAATAGTCCTCTTTGTTCAGGCTTGTACTTAGTTACAAATAGTTAAAATAGTACAAAATTAGAGCAGTTGAGACAGTCAGGCATGGGGAGAGATGGAGGGTGGATGAGATAGAGAAAGAGATGGGGGAGAGCAATAAAGAGAAATGTGACACATACCTGCATCTGCCTGCAGACTGCAGAGGCTGAGAGACAGCAGAAGCACCAGGCAGACTGTGGACAGGTTAAACTGGGCCATCTTCTGTGGGTTTCTTCAGAGATCTTCGAGAGAGAGAGTGCGAGGAGCTTGAGTGTGCATGTCCTAGGTATCAGCGCGAGGGCTATATATCTACACCAGATGGAAACTTTCTAGCCTGCGGGTTTCCTACAGAGCCCAAAAGCAGAATCCGCAGAACTACCATGAAATTTCCATTTCCCTTTTCTCACGATGATTCTTGCAGGACCAATTTCCACCTGGAATCTTCTATAACCTTGGATTGCTTTGAGGGATGCTCACACTGTACACTATGCCTACCAGAGATCCTCAAATATCTCACTGAATGAAATAAATGTAAATGCGAACGAGGTAAAACATTGTAAGTCAACTGGTGTTGACTTCGGTTGTGGTCCTGGCAATCCAAATTTAAGTGAATTAAACACAACATAGACACAGTTTCTCTCTGTCAAATTTCACAATATCATGTGTAAAGCCATCGATTGTAAACCCAATATTTTATATATAACTCGGTGCACTTGCCCGATTCCAGTTATCCTGGACATTGTGAGTTACACTACAAACACAAGGTCGCCATAAATAGCTGTCCCGTTGAGGATTTCCAAATCTACCACCATTTGAGTTGGAATGATAAAAATCTCTCTTCAGAAGTGGTGTTGAATCTGTTCAATATATTCCAAATTGGAAGTGAGAAGCATTGGGCTGGAACTTAATTTAGCTATAATAGAGTTCCTTTGGAGAGGAAATTTAATTTAAGGGAGGAGGAGGATAAATTGGAGTTGGAATCCTGGATTTGTCCCCAACCCCCAACCCATGGTTCTGTGTGGCTCAGTAGGTAGAGCATGCTGCTGATGATGCTTAGGTTGTGGGTTCCTTTCCCATTGCGATCACATGTACTGAAACATGTCTGCATCCACAACCGGAAGTCGCTTTGGATAAAAGTGTCTGTTAAATGGTATATGTTTTATGTTATGTTCATTTGGAAAAGTTTAGTGAATCAGTGGTGAAGGGTGGGCGCTCTAGCTGGTACTAGAGCACCCACCAGTGTGGAGAGGAAATGAGTGGATTTAGCTGTTCATACTGTTATTGTGGTACATGTTTCATGAATTCCAGGGTTGCCACCAGCCATATTTAGTCAAGGCAGCCGGCCTCGACAAGGTATGCCCTTGCCTGGACAAGCAATGCGGTAATAATCCATTCTCTTGGTCTTTGTGTAGGGCTCAAAATAAGGTTCAATAGCGACATCTGTTAGTCAGGAAACAACAAAATGAGTACTGTGTGTTGCTAGCTATGGAAGTCATCTGGCCGACTGAGTGAATATAGGAACTGACATTACAAAAGATTTAAACTTAATGTAAAAAGCATGCTTTACAGTGACTAATCAATAGAATAATCACTATGGTTTGGAATTATTAAACTGCTACAGTAGTAGTAAAATTTTATTAGAGGCATATTTGTATGAAACAATCACTGGTCCATATCATTGTCTTTATTGAAAATCCTTGACTAGCTAGCTAGCAAGCTGTTGTAGCTGGTGATGGCTTTCTAAAATCTTTAGCTTGATAGCTAACAATAGGTAGTGAGCTAGCAAGCCAAATTATATTGAATAACTCCACAAACAAAATTATTTGTTATATAAAGATATACTGACTCATCTGTCTTGGTGGACAGTGTCACATGGCTGCACTTGAACCAGTAGGAGAGTTGGGGGGGCTGAGGGGAAACTTTGTAGGATGCGGAGAGCTACACAGGGGGAGTTTTTCAATGGGGACAAATTTGTAGGGAAATGTGGTATTTACTGACACAGCAACTGAAAGATCTTTAGACTGGAAACGCAGAATCAGGTCACCCCAAAGACGAGTCCTGCACGAGAATGTAAGCTGGCACGCCGTAATCAGGTCACCGTGTGTCTCCCCCTGGTGGCTGAACATGGGGCAGAGACCGCACAGTTCTTATATGGACTCAATTATTCAATTCTAACATTCTATCCATTCACTCAGGTCAACACTGCCCTTCCAAACTTTGACTTCTACTTCATCTGCTCTCTGATGTCTCTTATGTTAGCCCCTTGTTGATCCGTTTTCTATTATTTTCCAAATCTACTAGTAATGGTACTGCAGCATTAAATGTTTAAGGTTGTTTATATATATATACTGTAGCTTTAGTGTCACAGCACCCACGCTATGGAACTCGCTGCCAGAAGACGTTGGAGACTGGCTGCCTGATTATCTGCCTGTTGCATTGCTTTCTTCTGTTCTCTTTGCCTTTTTCTCCCTGTGTGTTTTTTTTCTTCTCCTCTCTTACATCTTTATTAGATAACATAGCTTATCTTATAGTTTATTTGTTGGCCTACAAGTCAAAGTAACTATGATTTATTGATTGGGGGAGGAACTCTGTACAAGCCCGCCAGGGCTTCGTTCCCTCCCTGCACTATAATTGTAAAATTATGGGCTAAATAAAAAAATAAAAATAAAAATAAAAATAAAAAGCTTGGAAGTTTAGCTTAAAAACTGTTTACCCTGTCATATTTTAACCCATTTTATGAGTTTCCTGGTTTTATCATCACTCAGTTCCAAAAATAAAAACTTTTTAATAAAAAATGTGTTTCTTTGTTTTTGTTTGATTTAACTTTTTGCGTGTGTGTTTGTGTGTGTTCATTTTATTGTGATCTTGCATTTTATCACACAACTATAGTGTCCTATTTTAGAAAGGTACTATAAAAATCATAAGGTGTTATTAATATTATTGTTGTTGTCATTATTATTACATACTAGGCCAGAATCAGCACCCAGTCTAGCGCACCTCTGATCCACCCCCAGGAGACTAGAGCGTTTGTTTCTTCCTCCTCCATCGGCTTGTGTTGCACCGCTAGCCTGCTAACCCTGCTAACCCCCTGAACGCTCCCTACCTCATGCCGCTCTAAAGACAGGTTTGCCCGTGAGGAACTATGGAAACGTCAAAGAGGGAAGTAGTGAAATTACATTTTTTAAACCCGACAACATTAAGGGCAGGGAACAATGGACTGTGGGCTATTTACTGTGACGGTACAACAACTCGCTTTGCTTTCGTATCATTGTCAAAATTGCAGATTTTATTTATTTATATACTGTAGCGCACAAAGCAGTGGGACTGCATTGAGCTCTTTGCAGAGTCCAACCAAGCGATGCCATTAATGACACTCACACAACAGCAGACGGACGGCACTGAATGTATGCACAGATACGGACGACAGAGGAACAATACCAAATACCAAGAAATGCAGGTTGACAGAACAAGACAGCAGTGAATAAATAAAGGGATTGAAACAAGGTGAAAGGGAAAGAAAAAGACATTGAAAAGAGTAGCAGTTCCCGTTCAATGAGCTCACAGGGTAATATGACTGATATCAGACAGTGAGCTCACAGTGTAATATGACTGATATCAGACAGTGAGCTCACAGTGTAATATGACTGACAGACGGTGGTCAGGGGACCATACTGTTTTCAGTCTGTTCTATCTGCCACCCTGATTCGGTTTTCCCACACAGATTGTGAGGTTCCACCATGACCACGAGTTTCCTTTTTTGCCTGTTTGATGATTGGATAGAGGGGACAGAATGTGACCCACAAAGAGGTTTCGATAACTGTGCTTTGAGAAGTGGTTCGATAACTTCCTGTTTCCAATTTCCCACCTGTCACAGTCTATGATGGTTGAAAAACAAACAAATAAACCCAAGAAAACCTCTCAACAATCTTTTATTTGGGAAAGCCCTTATTATTTTGTAAAATTTCTCATTCTAGTTTGGTGCTTTCCCTACCCTTGTGAAAACACAGGTGTGCACCTGCACAGTTCTGCATTCCATTTCTTTTTAAAAACAATCTTTAAACTATCTTGACACATTAATTTTGTCATGATATTATACATTTGAGATATGATCCTCGGTTAAGGACTGACCTGTCAAACGAGTCAAATGGAAGTGTGAAACCAGAATTAGCATATGAAATTACGCCTTATCAAGCTCCTTATTGTCGCTGAGGAAAACAGAAATCAGTCACTTTCCATTGATAAAAAAAATTGAAAATACTATTAGAATTAGACATGGGCAATGCTGGTGAGCATTATTGGTAAAGTATACTGTGGAAGGCGTCGGTCTGGACAGGGGGAATCGGGGCGATTAAGGCCCACGCCTACTAGCAGGGCAGCCAGCGCACAGACCTGCCTGTAATGTCGTAATTGTACCTGTGCGCTTAAATCTGCTCTGCTCTTTTAGTTTCTTATTTTGGTTTATTGTTTTTGTCCCGAACTCATGAGTGGGAGGGCCAAAGTCATTTTGTTAATTATTATTTGTGTGGACAGGAAATAGCAGCTTTCTCTCCCTCCCTGTTTCCACGGAGGGGCCTGGGGGGGCACGTTCCGCCACAGAAAATTGGTTGGCCACCCTTCATCAGGCTCTTACTTTGTATAAAACTTGCTTTGTATAAAAATTTGATAACCCTCCCTATTTAATAAAAAAGTTTGAATGAAAAACAGAATTTTGTTTGTGAAATGTGAAATACTGAATTTGTTCAACCATTGGTGTGAGGGTCCTATTTAAAAAATAATGCAACACTAATGTTGTAAAAAGAATACAAATCAAAAGTATTCGCATGTTCCATCATACACTGAAAACTAATGAGAACCAAAAGAATAGATAAGTATTTTTTGATTTACCTTCTTTTGATTTACCTTGATTTTCATATCTTCCTGCTGTAGGCCTACCTGTTGCCTATGGATTAATGCACTCTATGGTTTTTATTAATAGAATAATTTCAGACTAAATCTAGTCGTTTTTTTTCATTTAGATGTGATAATTGTCTATTTGTCTAATGCCTCCATCCAAACGTTACAGGGTAATGCCAGGATCTCCCACCTTCCCTGCAGATTCACCAGTTGTGTGGTCTCCTTCATTGTTTACCTGTGGAGTCATTTTAATTACATTTTACCTCGATTCTGCTTCATTATATATTGTAACTTGATTCTGCCTTCCACCACTGTATGCATTTTCTTTTGCTATTGTGTCGCTCACAATGTGTTATTGCATTCTCTAAATGAATAGAAACATATGTGTTTACAAAAAAAGATCTGCCCTGTGAAACAGTGGAAGCTTTCACTGTTTAGTTACAGCATACCAGCAACACAATGTGAGCTCTGAAATATTTATTTCCGTGGATTCAGCGATTCGCTGGGATTTCCATGGTCACTGTTCCCAAGCACGTGCCTGCGGGGGGGACCACCTCGGCGATCCAGTATAAGTGTCTTAGTCGTGCAGTATAATCATCTTTAATCCCTTCCTCCCAGGTAAAGAAAACAGACATTTTTTAAATCGCACTATTACTGGTAATAGCCTACTGCTAAAACGATGACTATTAATGCAGTTCATTAGACAAATCAGTGAGTATTGTAATTGTAAAATAGTTATTTTTACATCGTGAATCTGCCGATAACGTAAAACCTCATCATCTTTCCATGTTTGTATCGTAACCAGCAGGGGGCGATAATGCACAGCTGTGGAGTTTGAAAGCTTTTAACCCTATATAGGTTGTCAGCACCAAGGATATCGTAAAAAGCTGCGCAATGTAATTCTTTAGAACATGGTGCAGTTAAAATTCGTACAATATTTTAAAAACTGCAGTATGCCTCATTACAAAAATACGTTGTTATTAATTGTTAGTAATTGTCAAATGTGTTATTACTGTAAGAAGGCTAGGGTGGCCATATTGATAAAAATCCACCAGAGGTTACAATCTTTTACAAACAGTTAACATGGGAGTATACTGTATATAACAATAGCAACTGTGCATATTGTATTCTTATGTTCCAAATTTCATAATTTGGAAACCCTGGCCTCCTAAATAGAATACATACTACTATTTATTACAGTTTTTTTCCAATTGCTTACACAAGTTTCTTTGAACTGTACACCATTTTCTTAAAAATCTACAAAGAAATGACCAAACTGTTGACCAGTTTCCCCAAACTGTATAAATCTGTGTCAAAATGAAACACTATATTCAAAACCTTGTTATCCCTTCTCAAAATGATATTCTTTTTGTCAAACTTATAATCACAATCCATAGAAATAATAGACCTGAGTACAAATACATACCGGTGAAATAAATTAAAAATATAATGATCTATTTGTCAGATGTGTCAGCATGTTGGCTTCAGTTTGAAGATATTGCTTATACGTGTGCAGCACCCTTCAGTAATTTCTGTGCTGTAGTATCTGTTACAGTATTCTCAAAATGAATTCAGTAATACTACATACACTAGGTAAATGTTTAGGCAGAATAAACTTACTGTACGTGCCACTCATGTAGCCTACAGTTGTCTTTTACAACAGTTTACAGTACCGTATGTGTGTTTACGTGTGTGTGCTTAGTCAGAGTAGTTGCAGTGAAGTAAAAAAATATGAGAATGTATGTTCTCAAACACACAGGGTCTCCTGTGGCTCTTTTATTTGTGCCAAAGCTCTGATCGCTGATTGAATAATCAGTCAAGTAGTGTTTGCACCTGTGAGCGTGAGTGTGGCCAATGATATTTGAAGTTCAGCTTTTTGAATGGTTTTCTTCCACGTGAACACAAGAGATGTTCTGCAATGACAATGGTGTCAAATGAGCAATGCTGTGTGATGTATAAATGATGTTTGCCAAACGTTTTATTTCGATTTGCGATTTGAGTGAAAAGTAGGAATGGTGCATTGGTGTTTGTAGAAATGGTATAGGATTTTGAAGAAAAAAACAGTAGCATAGGACAAAAAATCAACACTATATTTTAGGGAAGTACAATGTACTCTTCATTAAGCAATAATTACTACAGCATGATCTAAAGTGTTGACATAAAATGACACATAGAAAGGGCATATGTACTGTAGGACTTTCTGTCACCTAAGGGAGGTTTTGTGTAAGGTGAACTGTGATGTTCACGTGTTCACATAACATGCACTATATTGTATACTTCCTTTTCCTGTATAACATGAGCTACGTGCTTATGTGTGCATAGTAGCAGCAGATATGACGCTTGATGTGCTAACAACAGGAAGCCAGTTCAAGGTTCTTGTGCTGGATTTGTGCTATATTTAAGAGATCACTATAATTATGGGTTTGTGTATGTGTGTACCGTAATTCTTAGAGGAAGTAAATGCACATAAAATTAGGTAATGATTACGAGATATCAACAAGGAAGAAGACTGTTGTCATACAGCATTCTCAACATGTTGGATATGTTTTGCATTAATGTAAAAATGTTTTCTAAAATGCACTCAGGTAGTACATTTTACATTTACATTTTAAACATTTACGCCCTTATCCAGAGTGATGGACTCCCTTTGTTCCTGCCGGCACAAGTTGGACACTATCACCCTTTTAACAAGCCATAAATACAAAAACGAGAAACTCTGGGCTATTTGATAAACTAAGCTTCTGTGTGTAACCTGCTATAATATTCCTAGTTTGTGTGTCACCTTGAAAATGCAGTTTACACACAAGGAAGAAATACGACCATCAGCTGACAGTTTGTGACAGTGGGGTACAAATACAACATTTAGCCCTTTTGGAATTCATACATTGGTCATATTTAGTATTCTAAGCTTTTCAGCAGGTCGGACTGCATGCCAGATCTGCCCTGTGACTGATAACATATCTGAACTCAACAGATCCTGAACATTCATTACTCTTCTAATGCAAAAATGCCCCCCCTCCCAGCTGTCAATTGCATCATCTTTTAACCCCTTCAGCAGTGGCTTCACTCACTTGTGTGTAAATCTATACAAAAAGGTAGGCTTAGATTTTATGGGGGGTGTGGGGGTTTGGGTGTCTTGGTTTGCATGTTTTTGGTCCCACGTGTCCCACACTCTTTCTTTATCTTGTAAACAAAGACTGAGAATCTTGTCTTTTCTTCCTTTTGACGCTGTGTGTCTCGCCTGTGTCTCGTCATGTAGAAGGAAGTGTTTTGACTTCCTCAGGACTGACTCAGGTAGTTAAGACCCATTCATTGTTCTCTTTAAATACAAGCACTTATGGATGCTACCAGACACCCTTATTTGCAAAACACAGGTAATCACCCTTCACTCTCATTTTACAATGGAGCTGGGAATAGTACACTGTACAAGACCTACCTCCGCCTAGAGATAAGACATTTAATTAATTTGTTTTAAATTTTCTCATGGCTCACAGTGTGCGCCTAGCATGTTGGTGCAAACCAAATTCTATGTTTCCAAAACGTTCCCAAAAGGGTAAATGTTCCCAACACATACGTTCATCCGGTTTCCTGGATGTCCCATGAACACATTATTTTTAAGTCGCAAGGAACAATCTTATATATATATGCCATTTTGCATCTTGAAACATTATTCAGTTTTCTGATTCCATTTAACAAATTATTTGAATTGTGAATGGTCGTTTCCAAGTGTTAATTTCAACGGGAAAGTGCATTTTAATGCATACATTTGTAACATTTTTTAAATGCTATTGAGAAATATACTCCATTTAGTTTTTCATGACTGAATTATATCCAACAGAGGGTGTTAAGTGGAATGTTTCTCTGTGATGTTCTGAAACTGTTTGAGGAACATTCTCACCATAACGTTATTTCAAAACCAAATGGAAATCTAACCGGAGCGTTCCCCAAGGTTCTGGAAACATTTAGTGTTAGCAAGAATTTTTGGCTGCCCGCATCACCAAAGTGGGGTCTACACCCTCCCTCCCTCCCTCCCTCCCTTCAAAGTTATTTTAGGTCCTTGAAATGCAGTCTTAGAACCTATTTATTCAGGCAACAGTATTGAACTAGGAAGTAGAATTGGCCTTCCAACTGAATATTCACCAAGGAGGAGGCATGACAATGGCTGTGTGACTTTAGTTTGTTCCCCTGAGGCACGCTGGAAATTCCGCCTGTTCAGTGCTCTCTTTGTAATGTAGAAAATCTAGTCTTGTGAGAATCTGTGATTCATTAAAACCGACTGCATTAATGTTCATTTTAAAACAGTCCAGCCACACACACACTCCTCTATATATAAAGAAGCCCCTGGATAGGACGCCTAGAGCTCGGGAGGGAGGTGGGTGCCCCCCACTGTGAGTGTATGTGGGTTTCACTTCACAGGACAGTCTCAAAGCCCTTTGATGGCTATTCGTTCCCGGCTAGCCATTTGTCCGATGATAGGTTATCCCCAGATCACCAAACTACAGTCAGGGAGGGCTATTAAAATCATACAGCCAGCTCTTTCCAACCCTACATGTAATTTGTTCTATCCTTCCTGATAAATGTATACCACTCCACATTATATTCATCCCCATCCACTGCACCAGGCCATGTTTCTGTAATCCCAACAATGTCATAACCCCCAGTAAACATGACAGCCTCCAGTTCCAAAAAATTTTTTTTATACTTCTAGCATTTAAACAAAGGAACTTTAAAGTATTACTAGTACATTTTCTCACTCCATCTCCCACACCTGACAAACCACCTCTATTCACATTGACATTATGCTCTAAAACGAGTTGTCATAAATAAAGTCATAAATCAATCAACTGTATCCTCACAGTTGTTATTATACTCACGCTTGTACTGCACAGGTTACCCCTGTTCCAAAAGGTTATGTTCTGGTTAAATGTATTGCGAATGCAAGAATCTTTGTGTTGATTACTGGAAGGGTGATCAGTTCTCTCAATATCCCTCTGATGAACCCAGGAACAGAAGGCCATCCTGAATGGAGTGGTGTTTGTTTGTGTGTATGCATGAATTTGTGTGTGTTTGTGTATATATGTGTCTGTGCATGTGTGCAAATGCATCTACATCTGTGTATGTATAATTGAGTATGTGTGGGTGCAGGTGTGAGTGTGTGTGTGTGTGGTGTGTGTAATTGTGTATGCGCGTGTGAGTAAGTGTGTGTGTGTGCGGATGTCTGTGCACACGTGTGGGCATGTGCGACTGTGAGTGTGTGTGCGTTCATGCGTGCATGCATGCATGTGTGTCTTATGTTTGAATGAATGTGTATACATGAATGTGCACACGTGCGCACAAACATAAGACACACATGCATGCATGCATGCAGGCACGCATGAACGCACACACACTCACAGTGTACATGCAGGTGTGCACGTGTACGTTCATGTGTGCGTTGGTGTGCTTGTGCACACGTGTGCAGGTGCGCATGTGCTTGTGCACAACAAACGGCATGTTGGCACTCACTCCGGCTCACTCCGGCTTTCCTGCCTTCCCCAGCCTATGTCCCTCACCTTTATAATAACCAGTGTCATTGCAGTACAAGCATACAGGCTACTTATACTGCAATTTCAGGTTCAGGTTTCAACAACAGCTGCCATTGGGTCAATTGACCAGCTAAAGGTGCATGGCCAAGCATTTCTTGCAACGATTTCTGAGCATACAAATGAAGCACAAGGCTGTGAAATTCCAGCCATTCACCGACCGCGTGGAACACAATGAAACGAGGACTTAAAAATATATTAGAACCCCCCCCTGTGTCGGAGTGCACTGCCAGGGACGGAGTAGGTGGGCCAGTGACAGCTGAGGGTCACATGAAGGGGTCAAGCAAGGACAGCATGTGCAAGACCTCATGGGCCTTTCTCTCTTTTTGCCCTCTCTCCCACCTTTCTCCTGTCGTCATCTACATCTTTCTCTCTTTCAATTCCTCTCTCCTTCTCTGTACCCCCTTCTCTCTTCCCCTCTGCTTCCTCCCACTCTTACTCTCTGCTTTCTCTTCCCACCTCAGTCTCTCTTTCTTTCTATGCCTTCCTCTGTCTCTGGTTTCTGCACCCCTCCCCTCCCCTCAGTATGTCTCCTCGGTCTCTCCCCACCCCCTCTCTCTCTACCTCTCATGTATCTTTGGCACACAGGCAGTGGCTCCCTCTGTTCCTGTCTGCTAGCCCGTCTCTGAAACGAGTGCACACGCTGGGAAGGCCGCCCTGACCTTGGGTGGGACATCGATAAGGGCCGATTCTGAGAAAGCAAGGGGCTCCTGTCGGTTCGAATGGGAACATGTCCCGCCCCTGATACCGTTCAGGAGAAACCAGTTGAGGGCGGGGCTGTGGGGTCAGGCAGTGGTTCCCAAACTGTGAGCTGGGACCCACTGGGGTGGGGGAGTTCAGTCTCATCCGAGAAGGGCCGAGGTGGGTGCAGAATTTTGTTGTAGCTCAGCACTAAAGCACCTGATTCAACGTATTAAGTAATCATGGTCTTAAATCAATGCCTTGGTTAGTTGAATCAGGTGTTTTAGCGCTGAGATGTAGGAAAAGACCACACACACGGATAAGATTGGACACACCTGCACTGGGGGCATGACTAGGGCCTGGCTATTGAGCTATAGCCCTGGATAGTTTTTGCCAAATTCATTTTTGAGCATTTCATTGACTGTGTTTGGCGTTGAGCATTACTTGTGCAATCATGCACACTGCACTGCAAGTGTTAAATGTAGCCCACCCCCTACATTTTATTTCAACTTTGTTGCAAGTGCTTAATGTCATTATAAATATAAGAACTAGAATGTTAGTTGCATTGTTTACATTCAACGTACTACGTTTACTACATGGTAAGTGAAATGATCGATTATTATCTAGACTAGACTAGGTCGTGTGCTCATCACTGGATATGTGCAATATCTAGTCACATGCCTGAGCCGCACTAGTTGGTCCTGAGAGACACTGAGGTGGGCTGCATTCACTGCATATTATGTACCCTCCATAGTCCCTTTAGTTTCACTCCAGTCAAACGAAACACTGCACTAGTTACATGCACTCAAGTAGTTGCAGTGTACATGCGGACATAAATTGAAGAAAACGTTTTCAGAGCATATTTGAACATGTGTTTGGTTACATTTTAATTAGGGGTGAAATGTATTTGCTCACTATGTGGGTCCTGGGCTGGGAAAGTTTGGGGAACCCGTGGAGTAAGGGATGGGGGTGCCCTGGTTTCTCTCCACACGTGCTCTCCTGCTGTGCTGTGTTAAAAGCAGCTGGACCGCCACGGTCGCGGATGAACTACAGTGACCTTTCCCTCGGACAGCTGCAGAGCGTCCGCGCGGGCCTGGATCCGCGCTCCGCAGCTTTGACCACTCCCGGATCAAATATAGCACCAAACCCTGGCAGACCCCTCCACCCTGGGGCAAATGAGGACATGGCTCTGCTGGGGCTACGGATGTTTTACAAGCAGGCTCAGGTGACGCTTATGAAGGTAAGCGTCCCCTGAGCATCATCTGTAGATTAAAAAAACCCACACACACAAATGGGTGAGCAGCTATTATTTCCCCTGACAAAAAAACTGTTTATATTCAGATTTTTAATGCCATTGGTTTTAAATGGGGTTTTGTGGCCTTTGTCGCAGGGCAGGGGTGTCCTATCATATCCGAGGAGGTAAGGTGTAGGTGCAGGCTACGTGAGGTGGGTGTAAGGGTGGGGTAAGGTGTGGGTATGCCCCCAAGAACAGCGGTGTCTAATCTTATCCCAGAAGACCGCCTGGGTTCAGGCTTTTGTTCCTGCACTGCAACACCTGATTCAACTAATCAACGAATCACGGTCTTTAGTCATGACAGGTGTTGTAGTGCTGGTCAATAACAAAAGTGTTGATTGTCTTGTTTTGTTCCAGGTAAGCTCTCAATACATTGGGTTTTATTGAGCTTATAATTGATTGCTGATCTTTACATGATATGGTCTATACAAAGCTATAAATTGTTGATTAAGAGCTGGGCTGTTGATGGGGTGTTTTCACGAATAAAAAGATAAAGATAAAGTTGTTTATTCAGCATTTTTGTTAATATCCACCCCTTGAACAAATTCAGAGCTGCTGTCTCTAATTAAGCTTAATTAGTTTCAGTGAATTGTTCCAGGCCCCATTGCACAGTTAATTGCTGTTAGTCAAATTACTTGCATACCGATCTCTTCAAATGAATAGAAGTGATTTCAGAAACACTTCTGTGTGTATCTTTCTGTTAAAATGAAAACTCACCACAACCTATCAGTGAAACTGAGAGAGATACCAGCTCAGCTGGGATGAAAACCAGTACACACAGTGGGCATCCAGGCCTAGGTTTGGGAAACACTGCTTTTCTTTTTTCTTTCTTTTCCCCCTTTTACTGTGAGAATCAGTTTCAAATCTACAAATTATTGTGAGAAACTGTGAAAATCCACAAATTAGTGTAAATGAAACCATACACTACTTAATGTGGAATTATTGTGTTGTGGTTTTGAAATCCGTACAAAATCACATGAACGTGCAGGTTAATTCGCGAGCAATGCCTTCTGTCTAACAACCCAATAACACGGTAGATGTTTGTCTGTCAACTTACCTCCCGCACTGAGAAATAATGAATGTTTACCGTTCCACTTGTTTCCAAAGCAGATTTACGGAGTGCGGAGAAGTGTGCAGACGGGTTTATTTAAATACACTTAAACGCACTCTTCCTGCTGATAACAGAGGGAGGATATCTGTGTTAAACACGCAAGGTGCTGAAGTAAGTGCTCAATGTTTATTTCCCATGCACTGCACAGGTGGGTCACAGGTGAAGGCATGTTCTAAAATGGGCTCTCATCCTGCACCCCCCCAACACACACAAAATCTGGTGAGAAAACAATAGAACAATCGTACTATCCCCTCGTTTCACTGCCTCAACTTTGGCCTGTTTCCACTGGTTGATTCTGTATGTGTGTGTGGGCATGTGTGTGTGTGTGTGTGTGTGTGTGTGTGTGTGTGTGTGTGTGTGTGTGTGTGTGTGTACAAGTACGTATAAGTATGTGTCTGTGCATGTGTGCGTGCGTCTAGGTGTTGAGAGGGAACAGATCGCCTATTCCAAAGGTATCTATTGCATAATGTACCTCAGAGCCAGCCTAACATTGCTCACATGAACCAGAGATCTGATTGAACTGTAATAAATTACAAAAACCCAACTTGCTAGCAGTCACGGCAGGAGTTTCACATTCTTGGACCGGAATGCCGGCAACTAGAACAAAGATTTATTGAAACTAATTCAAGCTCATTTCCATGACTGAGGAGAAGTCTAAATCCTTGTTTATGAGGCCAGAGAGGGGATGTAAATAAGAGTGCCATTGTGCGTGCTTTTGTTGCCGTGACGATAATGGTTCCTATTCAGAACGTTCATGTGTGTGTGGGTTCATTTTCCCATTACAAAAGCATTCTCTCCAAAAAAAAAAGGCTTGAAGGGAAGTAATGAGAGACAGCATTATAGTGACCTGAGACATAGTAATCACCACTCAGCTCACACGTAACAAGCAGTCGTAATGCTGCAACAGCATTGCAGAAATGTTGTGCAAGTGTTACATGCTAGTAGAAACTACGTCACTACTAAGTCAACCACTTTGAATTAACAATTCACTTTCAATTAACAATTCTAAGTGGTTGCAATTTGAAAAAACATTCATTCACATTTATTATACACCATTTTTGAAGCGTATATTTGAGTTTGGACATTTGGAGAGATTCACAGTACAGTAAATATAATACATATTTTTACTGTATAACACTATAAACATCTTGAGCATGCCAGAAGCCCTCTTAGGTCTCAGGCCTATATACGATAATAAAATGAAAACAAGCCAAGGTAAGATAATACTGCTTTGCAAAAAAGGAGAAAGACAAATGAAGGCGAAAAGAAACAAGAGGTTTGGTGTTCTTGAAGATCTGATTCACATTATGTTCTTTGCAAACAGTTTATGTATGTTCTGGCAGCCTCCCTACTCTGGGTCATGAGACTGTTCATTACCTCTGTCGTTCATCCGCCCGATTGTGTCAAACTACACCAGCAACTGCTGACATTTGAGTTTATGTAACTGTGCAATGTCCATATGCATGTCTTTCCAGGATTGTAGCTAGAGTCTTTCTAACATCTTTCTCCCATGCTTGCAAACTAGCACAAGTGGGTATTGCTGTGGAAATACACTCTCGGTTTAGGACTGATGAAATCAAAGTTATTTTATTAAAGAAATTGCAAGGAGTTCCAGCATAGGCACCAATACTGGTGTCACATCTCATAACTGAATCCAATTATTTCTCTTCATTATTATCATCCAAAAAGGCCACACTTGCAGGTTCAGGTCTTGTAATTTGTACTTTCCCCACTCGGGTGCCACAGCTCAACCCCTCCAAACAGCATTTTGCACAGAGACAGTGAACATTACAAAGACAGTGAACATTATTTCCATGTTCCCAATATACAATATCCAGAAATTGATGATACTGTATTCTGATTACATTTCATTAGGCTTCCATAATTCTTTATTCATTAGGCACGAAGAGAAGGTGTATTGCAATACAACATAGGAGCTCTGAACGAAAGATGCTCCTTGCACTGATAACAAGGAGAACGTTCCTGGGCTTTCCCGGGCAGTGGATCAGTTCTTTGCACTTCCACATGGTTAGGCCGGCTTCATTTGGTCTCAACAGATGCAAAGTATCTCACAAGCGTCAGTGCACAATAAGAAGCTAGGTAATAAGAAGACAGTCTCATGGGAAAGTGTAAGTCACACGGTAACAATCTGAAAGGGAAAGATAATACTTATTCAGATGTGAGCAAAGCATGTCAGAAAGGTATTTTCTTGTATAGGACTCCTGCAGTATGGAGGTTTTGGTGAGCTTTTTTTATTCCATTTTTTACATTTATTTATTTGTATTTGCTTGTTTATTTGTCAGGAGCTGTTATAATGTTATAAACAAACATCAGTTCCCTTAAATCCTTGACCTCTTTCAAATGAAAGGTGGACTGGACAAGGGACCACAGGCACAGGAGATGCATCCATTGTGATGCAGTTTGTGAAGCAGTTTCAGACATATCAAAAATAGGACGTGTTCACCTGTCGGTATGGTGACGGTTGGATGCGTGAGGAGCAGATGGGCATATGGCCCTACGCAAGGCCAAAAAACTATGAACAATGAGCAACTGTACATTGGTACATTTTTTCATTGTTTACTTCCTGTATTTCTCTGTATTTCCTGGTTCTCTGTGGCTCAGTTGGTAGAGCACAGCGTTGGCAACGCTTAGGTTGTGGGTTCAATCCCCACTGGGGCCACATATACTGAAAATGTATGCATTCACTACTGTAAGTCGCTTTGGATAAAAGCGTCTGCTAAATGGCATATATTATTATATTACTGTATTTTGAGCCAATATTCATAACAAAATCGAATTTCATTCATCTGTTAGTCATATCTGTTGTAATCTGGTCATGCCCTTTGTCTCACCATAACCACTATTGAGTTTGTTCCCCTTGAACCCATGAAACAATTAGGTGGCTCTTTATTTTACAGAAGTGGATAATAACATGGTAAAAACTTGGGAACAGTTATTAACAACGAGAAAGATAATTTCCTTGTTACTAGATTAAATGGACTGTAACTGCTGCGTAATTACGTCAAATAACCATCTGATTGGCAGGTTTTTACCGTGACACTTGTACTACCTACAAAGGTCATTTCAATGTTATTACCATGTAAGGTACACTGTTGTTGCTACCCATCTACACCATCCAAATCCACCACAAAGGAATGCGGTTAGTTACCCAGTAACAGAGACAGTAGTAGTAGTTACACTGAGAATTCATTGTATTAGGTCTGTAAAGTGCAATATTACCAATATTTCTATTACATTCCCATCTGCATAATATGAGTAAGAATGTGGTTTGATCTGGCATCTACACCACGGCCTAGTCCAGTTTATTGACCGAGTGCAACAACCCCTCTCTACAGTTTAATAATAACACTGAAGACACTTCCTTTTTGATTCGTTTGATTTGGTACATTTGGATATGCACACCTGCACAGCCTCTGGAACAGGTGTGTAGGAGAAAATCTAACATAAGTGAAGATCAACAAGGACTCCTGCACACTATCTCTGCTTGCAGTGGCATTTATTGGATGCAATGTTTTGGTCCAATGACCTTTGTTACTTTGTTAGTACTACTGTCCAGGATGTATTCCTGCCTCTCGCCCAATGCATGCTGGGACAGGCTCCAGCTCCCCCACAACCCTGACCAGGAATAAGCGGGTTAGATAATGGATGGATGGATGGATCTAACAAACAATACCTTTGTAAGATGTTCGCAAGCCACCACCCATTAATTATAAGTGCCTTAGCAATGTTACATGAATTCAACAAGTTGACTGTTTTTTGTTATCCTTTCCTTCATGTTCCTCTTTAAGCCACTCCAACGTGTGGCGTACTATGACAGGCATTATGAAAGTTGATTTATTTGTTCTTTTTTCTGTTTTCTTTTAGGGATCTCTCATGTGTAGCAATCTATATTTTTATATCTAGTCCATTTTCACAACTGGATTTTACAGTTTTAATGTGCCAATTCAGGTTAAGTACGTTGCTCAGGGATACAACAGCTAAGCACCACTGGAGATTTGTGCCTTCAACCAGATAGTCAAGGGTGTAGTTCCTACTGCGCACCGCACCCATCTCTTGAATAAACTAAAATCACTGCCAACCTGTTATTTTTACAGATGTAGAAGTGTTTCACATCATATTCTTCTTCCAGGTTCCACCCGGACTTATTCAATAGCTTGTACCGCATGTTTTAATATTACCTTACATCAGATTCTTGTGCAGACTTTGCTGAAATGCCTGAGCTTGCAGTTTGAAAATAAAGAAAATATAATTATTTTGGTTTGGTTTTTCAATGAGCCAAGCCAAAGGCTTATCCTCATTTACTGTGGCAGCCCATGGTCAAACAGCTGACTGGTAGGTTTGGTAGTCTGTTTCTACTTAAAATGCATTGTCTGTCCATCTAGACTACTGTCTGGACTAGTCCATCTGGACTACTGCAATGCCTTGCTGGCAGGCCTACCGGCCTGTGTCATCAAGCCACTGCAACTGGTGCAGAATGCTGCCGCACGTCTGGTGTTCAACCAACCCAAGTTCACGCATGTCACCCCACTCCTCACCTCTCTCTGCACTGGCTCCCTATCGCAGCATGCATCAAATTTAAATCACTGGTGCTGGCATATCAGACCGCTAGGGGACCTGCTCCCTCCTACCTCCAACCAGACCCCTCCGCTCTGCCTTCTGTGGCAAACTGACTGTTCCATCCCTCCCGGCCGCCGCTCCTCGCTGTCTTCCCCTCGGTGGTGGAACGACCTTCCGCACTCGGTCTGGACCGCGGAATCACTGGCCATCTTCCGCAAGAGACTCAAAACTCACCTCTTCAGACTCCACTACCACTGACTCTGTACATTTTACTAATTGTCATTACCACTGCTTACATGTTTAATACTGCATAAAAAACTCTACTAACCTTTTCCTTCCCTGTGTTATAGGTACGGTATGAAGCTGCAAACAATGATGTATATTACTTTATCACTACACTGATCTCTTGCGCGGACTATGATTGACCTTACCATGTAAGACGCTCTGGATAAGCATCTGCTAAATGCCAAAATGTAAATGTAAATGCGTTGCTTAGCCAAAAATGGAAAAGGAGGAAACCAGTCATTCTCTCACCAAAACCAGCACCATGCCAGTTCAAACACGAGAGAATTGTTAAGTGATCTAAAATATTCAAAATAAGTACCCGGGTGGTTGACGTATAAGCCTGAAAAAAAAGTTTTTTTAGACTTCAAATAAGAAGCATGACAATTATTTAGTTGTGTTGTACTGACTCTTACGTTTTAAAAATCTATGTGATTTTTTAAGATTTTGCATTTGAATCTGAATTTATTCACGGTTTTGTGTATTAGTGCCTAAAACTGTCATATGGCGTGACATTAAAATGATTGTATATCAAATTAAAATGGGGTATTCTTTTCTCAAATAACTCACTTTATCATAATTCTTTATCATTACTTTCTTGAAATCCAGCATATCCTTGTCCAAATTAATTAGATTTTGTATTATTTTTCTTAATCATGGTGCAAAGTAAGACATCTCCCCTCTATCTTTCAATAAGTTTTAGATTCATTCTGACAAACCCTGTTATAAATCTAACAAAATGCTTGTGACTCACACCTATACTATTTTACATATGTTCCAGTAAGATTTGTATTATTTATCACTAAAAAAGCCTTTTTATGGTCACAATTTTGAATGTCACACCAAATGATAGTGTCACACCATAGGATGAACCACACCACAAATGAAAAGAGTCAACTTTTTAATGCAAAAAAAAGCATTGTTCTGAAATCATATGACTGAAAAGCATTGCATTTAAAACATTCAAACAAGAACAGTTGAAGAAAAATCACACACGTGTGAAACATTGTGCCACTTAACATAGTACTTGGGTATCTGACACAGGACTGGTGAAGAACACACTAGTAAATAATAGTATTACAGGTATAGTATTGTCTGGATGTCTTTGCTATGTTAGCTGAACTTTTTGTGTCTATGTGTGTGTGTGTGTGTGTGTGTGTGTGTGCGTTCACAATACGGTTTGCGATCATATTTCATAATGACAAAATTCCCCTCCATGTACTTCTCCTGTTCATCTGAACTTGTCCCGAGGTCAGGTTCACATGGTGTGGCATCGTCTGACTGGGCATGGGGCTCACCAGTGGGAGCGCCAGGGTGGCTTGACTGGGCATAGGGCACCTCAGCAGAAGAGCCACAGTCACTTGACTGGGCACAGGGCACCTCAGCAGCGGAGACATGGTCAAACTCAAGTTTGCTCAGCTTGTGGCAAGGGCAGATCTCTGGGTACTTGCAGAAACAGCTTAGAGCTCTGTAAAATACTTTCCCTGGGGAAAAAGACAGAACCTGGTGTGTATTACTGATCCCAGTCACAGGACGCACTGAAGGAGGCAGCATTTCATCCATGGCAGAGATATCTTCTTCTTCGATCCGCTTGACTGTGACGTTTTCAGAGCTCTTCTGTAAATAGTTATACAGATCCATTGGGGTTTTAAGGTCACTGCCTCCAAGGACATGCATGTCTGCATTACGCTTCAACACTCCCCCAACACCATCAGGTGCACCCTTGCCATGAGATCGCTCCGAAAAGTTCCAGGTGACCCACTTGAATCCCCATGTATAGGGAATACTGCTCATGAGGAAGCAGTTTGCTCGATTGCGATACTGAGTTGCTGGGCCATCACTCAGGACATGCAGGGTGTCGATTGCATGGTGATTTATTTTCCGGAAATCATCTATAACTGGCTTAATGTGTGCCCACACTGCTCGTTCATCATGTCTTAAGGACTTAGAAATTGTGGCATAGCACTGGGAGCCATTGACCGAGTAGGCAACTCCAGTGTGTATTGTTGCCTGTTGCCTCTTGCCACCAAAGTGAAATGCCTGAATCTCACTGTTGTGTTTACAGGCCTAATTTTCAGAGAAGTCTATGTGCAACACCATCTCATTGTTTTTCATGTTCTCTTTGACATGCCTGAATTGCTGCACCTGGTGAAGCCAGTTATACTGGTGACTGGCAATCTCCTCTAGCCTCTTCTGGAAGACTTCTTGCAACTCCCCTAGTGTCCCTCTTTTAGTTTTTTTAGCCCAATTTTTGTAGGTTTTCTCACCAATCGCGATGTCCTCTTTTTGTGTGAGTAAGTATGACAGAAGGAGATAGTTTTCATTTGAATAAACACGATACGTACATCTGCTTTGTATGGATTTCCCTGAGTGGAGTAGGTATCCATTTTTTATCATGTGATATTGAGAAAAAATAGCAAAAACGTCAGATAAAACGTAATTAGTTATAAAATACAAGAATAAATTGTTAACTCAAATAAATAATCATTCTGTATGTAGGAAAATACAGTTCATATCATATGGAGTGACAAGCAAAAACTGTCACACAACATGATGTAGTGTCACACCGTATGATGTTTCATGCACTTAGCACAATATTGGGCCTTGTGCTTATAAGCTAGCATCCAAATAGCATACCCACTGTAATATGGTAACATAGATTTCAATGTATTAATGAAAAAAAGTAATTTTATCTTTGCCATTTTAGTGTAAAGGGCGTCACACTAAAAGACAAGCGGAAAGGGTACTAAAGTGGGAGTGCAAAAAATATTAGATTTATTGAAAAATTGACAAGAGAAAACTCACCTTGTGACCCCTAAATGTCCTTCTGGGATGTTTTCTGTACTTCCTGATTTAGCTTCCTTCTTCAACCAAGGAGGGGAACTACATACTACTACTTAGTTCCCCTCCTTGGTTGAAGAAAGAAGGTGAAATCACCTGGTGTTGTGCACTGGTTGCAACAAAAACCTGTATACACTCGGCCCACGATGGAATGAGTTTGACACCCCTGCCTTAAAGGATTGAATAATGAAGAAACAATATGCAAAACAATATTCAAAAGGTGTTTTTAAAATAGAACGTATGAACTTGAATTGGTAGATCAGATCTCACGTACTTCCGTCAGAGGCGGAAGTACTTTTTTTTTTTTCTTCCCCCAATATATATAGACTCGTGTAGAGGTTTCCACGAGCAGGTGAAGTCTGAAGCCAGCAACGTGCAAGAAACAGAATACCCGAGCAGAGGGTCTAGGGACACGATTCCAGTCCAGTTCAGTTGCAAAGACTTGGTAAGAAATCGTGTTTTCAGTAATGACAGGAGGTCCACCTTGGTAATTGGATAGATAAATAGTCAGATCTTGCTTGATTAATGCAGTTAGCTGGTACAGTGAGCATGTGTCTATTCGCTAGGTAGCTAGCTAGCTAGCTAGCATGCACGATTGGATATTCTCCACCAGCACATGAAGATGGTGAAATGACCTTCATGTGCTATCCGGGTATATTCAGTATTTCACCGACATATGTATCTGATGACCGGTGTAGCTACTTAGTAGCTGTATTGTATGTGCGATTAGAGGTTTATCCAGAAAATCCGGTCGCTTGCTTGCTAGCAATAATCGGTTTTTATAGTTAACTACATAAGTATAACCAGTCTGGAAGCTAAACTAGACAAGTTAACTTGATGTAGTAAATGCAGTCAGCGAGAAATGTCTATAATCGTGCTATTAGTATTTTTGGCCTCCCTGATAGTCTAGGTAGCCACGGTTGGTTGAATTGGTAGCTAGGTTGCGTGTAACGTTACCATTTTGTGTGCGATTATAGTTACAGCTAGCTACCTAGTAGCTACGCCAGGTAGCTAGCAGGAAGGGAGGGAGTATTTTACCTTCACACCCAATGTAGCGAACGAGGGTTCTCGCTCATATGAGAAGTGACTATGTTAGCTGTTGTTCTCTCATCAAAATAAACAATATTTCCGTGCGCCCTAAAATGTGCGTCCAGATGTAACTTTCCCTCCAGTGTTTGGCTTGTTGATATTAATTTAGCTAGCTAGCAAGAATGTTTGGATTAACTAGTAAGTTTGTATGTCACCTTTCGTTTCTAGGTGATTCTATTCAAACCATTTTGGCAATCTAAAATCATTCCATATGTGCAGATCTTGAAACTTACAATTTTAATTACAAACTTACAATACATAATGTTATAGTTCGTAGTATGCTTCACAAATATAGGTAGCTAACCGAGCAACATGAATATGTAATGTTTTTTAAATTTTTAAATAGAAGATATATTTATTTCCATTGTGGTGTCTACCACTACCTCATTGCTGTGATAATATAGCGAAATATGAGTCGCCACGAGGTTTTTCAGGCCTCTACATGCTCGAGCGACTGCGGCGCAACATCCTCTGTAACACGTGGCAGAGGTATCGAACGCCAGACGGCTCATAATCCATATTTATGATAGCCTTCGATACAGAGGATGTCGCGTACCTAGCACAAAAATCAAACTCGCGACCGCAGCGCAATATGCCGCGTAGATGTTGCACAGCATTGATTGGTTGGCTAGCGAATGGAGGCGGAGCTGTCATAGTTCATCTAGCTCAGGGGTGTCAAACTCATTCCATCGTGGGCCGAGTGTATGCAGGTTTTTGTTGCAACCGGTGCACTACACCAGGTGATGTCACTAATTAGCTTCCTTCTTCAACCAAGGAGGGGAACTAATTGAAATCACCTGGTGTTGTGCACTGGTTGCAACAAAAACCTGCATACACTCGGCCCACGATGGAATGAGTTTGACACCCCTGATCTAGCTAGTACATCATTGTTTTTACATTTTAAGCATTTAGCAGACGCTCTTATCCAGAGCGACATCCAGATTATTGGAGAAAGATAAAAGCAGCGATTTGAACAATTCTGTGAAAAGACCGAAAAAGACTATCCTTCATTTCCCTTAATACATTAACATTATTTTCAAGAGTCGTCTGCTGGTTCCTTTGTTCCATGTGAATTTACTCTATTATTTTAATTCTTTAAAGGTGAGTTGCTCGTACAAAAGCTGCTTTCATGACAGGCGTCTTTACTTTTTTCAAAGGTTTTAAAGTCTATTGTACTGACAGTACATTAAACAAGGAGATTCTGCAAACAACGAAGGATCGACTGGTCTTCATGTCATTCTAAATTGTATATTTAAGGTTGCAAATGTCCAGATGTTTTGTGTTGTGCTTTAGTTTACATATAAATGTAACATGTCACTACAACACCTTAATGCACAGAATATTCAACTAACAAAACAAAGAAAAAGCAGGGTGCATATACAAATTTTTAAAGCATATAGCAGACGCTCTTATCCTCTTATCCAAGACGTGACTTACGAGATGTGCATTAATACATGGCAAGAACAATCATAGTTCGCACAAGAGATCAGTGCAGTAATGCAGCGATAGACATCGTTGTTGGCAGCTGCATACCATACCTGTATATATCCATGTTAACGTTAGCTAAGCAAAACTATCGATATCTCGCTAGCTAGCTAGATAGGAACCTGGTATCATGGCCAAACAAAGCTTGCTGACAGTAGCTAACGATATAGATAGCTAGCATAATTTGTTCGACACGGTGTAAAATGAACCAGCTTCAGGAAAGATTGGCTGAAGTTCGAAGGTACAGGAGTTTCCCTGCTTTCATGAGAACTTTACCGACCTTGTTCAATACATAGACGCCTACTAGTGTACAGAAGTGTAAGGACACCATGACGCATAGGTTGCGCAGAAGTATAAATTGCCGAGTGTTTGCGACGGCATTCGCATTGCGCGAACTGCGAAGTTACGCAGAAGCATGTAGAGGCCTTTAGCCCTTTAGGTTTAGAAGATTAAATTGATTTTTAGTTGTGGCCTTAATAGATCTGCACTATACAGCAGATGAAGTTGACATTTCCCTGGCAGGCAGTTTGTCTGTCCTGTCCTTGGAAAAGCCCCTTGCACTTTTCAATCTCATGTAGTCTAAACAATCTTTTTGTGGAATTCACAACCTTGACACTTGATCTTCTCTGTCCACCAAACACTCTCAAACTCTCACTCTTTGCATGCTCTCACACTCCCATTTATATTTATATGTGTGTGTGAGGTGTGAGAAGTTTTTTCTTGCTTTGGGTTTTCTCTAGCATTTCTCTAATACATGACACTTTTCAAAAATGTTGATGTTCTGGTAACTTAGACATTATTTCACTGGATGTATGTCAAAAACCAATTTTATTTATTATTTTATACGATTCTTTTTTTGTATTGCTTTGTCACCCTTTGTTAGCAATTGAGCTGTGAAGCTAAGTCAAAGTTCTAATTCCCTCTCCCATGAATACCATGGGAAATCTTTCCAGTGTGACTCTCACATGACGGAGAAAAAGATGTAGCCACTTTTCTCCCTCCTCCCCTGCCTCTTTTAGTGGTTTAACACTTTCATTGTCAAATTTAGTGCCATATTGAGCTGTGGAACAGCACTTTTAAATGTTGTTGTTCTTGTTATTATAATAATAATAATAATAATAATAATAATTATTATTATTATTATTATTATATGTATTACAAGGAGCAGCCCAGGCTACCCTCTGGTGCATTGGTGAAGTATTGGGTCAGACATCTGTCACAGTGATATAATGTCACGTGTGGACTGGCTGCTGGGTTAGTCTTATGATGCTTCACACTGTTAATGGTTTAAATGAGCTGCCCATGTGAATCATCTAGCTTTGTGGCCACTGGACAAAAACGGTTACTAATGCAGGGATGTTAATGAGTAGCTTTCTCAATCAGTTCCAGGATGTGTTTAGTGAAGTTCTGCTTTTTTATATTTTTTTTGGTTAACAGTGCAATGGTGAACGTGTCAACATTATTTTTGGGTGGTGGTGTGGTTTTTGCGTTGTTGGTGAACTGGCCCATTTGTTGCTAGCCTGGAGGCCACCATTCCAGAATTCTGTCTCTCAACTCCGGTATGGCAAGGCAAGCTTTGCCATAGTGTAGCCTTTACAGGTGTGTTAGGCATGGCTTTCTCTTGATATCCAAGTCAGCCCTGTTATATATAGGCCAACCATACATGGTTGATTAGAGCATCATATCTCATTGATTAGAGAGTTTGCTCGTGTCACACCACATTAGTAATACAACTACAAGCAGCGCTGTCTCCCTCCTCACCCCCATCCCCCCTCCTATATTGGGTTGTGCTGTGGAGGCCATTCCCCCTCCAGCAGCGATTGCATTGTTCACATTGTTTGATGTACTGCTGTACTGAAGACTGGGTGTGTTGCCAGGGCTTCAAACATCTTGGAAGAGTTTCAACCTGCGTCGTGCTAGGTGAGAGCGAATGTTGTCTTAACAAAAGGGGAGAAGTGAAGAATGAAACCACTGCATTTTTTTAGCATAATTAGAACAAGCTTCCCGTCAGAGAGATTTCTTCTTAAGTGATAATCGCAGATGATTAAGCGAAACATGCAGGTGTGTGCAGGAGACTATTCGCGTTTGCCACGTCAAAAAAGAGGCCCTTCGGTTCCAAAACGTGCTACTTCTGATTCACTAGAATTGCGAGAACAAAACGGGATTGTATTTACTTTTGACGGAAATGTATTCTTTGAAGGAAACCGCTTCCCCTCTCGAGTTAAGGTAATGTTGTATTTGAAGTCATGTGGGGGGGATGGGGCAAAATGGCGGGAAGTGGGAGGTGGTTTCATCCGATTGTGGCTGTGTGACCGTGTGGGTGTCTGAGCATGTGTGAGGCCTCCTGGTAAGGCGTAGCCCACCTGATCTGTTTCCCTATCTGTCGTGCACATGTTTATTGGAAAGCCATGCACACAGATATGGTGCAGCAGGGCTCCAGACTAACATTGTCCACTGTGGCACCAAAATTTCGCAGCCGTGGCGCAATGCAGATAATTAGTAACAGTCTTTTAAATTGCTGTTACATTGTGTTCTGACATTTGTATAGATCTGCTGTGACATTTGCTGATGTCACAGGGGCGGCAGTGTAGCGTAATGGTTAGGGAACTGGACTTGTAACTCAGGTTGCTGGTTCAATTCCCAGGTGGGGGCACTGCCGTTGTACCCTTGAGCCTGAATTACTTCAGTAAAAAATATCCAGCTCTATAAAATGGATGTAAAGAAATGTAAACTGTAAGTCGCTCTGGATAAGAGCATCTGCTAAATGCCTAAAATGTAAATGTAGATGTAAAAAAACATCATATTTAACGAAGTTTACAATGAAAGCCCTATCAACAGTTCCACGTGTTAAATATGATTTTGTGTGGCACACACCATTTATAAATGTGAACTGTAACCGCTATTTCAGCTGAGGTTAAGCAACTGTATTTTTTCTTACTCGGTGTGGTAGTTTATATTTGTAGTACAATCAACATTGTCCTGAACTATTAACTGCTCTTCTAGAATACTTACTTACGTAAATGGATAACCAAAAAATGGGAATTAAATCGGTAGTGCAAGCAGTATTTTACATAACTTTAATATGACACATGTCCCTGCCACATGGAAGCAGAGCCAGAAAATCTGAACATTAACCTGCAATTATTCCACTGAAAGTACATCCAACCAACTGTAATTCTTTAATTTCTTGGGTTAATTATGTTAATTTATGTTGCCTCACTTCAAGCAAATTCTCCTAGTAGTAGAAGTGGCAATGGGGTAGTTTGATATCAGTGTGGCCTAGGCCTGTCCTCCCTTCACCTCCTTATTTTACTAGTGTGAGTAACTGCCAAAATAATGGAAACAACAAAATAATGTGTCTTAATAGGATGTTGAGCCACCACCAGCTGCCAGAACAGCATCAATGCACCTTGGCAACATTGTTCAATGAAAAGTTCCATCATTTGATGTTTTTGATGGTGGAAAACGCTGTCTCATGCGCCCCTCCAGAATCTCCCATAAGTGCTTGATTGGGGTGGGATCTGGCGACTGAGACGGTCATGGCATATTTTGCGCACGGGGAATTCTCACGGTTGCATGTGTGCGATTCCCTGGGACAGTGGTTTCAATGGCGTCCAAGGGCAAGGTTAATATGCCCCTCAGAGGGTCTTTACCTCCAGCGTTTTATATTGCACCACAGCCACCTCCTGTTCTCAGTGCATCATAAGCTGGCTGCTGTTCTACTCCAAAAGCACGTTGCACTTTGCTCCAATGCGCACGCCTACTCGCCTCTATCATATTTAAGTGGCGGCGATGCATTTCAGAATGCGAAGGACAACGCCCCTAATAAAGTGCTTTCCGCAATCTTCCGTTTCTGCTATTGTTTAAACCTGTTTCAGCAGCAGCATCCTAATGTAGTTATTGAAGTGAACAGTGGAAAGAAGGCTAGTTGCTGGGGACCAGGCGTATGCCTAATGCCCTCTGGACTCTGGAACAATGCTGTCCTGCAGCCTGCGACGTGAAAGTGGCACCCCCGGTGGCTTGGAGGAAGTACTCCGAACAGCCAGCCAGCTGTCCAGCCTTTTCTGTTATAGGGCAGCGATTTTAGAGCCATTGCCCAAAAGTAAGTGACTACTGCAGTACAGTGTTGGCTAATGGTCTGTGGGTACAGGAAGCCTTTTTGAAAGGTGCATTTGGAAAAAGTGCATTAAAGGAAAAATGTTAAAAAATGTAACTGCAGCGCATAATGTAAGCACCCAGAGCACGATGCATCTAATACCAAGATAACGCTGCTAAGATTCAGACCGGCTATTACCCCGGTTCAACGTGAGAAGCATATGCATAATGGCATTCATGCTCTTGGCTACTTGCCACTTGTCTTTATGATTTCATCAACATTTATCTGCACGTCGCGTGTACTTTTCCTGCGTCAGTCGAGCGACATGGTGTGTCCGTACGATGTTCCTGTCCTTTAAACTTTATATTGAAAAGTTTAGCCATTTCTGTTTCCCTTGCCTCGAATGAAAGGAAACTATAAAAATGTTCCATCCTAGACGGGCTTAGTCATTACTGCACAGACATGTGGGCACCCAAAGTGGGTTGTCTTGTCAAGTCTTATTTTTGTAGCTTCTATTCTCTGTAGAAGGGAAAGTTGAAACATGAAGTGATGGAAGTGAACGATTTTGAAACACGATGCCTGGAAATAATGCACTTTTGCAAATAGTTTTGTGCAATCATGCAATAGCTGGACTGTAAAAGACCCTGGTAGTATAAGCCAAAATGTGACCGATTAAGGCAGCCCGTTATAATCCAAGTCAATTAAAAGGTGCAGTTGCTCATGCCTGTTACGACCCCAGTTGGTCTAGGGGTATTTGGGGAGGGGTGTGACAATGTTTTTAATAATAATACGGGAAAATTGGAATTTAATGATGAGATGTAGGGTGGAGAATGGAACGGAGGCAAAGGGTACGGTGCAATCAAATGTATTTAGTGTCTATTTACATATTTACAATATTGTGGAGGACGTCGGTCTCGGCCACGTGGGAGTGGCATGGTTGCCTGTGTTGTTACATGTGGTAAAGGCCTTTGCATTATTGCATAGAGTTGCATTATGGCCTTTGGAGCTCCCTTCCGGGCGACAGTTCTCTCACACCCTGTGCCAAACCTGCCCCTGGAAAGTCTCACTGCTCCAAAGGCCTCTACCACATGCAACAACACAGGCAACCATGCCACTCCCACGTGGCCGAGACCGACATCCTCCACAAATATATACAACTATACTTAAACACATAACAGGACACAAGACCAGGGAAAAGTGTTGCCAAATCGAACATAAAAGAACAAAACCAAATAAGGCTAACCAAAGGGAAAGATGGCTATCTTACTTAAACGTAAAGTAAACAGAAAACAAAAGCCTTATCTACTTGCTCTAACTAACCAAACCAAAGTACAAAGGTGGCAACCACTCGCTTGTCTAATGTGTCTAACAACGATTCTTCCTAAGTGCAAATGTACAGAGGCCTCTCTTACCTTTCCCTTTACATCTCAGGGAACACGGGGTAAACAAAACAGGATTCGCAAAACAACATGAACACAAATATGCAACCGTTTCATAAGCCAGTCTCTCAAACAGGAAGTCCTCTCCCAAACAGGAAGCAGCTGGGGTTTATATGACGGAGGGGAGCGTGTTGATTGGTGGAGGCGGAACCTTCTGATATTGCAGTAATGATGATGGACAGGGGGGAATGGCAAATGTCGTAGCTCCTCTCAGCAGCATGTAGTGGGGGGGAGGGGAAAGACAGAGAGACAAAAGCACGTAGCACGTAACAATGCCAAATATTTGTACTTGCATATGAGCTGATGTTCATGGTTATCTGGCTAAACGCCTGTGGGTCTTTGGATAATATCACAACAACACATAATTGAACAATTTAACTGCTGACAACCTTGTAGGATTACCAGGGGAACAAATTCAGCTGCCTTGCCGTAAAAATGCCTGCTGTAAACATTTAAATACGTTTGTCCTCTGCTGAGCTGAGCCATTTATAGTTGAAATAGCTGAAATGGTAGCCCATTGTCTCCAGCTATAGGCAGTGCAAGACTGCTGTTGAAACGGAATGTTAAATTAGTCTGACAGAATTTGACAGGCTATAGTCCAGGGGTGGGCAATCTTACCCTGTGTGGGCCGGTGTGGGTGCAGGCTTTTGTTCCAACTGAACAGTGACACACCTGATTCCACTAATCAAAGCCCTGATTGAAGACTTTGATTAGCTGATTAGTCAAATCAGGTGAGCTACTGCTCGGCTGGAACAAAAGCCTGCACCCACACCGGCCCACACAGGGGAAGATTGCCCACCCCTGGGCTATACACAAAAAATAATAGGATTATTTTGCTTATTCTTATTCTTATCTGCACACTGGTTAAAATCATTCCTTTTTTACATGTCTTCAACATTTTTGTCTTTAACTTCCTCATTGTTTGCATAATGAGAAGCATGTTTGTATTTTATGTACGGTAATTGCTTTCTGAAGTTAACAAATAGCCTAAGTGTTGTTCTGTGCTTGTTTCAGACTCCTGTGAAGCCACAATGGATGAAGCCAGGTCCACAATATCCAAAATGGTAAGCACGTTTTAAAGTTGTCACACATTAAAACGGGGTGGGGGTTGAAGGAGGAGATTTCTACTAGTTATTATCACTAGTTACACTAGTTATTATCTCCAGTGATGGGTGAACGAGGTTTCACGACACCAAAAGTGGGTTGGAGCCGCCATATTCAACCAGCAATTCACAGATTTGAACCGATCGTTGCGGATTTGTTGTGAAGAATAAAGCCCTTCGATTCAGTTCAAACCAGTCGGCGATTGACGGTTAGTTATAGCTCCACCCATTTCTGGTGCCGCGACGCCTCATCCTCCTCGTCAGTCGTCGGCTCTTAACGAGCGGCTGTCGCCCCCGGCGCTTTCGCCACTGCAGTTCAACGGGGAGCCCCGGTCCTACACGCGCTTCAACCTGATGCAGAACATGGAAGGCGAGAACAGCCAGGTGGAGATGAAGCTGTCCACGGACGCCGACGAGGAGACGGGCAACGCCACGGGGGAGCAGAACGGCTACACCCGCAGCGGCGACCCCACCTACGTCCGGAAGCTCCAGCACTCCCCGAAGAACGTCTGCTTCATGGTCGTCGCCACCCTCCTCATCTTCGTCATCGGTAAGGTCCGCGTGTGGCAAAGTAGTCGGCGCCGCCCTCCCTCGTGTCTTTTTTGTCGTCTTTGTCTTTTTTCCCAGCTAGGTTTTGTTCAATTGAAGTCGGTGGCTTGACCAATCCAGTGTGCGGATCAGAAGTTGGTTTTACTTTTCAGTCGTGGCCTTTGCTCCTTCTTTTTGAACGAGCGCGGTGTACCTTGTTACGGCCAAGCCAAACTTACCGGACCGTTGTTCCACCGCCGTCCCTCCCTCCCTCCCTCCCTCCCTCCCAGGATACCTGATTGGCTACTTGGCTCACCGCCGCCAGGAGTTGCCCGGTTGTTCTACACTCGCTGGCCCCACCACTGCCCCCATCAGACAGGTAGAGGAGGATGAGGACGTGGCAGCGAGAGAGTTTGTGAGCGTGGAGGAACGCAAACTGGACTGGAGCGACCTCAAGACCCTGCTGCGCCAGAATCTGGATGAGACGAGCCTAGAGGCGGCCTTCAGGTGACCAAACGTTACACTCTGCTGTCCCCCCCCCCCTCAAGCACTTTGCTCTGCTCTTTCTTCCAACATTACGCTCCGCTGTCCCGCCCCTCTTCAAACCATGTGGCGTACAGTGACGAAGCCTGAGCTATTGCATGCTCATTCTGAATCCATTGATGAGCCCAGAGCTTGTTTTGCATCTCGTGGATTTTCTTTTGCTCTTTCTGTGTTTTTCTCTCTCACCCCCTCACCCATCTCTCTCTTTCTCTTTCTCTCTCCCTCTCTTTATCTATCCCCAGTTCAAGTTTGCTTTATTGGCATGACAAATATACACTTGTTGCCAGAGCATTGTCTTAAATACATTGTCTTAGTAACTTGTCAAACGCAGCAAAAAGTTGATATGTATATGACTCTCTCTCTCTCTCTCTCTCTCTCTCTCTCTCTCTCTCTCTCTCTCTCTCTCTCTCTCAGTGACTTCTCTCTCAGTGCGCACGAAGCAGGCTCAGACGGAGACGACGCCCTGGGGCATCGGGTCGAGACCAGGTTTAGGAAGTACAACATGAAACCATGGAGCGACGAGCACTTTGTCAGGCTGCAGGGGCCCCCCAGCAGCGGTACTAACCAAGTGACCTTCTCCGAGACTGAGATCATCAGCCCTAAGGCCTACTTAGCCTACAGCGCCGTAGGGACCGCAGAGGTAAGTACCGCTGGCGCCGGGCAACATCGCGTCACAGGTGCGGAAGCCATGCTTCCCTAAAAACGTCGGGTGTGTGTGTGTTAGGGTGTCGGGTGTGTGTTAGGGTGTGTGTGGTAGCCGTCAGTTAGGGCGGCATTTTGGGTAGTGGTTCGGGAACTGTGCTTGCAACTCAGAGGCTGCAGGTTAAATTCCCTGGTGGGGCACTGCTGTTGTACCCTTGAGCAAGGTACTTAACCTGAATTGCTTCAGTAAATATCCAGCTGTATAAATGGATTGTAAGTAAAGAAATGTAAACTGTGTAAGTCGCTCTGGATAAGAGCGTCTGCGAAATGCCTAAAATGTAAATGTAAAAATGTGTGTGACCTCTGAGTCTGACCCCTGAACCCTGTTTGCAGGGCAAACTGGTGTACGGCAACTACGGCCAAGAGGACGATTTCCAGACCGCGCAGGGCCTCGGCGTTCAGGTGAACGGAAGCGTGGTCCTCCTCAGAGCTGGAAAAATAAGCTTTGCGGAAAAGGTGAGTAAAGTGCCCCAAACCGGCTCAGTATATACGACACGCCTGCCTTACACAATCTCATCGTTTGAGGAACACCTGCCTTTCACATTTTCATCATCGGGATCATTAGGGTCGATTTTAATGATGTGTATGTATGTAGGTATGCATTGGGGACAGTGGTTTCAAAACCGTAGCAGTAGTAGCAGTAGCAAACTGGTTATTGATGGTTGCCTTTATGTAGTCACTTTCATCTCATAATCTCAGTGCCCTTTACGGTGGGGTGGGGGGGTAGAGATGTGTAGCACCACCTCCGCCGAACGATGGCTTCACGCCACGCAGCGGCTGCTCCCACTGTGCGCAGGAGCACCCTTCAACCCATCACGGGTCGCCTGTGGTGAAGTGACCGCCCTTCCCTCTGTAACGCAGGTGTCCAACGCCGCCAAGATGAATGCCGTGGCGGTGCTGATCTACCTAGACCCGGCTGACTACACCGTCGATGCCGACGCTGAGCTCTACGGTCACGTGAGTATCGGCCGTCGGTGTAAATGCCTCTGCTGGCTGGCAGGACTGTTAATTAGTCAGGTTGGGCTGGGAGGTAATGGAGAGCGATCACCACGGAACTCCAGCCAAAGAGAGGGACACCGGCTACAGTTAATGGGCTTATTGAAGCGCTGTGGAACTTGAGGCCGTGTTATGTCATGAATATTGGCACGTGCGCGTGAATATTATAATGCACATCTTGTAAGTCGCTGGATAAGAGCGTCTGCTAAATGCTTAAAATGTCAATGTGTAACGCGGATGCCGTTAGACCAAAGTGGAGCGCCGGCAACCACCTAGCCACACCGATGTTCATGATATACCGTGGGCTCAAGTTCTCAAAGGAGGCGGTTCGCCATTCCTGCTGGTCCCAGAGTAGTGGCTGTTCCGTAGCTGCAGGAGGCGGGCTTGTTGAAGGGGGATAGTGGGATCAATAGAGGGTAGAATTGGCCACCAAATTGGTAGAAAAACGGGAAAAATGTATAATAATAATAATACACTCCAAAAATTAAGACGAGACCATTTTAAATAGAAACCTGTAAGAGACTACAAGGTGTATTCTTCCACATGCAAAGTTATTTGGCTACTAAGGAATGAGAATTCCATTTCTGAACTTTCATTTCTGAACGGATTCATGCAGAATCTCATTCAGTTCGCCATTGTGTTGAAGATTGTACCTTCATTATTGGGAGTGGGTACAAAAGTGTGGTCTTCTGTTTTTATTTTTTTATTTTTATTTTTTATTTTTTTGCCATTTCAGGTCCATTTGGGCTCTGGTGATCCCTACACCCCTGGATTCCCCTCCTTTAACCATACACAGTTCCCCCCGGTCCAGTCCTCAGGCCTGCCCAAAATCCTGGCCCAAACTATCACTGCCAACATGGCCAAGAAACTCTTCAGGTATCTCCAAACCCCCTTTGTGCTTATCCCTCCATACCAGTAACAAACCAAAAGACCGTTTCAACACATCTACACCACTTTGTTTTAGTTTGACTTTTACATCAGCTGATCCTTTAGAACGATCGCTTTGGCATTGCTGAATAACCTTGAGGGTTACATTTTGAACTGGTGTCTTCTCCCTGGTGAGAGAAGATATTGAGAGGTCAATGTATGTTTAGGCACTAGCTGTGTACTGTCATACTGTGGCAGCTGCATAACTTGCAGTCATGGAAACAACTGATTGGTGGTTCCCCCCAAATGGGGAATTTCAGAATTAGGCTGTACCGGTTTGGTTTGGTACACTGAGTTACCACGGTAACAAACAAGGTATTTCAGGGCATCGCGGTGAAAAGTCTTAATTTCTTTCTCAGTATGATTGTGTGTATGAGAAAAATAGGGTGATAAACTGAATGACTAGCTTCAGGTTTTTTTCTAATTTCGTGTTCAATTTTGCTAACCAAAAGGCTTTGAGGTCATCCTCTTGTGCCCTTTATAAATTTCTGTGACCACAGGCTGTTATTCTACAGATATTTTCCAAGTGTTTCTAGATTTTAAATTGTTTAATTAGGTCATTTAATGTCTACATATTGGGTCGCTGGCCAATCGCATGCTGTTTATTTGACATGCCTAATTGTCTCCTTAGCCTAATTGGTAGTTGGGCCAAATTACAATTATAATAGTATATTCTTGCTTGATCATTGTCATGTCTGGCACAATTAGATTTTTTAATACTATGTACTGCTATCCACAATCATGTACAAGTGCAGGTTTTTTGGCTTATTTGGTATTTATTTAATTGCAGTTAAATTCCTGAAGTCCTATGACATTGTTTAGAGGCCCTCGTTGGTTCTCACTGCTCACCTCTCTCTCTCCCCCCCCCTCCACACAGGACGATGAAGGGGCCCAATGCCCCCCCCTCCTGGCAGGGGAAGCTGGACATAACCTACATGATGGGCGGCAACGGCGATGCGGTCACCGTGAAAGTAAACAACGTCCCTGTGGAGAAAAGGATCTACAACGTGTTTGGCGTCATCGAGGGCTTAGTCGACCCAGGTGCTGTGGAGGCTCACCCGACCCGACCTGACCTTATTCATTCCTGAACGATGCAGAAATCGCAATCGTATCGCGAATCAGACGCCACAATTCATATTCAAACATTTATTTTTTTTTTATTTATAAAAAATTGTCGTAGTACATTAAATTAGGGGGAGCGGGGGGGGATGATACACAAGTAAAGAATACCACTGTTAAAATATGTAAAACTTTGCGGTTTGCTCGCCATTGCCTTTTTAAATAGCCTAGGGCCTAAAACAGTCAAGGGTGGAGTTTCGTGAACGGTTTGTTCTTGTCATCACATGCATTTAGCAGACGCTCTTATCCAGAGCAACGGTGGAGTTTCTTGAACAGTTACACTTAGCACTTCCAGACAACTTACACATTTCTTTACATGCAATCCATTTATACAGCTGGATATTTACTGAAGCAATCCAGGTTAAGTACCTTGCTCAAGGGTACAACGGCAGTGCCCCACCTGGCATCGAACCTGCAACCTTTGCATTACAAGCCCAGCTCCATAACCATTATGCTAACACTGCCGCCTCATTTTTGTTGCTTAACTGAAATGTTACACTCACATCCCCTCATTATCCCCCCCAGTCATTACTGATAAGCACTTGAATACTTTAGTTTTTCTCTTCTTTTGTCATTATTTTGCCTTGAAAGGACCGATATGACACTTCGTCATAATGCTCATTAAGATTCAGTGTTTCTTCCTTTTGGAATATTTCTTTCTCAATTTCGGCTGTCTCACTCTCGCTCTTCCCCTTCTCATCTCTTTTCATAGATCGATATCTTGTGATTGGGGCACAGAGAGACTCGTGGGGTCCAGGGTTCGCCAAGTCGACTGTGGGCACCAGCGTTCTGATGGAGCTGGCCCGCGTCATCTCGGACATGAAAAACGGTGAGGCTGTCCTGGATGTCATGTGACGGATGTCATGTGACCAGCTTCCTCCAATGGGCAGGGGGGAGGGAGGCGGTGCACATTTTGTAGAGACTATGAAAATGATCGATTATGAAAATGACGTAAAATGAGAAGTAAAAACAACATCTTAAAATAGATGGTTGTGTGTTTGGTGCATTGGCCAACTGAAATCTTTAAAGTAAGAGTTGTGAGTAAAGAATTCAAAACTTCTTTACTCACAACTCTTACTTTGAAAACTTTTGCTGCTTTAATTATTATCATAGCAAGGCAGCTGTGGCCAGGCATGTAAATCAAATTTGAGCAATTGGTTTGGGTTTTAATGACAATGAATCAAATTGATTAGAGTTGATTCTTCAGAATGTTTGTCCACTGTCAACTTTGATCCATGTTTCATGCTTTTAAAAACACACCTTATAAATACCTTTTCTTAAAGAGTAAAAATGAATGTGAGATCACAACTGGAATGATTATTTCTTCAGTTTTGCCCAAAATGGCTATATTTGCTTTAGAATTCATGGGAGCACAGTTTGGTCTTTGTTGTTTATTTGCTTTGTAACTCACTTGCTGAGGTATGTGTTATGTTTACAAGTTCTATTGTAGAGTTATTGATGTATCCTGTTTTTATAATGAATAACTATGAATAGTATCCTATTTGTTCCACAGTTTTAGCATGGTAGTCCAGTGTTCTGAATTGCCTTTGTTTATGAAAGCAAGGGGCCTTTGTTAGTCCAGTGCTTGTCCAGAGACCAGGTTTATTATATCAATTGTTTCTGTATTGGTCAAGGCCTTGCTTTGTCTTCCCACTTGCTGCAGATGGATTTGAGCCCAGGAGGAGTATTATTTTTGCAAGCTGGAGCGCCGGTGAATACGGGAGTGTTGGCGCCACCGAGTGGCTGGAGGTGAGCATTGCACACATGCTGAACTGGAGGCGAGGCAGGATCTAGTCTGCATTCAGGGAATTCAAGGTTAAGCATGTTTGTTTGTTCTTTTTCATTCAGGGATATCTGACTTCTCTGAACCTAAAGGCCTTTTCCTACATAAATCTGGATGGTGTTGTTGCAGGTGAGTTAAATGTTTAGATATTGTCTTATATTTATTTCCTTTGCTAGGGTGAAAGATGTTTTTGCGTCATTTTTGTTACATCTGTGACGTGATATACATGTGAACTGCGTTTGGCTATTTTCTTTTCAGGCTCTAAAACATTTAAAGCGTCCGCCAGCCCGCTGCTGTACAGCCTAATCGAGAAAACGTTGAAGCAGGTATGACGTCGTTGCTCATGCAGGGAGTGGATGTTTCCGTCGCTTCAGTTGGGGGTTAAATTGAAGTTGCTTTTCCCTCCACAGGTAAACAGCCCCACCGACTCCAGCAGCATCTACGTACAAGCAGGGGAAGCAAGCTGGGAAGGTTCAGTGTGAGTACTTCTTAAAAGGTCCCAAACTTACAGCACTCTGGGAGCGCTGGTCTGAAGTCAGTTTTGCGCTTTCCTGCTTAATGGTCAAGGTTAGGGTTTGAGTGGAGTTGGCTGGTTCCGGATCAGTGCTTGGGGACAAGTTCTTCCTGGAGCCAGCACGCCACACCCTCACCAGACTGGTAAACCCTGCAGGTCATCCGAATCTTGAATTTAAATGAAGTCGCATTTGATGGAAGCAGCCAATGCCTCTAGCCGTAGGGCCTGCCTGAAAAGGCTTCTAGGATGTTCCGCCAATGGATCTAGAATGGTTCCGCGAGAGAACGAACCCCAGGGAACGTTTTCGGTTAACCTAGCCAAACCAGCGCATGACTGCCCTAATAAGGGTCATTGAGTGCGTTGTGTACGTTCAACAAAATACTTTCTCTGGGGCTCATTTTCAACTACCGTTCTTTTTTTTCTGAAAAAAAAAAAGAAAAAAAAAATGTACTTTCAAACTCCAGTTGTTATCAGTATGAATGCGTCTCAGTATGGAGCAGGTAGCCCTTTCCTTCAGCAAGATGCTTGGAGGCATTTGCACTCTATGGGTAGATAACATGCAAGGAACGCCATACAATTAGGTCCTACAACACACATATTACTGTATACATATTAATGGTCATGTGCAGACATATCCACAGCTCTGGGTTTTTGCGCTGTTTGCGAGGAGGTTTACACCATTTGTTGTGAATTGCATGGGCACACGTACACTATGTCCAATGAACATTAAATGATAATCCAGTGGGGCGGCGGATAGCATAGCGGTCTAACGCACCACATTTTGGCTGGTCTGATGTGGTTTGCGTGGCCTATCACGGACACAGTTCGAAACCCGTCTCTACCAGACCGGCCCTGGTCGTCAGCCCTGATCGGGGGTGGAATTTGGCCGTCCGCCCCAGGGGGAAGGGGGAGGGTCAGCCGGCTCGGGTCCGCCGTGAAGCACGTAAGGAGTCTCCAGAACGTGGGTGGGCGAATTCCGTCTTGAAGGAAGCGGAGTTCGCTGCCCACGGAGAATTAGCTTGCCTTATAGAGACGAGCGGCGGACCTGCATGGGGAGGGTAAAAATGTAAATAAATGGAGGGTGTAATTGGCTACTAAATTGGCACAAAAAATGGGGGAAAAAATCTGAAACAATTTTTAATTTTATTTTTTGATCCTGTGATTGTTTTACTGGGGATTGCCCCAGATCCCCCCCCATCCCCACCTTTAACCCCTCGGGCGTTGGGGTGCGGCTTTGGGGTGTGGCCACAAGTATCAGGTGACAGAAGGAAGCATCGGGGTCGGCTCAGCGCCCCCTCTGTTGTGCGATGGTGTGTGTTTTGTGTGGTCAGTCTGGGTTTTGTGATTCGGCAGCATGGTCCCCATGAAGACTGACGATGCTGCGTACCCCTTTTTGGCGTTTTCGGGGATCCCCTCCGTTTCATTCCGCTTCGCTGAGGATGAGGTGAGGATGTTTTTTTATTGTATTTTTTACAGTACAGTTTCATAATGATAATTATCAGGCTTCCACTTACATATGCAGTATGCTTCCTGTTTATACATTCAGAATAAACCTACCACATCCCTCCCTTTAAGTCCTCTGCAAACAAACCTGTTTTTTTTTTTCTACAACTTCACTATTTCTACTATAACTATTCATACTATTATTACTATTACTACTGCTATTAGAAGTACAATAGCATTGATTCTGGAAGACTGAACTGGAAATATTGCCATAAACATTGACATTGAGTATCTGGAGGTTTCATACGTCCTGATTTCTGTCCTGCAGAGCTCTGAAGAGTACCGGTACTTTGGGACCATGCTGGACACCAAGGACAAGCTGAGCTCTGTCACGAACAACCAAATGACCAAGGTGGCCATCGCCGCTGCCCAGGTAGCCGGCCAGATGGCGCTTCGGCTGACCCACGACTATATCCTGCCACTGGACGTGAAGAGGTACGACACCAAGATCCGGAACTACGCGATCCAAATCAGCCGACGACTCGACGAGGTGCAGCAAGTGAGTTCCAATCGCCCGCCTGCCGCGATGCTCGTGGCAAAGGAGGCAGAGCCGCCCTGTTTCATGTGGAAGAGGTTCGGTTACCTCGTCTGTATGAGGCAGTGTGGGTGTGAGAGTGTGGAGTGATTTTGCCTGTTTAAAGTGATCGAGCTGGGTATAAGTGCCCCGGGTGCGAGGGAGAATCTCGCCCAATTCGGGTGAGGGAGCACGGAATTTTAGCCGAGTCCCTCGACTGCGAGCGTCTTACTTTGATTGGACACATTCCTGAGCCTGTGCCTTTGGAGCGGCCCCTCAAACGCCGTTTGGTCTCTTTTCAGTCCAACCTATTGCCCAAGAACATGTCCAGCCAGTGGATGGCCCAAGCGGGCAATTCCTACGACCGCGCCTCCAGAACCATGGCCATCGCCATCAAGCACAGCGACCTCACCAACGATGAGACGTGCCGCCGGTTGAACGACCGCATCATGAGGGTAAGTGGCGCTCCGCAGCTCTTCCGCACGGCAGTCGCGCTGTAACCGTGGCGCAGACCTTAGCGTGCCCGCCATCGGGTGAAACGTTTCGCGCGAGCGATGTGCGCCACCCACTTTCAGTCCGAACTGAAGTGTCGTTCCTCTCGTGGAGCTGTAGAATGTGCGCGTCTCCTGCGCAGCCTCTTAAACGCCCGGCCCGGTGGGTTCAAGAGTGCTAGCGACACACCCGCACTCTACAGACTTGTTAAATGTACCATTTAAGGGCCTCCCGGGTGGTCTAGCAGTGACAGCGGTCGACGCTGCCCACTGCAACCGGGGTTCGATTCCACCGGCCGCGCCTGTATCGGCTTTGGCCGGGAGCGCCACTAGGGGGCGGCATTTGGCTGTCCGCCCCAGGGAGGGAGGGGAGGGAAGCTGATATCACCTTTGTCACTGCCGGTCTCAGGGCTACGTGAAAAGAGGGTGTAATTGGCTACTAAATTGGGAGGAGAAAAATACATCTGAAAAACAAAATGTATTAAATAAATAAATGTCAAAAAAATAAAAATAATAATAAAAAAAATTGGTCTTTTTTTCCCCCTTTAAGGTGGAAAGAGACCTCCTCTCTCCGTACGTGTCGCCCAAGGACACGCCCTTCCGCCACATCTTCGCCGGCACAGGCCGCCACACGATGATGGACCTGAACGATCACCTCCAAGCTCTTCAAAATCGCTCACCGGACTCTGACGTGAATGTTTTCCGAAACCAGCTCGCCCTGGCCACCTGGACCATCCAGGGCTGTTCCAACGCCCTGGCAGGGGACATCTGGGAAGTGAACGCGGTCTAGACCTGTCGAACCACGACTAACAAACGCAAAATGTAAAACAAGCCCCAAGTCCGAATAGGCATGGTTCTCAAAATTTGAAAATGGTGGGAGGTGTTTTAGAAAACGAAGCCAATCACCCATGCAATATTTGGCTACTATAATAGGCACTTCTCCATCTGGAACGTTCTAAATCAAATTTCTGTCGAGAACTGTAAAACGTATTGAATAAATTGGAAAGAAAACATTTTTATTTATTTAATTTAAAATAATTATTCAAAGTTATTGTCAAAAGTCAAAAGAAAATCTGGTATTTATTCCATGTACAATCGGGATCGTGTTAATGCAGTCAAATGGGTAACCAATGGCCCAATGATACACTATACAGTGCGTAGCCTGCAGAATAATAAAACCTTCTTAATAAAACCTAAACTTCCAAATTGGTGCTTTTAGATTAAAAATACCAAAGTAAAAAAAAATATATGTTTAAAAAATCGAAAATACAGGTCAATGTGGTAATATTGCGGCGCACTTATCAAGACAATTATTTGCAGCTGATCTCTGAGACTTTGCGTAGGTCATTATAGCCATTGTACCTTGGTTTGTTTAAAACACTGGCTGGCGGGAGAAGTGAAAAGCACTGGAAATGTTTTGATCGAATTGCAGAGGAGTGATTGAAACAGGCAGGAGGTACACGAGCACTACTGTGGATGAACGGAACCGTGCGATAACACCCGGAAATGATACGACGTTATCGTTTTATTCATCTTTGTTTGATTTAATTCGATGGCCTTCCGAGAAAGGTTCCACTAAACCCTAGGCACATGTTCAATCCCCTGTCTAATCATTACCTTCCCAATGGCCAGTATTATTTGGCCTCAAAGCATTGGTTATGTTTCTTGTTGTTTTTGTTTTTTTTAAGATGGGAAGAAGGGTTCCTCGCCATTAGGCATTTGAGAGAGATATATATACATCTATATATATATTTATTTGTTATTTATTTATCAGTGGCAAGGTTCACTATAAATAGTATTTTTAACGCCTTTTTTAATATACAATTATCGGAAGCAGTGCCTTCCATAATTATGACAGTTATACTGTTGAATATTCAAAGCAGCATCTGCTTCGGAAATAAACTTGTTACCAACGGCTGTTACTTGGCTACGTCGCTCAGCGGGCGTCGGGCTGGCCTGGCGGGCTTCAGGGTTAGCCCTGATTTAGTCAGACGTGTACCAATTCGACTTTTCACACCGCAGGATGTTTTTCTTTCTCTTTTTTTCCCCACTGAGGGAAGGGGGGGTGGACTCGAACAAAAACATAAGCAGCAAACGCGTGTATCGCGTGACCACGGGCCGTGGTACACGTTGTTTTGGTACATTTTGTATTTCTAATCCTGAAAACGTTATCGGGAGCAGTGTCTTCCATAATGTGAAGAAGAAGGTGGTAGTTTTTGCCTACCCGCGTACATATCGAGAGCAGTGCCTCTCATATTTCACTGTAGGGTGGATATAATTATCGGGAACAGTGTTTCCCATAATGTTTAATGTGTCGTCTGCATTTACTAACGACTGCATTGCTTCACATGTGTGTTTCATGTGTGTCATCACAACCTTAAAAGCCACTTGTTGAAGCTTGGGGTGGAATTATCAAGTTGTATTCCTGCCAGCTAGTGCTGGTTATTCCATCTTTAAAAAGACAACAAAATCCCAGCTAAATATCAACAGGGCAATCTCTTTATTTGTTGGAGAGGGGGGGAAAAGCGAGCGTAAAAGCTTAATATTTCCACAACCATCTCATTTAAGCTTCTGAATGTTTTTGTGTTGGTTTGTTTGAATTGCATGACTCCGCTATTGTGGTTCTTCTGATGAAATTATGATTTATTTTCATGTGTGCAGCTTACCTGCGCCTTGTGTGACTACTCTTCTACAACTTTTACAAAGATTCCTTAAATGATGCAGCATTTGCAAACTAGAATAGTTTTTTCTGCATTCTTGACTCTTGTTTTGCAACCTATGCATTTCCTAATTTAAATCGTGTCTTTGATCTCATGAGGGGATGTTTTGCTAGCCCAAATTTACGAGCCCATTTTTATTTTGGTTACAAATTGATTATAAAAGGGTTTTTGTCTTCCTTATAAAGTCGACTCAGTGTAATATAATTAGTGGATAAATGTTATTTGAAGTATTGAGGTATTTGAAATAAATACTTTTTTTTGGTTCTTGCTCACAAATGAGTATTTGAGGAATACATTTTGATTGCGTGACTCATTAAATTCTGTGACGAGCAAGGGTTATTTCCATTTCAGGATCACTGTGTTTAATGATGCAAAAATTGTGATTTCGAGATCAAAGGGCAACCATTCACTCGTATGAAATCCCTTTTTCTTTTCTTTTTTCTTTTTCTTTTTTTTCCAGCAGTGCTTATTGTTGTGCATTAGGTAGACGTTGGACATTTTATTGAACCTATTAATTTCTTATTAATTCACAATGAACATTCAGGGGATTTTCATTAGTGTAGTAATATTTATGCACATTGTGTAATGCACATTGTATGCACTATACAGTTGTATCCATTGTATGCACAATACAATTAATTTATTACCACTCTGCGATTAACATTGCACAATTGGTAACATTGAGTTCAAACATTCCAGATATTGATCCAGCATCCTAATCTAGAACCTATCTGCATGGGTCTTAAGGCAGTGACCAAATGATATCCTAACATAATTCGATAATCCTAATTCAAGAAGTAACAAGGTTTTTTTTTTTTGGGGGGGTTTAAAAAACAAAAAACACCTGCCGTTTAGTGTAAAGGGAATCTGTCAACCATTCGACCAGTTGTGTGCACCTAGAACTTCCTTTTAAATTGTCCAACGGTTTGCTTTCCAACTTTTACATATGTTATGAAAATGTAACCTTTTCACACTGCTATTTCTGTTGATCTTTGGCTGTCGTTAAGACTAAAAGCTGTGTACAGGGTGCAGGGGTTAAGAATGAAGGATTCCGCCTGTGGATGTTCTGGATGTTGGTGTTTGGGACTGTACGTTAAATAGATTTTCCATTTTCCTTCAATAAATGTTCATCGCTGTACTCGTTTTGACATCTATTGCATTTGTTGCAGCAATGCCCAGTTTATGTACTTGTATGCATCGTTGTACAAGAGTGTGGACCATTTAATTAAGTATAGATGAGTAAAGCTTATTTTCATGGTAATGTGGTGGTCTTACTTTCCAGAAACATTGACGGACGTGAATGCATGACGTGATGAAATTGTAAGGGTTTATCTACTGAAATGGGGGATAATTCGTTGACTACTCTTCAGAATGTATGTTTTTGATTGATTTACATAAATTACATTTTACAAGACATTTCAGGCATTTAGCAGATGCTCTTATCCAGAGCAACTTACAATAAGTGCATTTAAAATGGCAAGAGTAATCACAGCTAAAGCAAGAGACAGCTACCGCAGCAATACAATGCATTCCATCGTAGACTGATGCACACCACAAACACATACTGTTTTCTAATTAATATATTCAGTGGAAGTGGTCCCAAGAAGTGGGTTTTCAAACTCTTGTGTAAGATGGGCAGTGATTCTGCAGTCCTGACTTGAGTGTGGAAAGTCATTTCACCACTGGAGGGGGGGTGGGTATCAGGGCAGAGAAGAGACAAGGCCGTGAGGAGCGGCTGCTGGGTCCCTGAAGGGAAAGGGGCATACTGTTGACCAGAAGAGGCCAAGCGGAGGGGTATAGCTGGGGGGTGTGGTGTGATCAGTGTCTGGAGGTGGGAGGGAGCAGTACCCCTCACTGCCTGGTATGCCAGCACCAGTGATTTGAATTGAATTTTGGATGCTATAGGGAGCCAGTGAAAAGTGATAAGTGGATTGACGTGTGAATTTCGGTTGGCTGAAAACCAGTGGATGGGGACTTCACCATGGTGCCATCTTCAGGGAAGGAGTTGAGTAGAGCATCCACCTCATCTAGGTGGCTCCCCAGTGGACCTGGTGGACAACACCGAACAATAATGTGAAGTTTACATGGGATGGTGATAGTGGCAGCCTGCAATTCAACATAGAAGTGAGATGAGGAAGAGGAACGATACATTTTTTGTAATAACTAAAATAATTTAAGTACAAATGTTTTATATTTTTGTTGTAATTACAATTATTTAACGCAACCTAATCGTCTAGTAAAGTGTGCAAAGCCAACGCTACCTTGTTAGTCACAAGGAAGAAGGAATCCGATGCTGAAGAACGGATCCTTACTAAAATTGTCACGCTCGACAATCACAATAAACAAGCTCAAGATTTCTATCGGTTTAAAGTCATCTAGTTCTCATATTTCATCTTGTGTACCACCACCGTGATGATTAATGTAATATATTTAATCAGCCTGATTACCTCTGATGACGGGCCTTGAAAAACTCCTATTGTTTTTTTACTGTTTTATTTTTTTTAATTCAACAAATAATCCACACAAACTGGCATGTTGAATTGAATTCAACAGAATAACTCAAAAGGATTAGCCAGACATTCATATTATTTGTGAATCTGTGAATTTGTGAATACTGCCAACCTAAAGCTTGTTTCACCCCTAATTAGCTGGCAAGTTGGGTATACTGTATATTATTTATTAACTGGTCCCATAGGTTCTCAAACTCAGTCCTGGTTGACCCACTGTGTATACTGGTTTTCATTGCAACCTCTAAATTGTAATGAGCTGTTAATTGTTCATAATTGGACAGTTTTAATGTCTACAAAAGGATGATTTACCATATTAAGGTCACATTATGTCAGAAATAGCTATGCATGCCATGAAGAATAATCAATCAATCAATTAATCATTCTTTATTTTTGTATAGCGCCATTTACAAACCGGTTGTCACAGCGCTTCACAATTGGCATTTTCCAGAGGGAATCAAAAAACCAGAAAACCACTGGAGCCAATGTGGGAAAGTGGAAAATTATTCCCTGACCCCTTAAAAGGCGGTCGAGATGAACTCCTGGAAAATGGTGGGATACAGAGAAAAACAAAAACAAATAGTCCTTGAGGCTTAACAGACCACCGGAAGGGCATTCTTCAGCATCCTAAGTGTAGGGGTGGGGTGGACCTCATCCCTCCAGATACCAGGGCAGGGCGGGGGATGGAACCAGCAGCTAGGGCCAGCGGCATCCGGCTAACACATGGCAGGGGTGGGGGGTTGACTCTGGGGCAGGTGAGCTCCGGGCAGGTGCCACGAAGCCGGGGAGAAAAGAGGAAAGGTGCAATTATGACTATGATAAATATCACACCAGATCAGGGGAAAGAGTAGAGTGATAACACTTTTGCACCAGCAGAAGTAATCTAGGGCAGCATAACTAATTAGGTGAGTGGCACAGGGAACACGCAGCCATGAGGGCACTCAGAGACCATCCCACCACATCATCAGCAGTCCTGATAGGGGCGGATCATCACTTATTATTGGTGACAGTAAGGATAGCTCATTGCACCAGAAGGCTCTATTGCTACGCCCCCTACACATCTGCACCTAATGACTATAAAAGAGACTGAAGAGATGTGTTTTTAACCTAGACTTGAAAATTGAGACCGTGTCTGACTCCTTCACAGATACGGGTAGACTGTTCCACAGTAAAGGAGCTCTATAGGATAAAGCTCTGCCACCTGCTGTATTTTTTGCTATTCTAGGGACTACCAAGTTGCCTGCATCTTGTGAACGAAGCGAACGTGGGGGATTGTAGGGATGAAGTAGATCAGTCAAATAAGAGGGTGCAAGTCCATGCAAAGCCTTATAAATTAAGAGGAGTACCTTATAGTCTACGCGATACTTTATAGGAAGCCAGTGAAGTGACGCTAACACAGGACTAATGTGCTCATACTTCTTTGTTCTAGTCAGGATCCTTGCAGCAGCATCCTGTACGAGTTGTAGGCTCCTGAGTGAGGTATTGGAACAGCCAGACAGTAATGCATTGCAATAATCTAATCTAGATGTAACAAAGGCATGTACCAATTTTTCTGCATCTATTCATGACAAGAAGCCCTTAATTTTGGCAATATTCCTCAAGTGAAAAAAGACTACTCTGGAAATGTTTTTGATGTGACTATCAAATGAGAGACCAGGATCTATAGTAACACCAAGGTCTTTTACCACCAAACTTGCAGCAACAGAGCAACCATCCAGATTCAGAGATAAATCAGATAACCCTCTTCTGAGGTTTTTGGGCCCCAATAAATATCTCATATTTATCTCCCAGGAGATCAGTCAGATCAAGTAATGCTTTAATTTTCTGTAATTCTGTAATTGTTGCTGAAAGTGTGAACACCTGGTCACTGAAACTAAACCATTTGTGTTAAGCTAAGAGTTCAATAACACGGCAAATGGCAACAAGCCAGACGTGCATAATGTTCAAATCATTTTAGATTAAATAAATAAGAACTTAAACATTTAACTTTTTTTTTTACATTTTAGGCATTTAGCAGATGCTCTTATCCAGAGCGACTTACACAGTTCACATTTCTTTACATACAATCCATTTATACAGCTGGATATTTTACTGAAGCAATTCAGGTTAAGTACCTTGCTCAAGGGTACAACAGCAGTGCCCCACCTGGGAATCGAACCTGCAACCTTTGCGTTACAAGCCCAGTTCCTTAACCATTATGCTAACACTGCCGCCCATGTTTAAACACATGTTTTACTTAACCATAATTTATCAAGTGATTGACTAACACAAAACAGAATACAAAGTGAATACCCTGGACCGAGTTTGAGAACACCTACCTTAATATTTATGTACAGTACAAGTCTGACCTGATTGCAATTTTTGTATTGTGCCACAGGGTGGAAATAGAGTGTAAGAGTTGTTCAATTATACTAACGCACTCTCACGTGGAAACTATTCTTGGCTAAATGCTCGTGTAGATGTTAAAATAGTGGGGGCCCTGTATGTAAAGGAAAGCGTGCATTTTCAAACATAGTTTAATTAAATAAGCCGACACCGGCGAAACAAGCCACACAAAAAATACCACACACACCAGGATACACATTAAGAAACCCTTTCCAAATTGAAATGTGAAAACATATTTACGTAATGATATTACACAGTTTATATACCGCGATAAACCTAGGCATTAACAGACGTTTTTTTTAACAAAAAAAAAACAATGCCTGTGCCTTTAAGAGTGGGCTGCATGAGTGAATGTACAAAGGGAGCGAGGAGTTGAGAGATGACGCTGTCAGCTAACGTAATCCCCTAACCCGGGAAGAACCACCTCGATCAGGGAATAAAGTATCGTGTCAGACAACACTGCGGCAGGTCAGGTGAAAATTAATTGGCGTCCAGTTGCATATTATTTTAGAATTGGATATTCACAAGGAACGGCGAGACTTTCTCCAATTGGTAGGCAAGCCTCAGCAGGTCGCAAGGACGCAGAGAACGCCAACAGAAACCAGAGCGACTGACAGGTATAGTCGTGCGTGGTAGCTGTGCTGTCGCGACAGTGTGAGCAGAAACACGCATGCTAACCCCACATACTTTTCCGTAGAAGCAGTGACCGAGACAGTGAAAGCATAAAACGCATTACTTTATAAGTTTAGTGTTTGTCTTTCTGTCGTGTTTTGCGTTGCGAGCATGATTGCTTGCTCGTTACCAGACCTTCGCTAGCTAGCTTTACGTTCTGATTCAGCTGGCATGTCTGTACCATATACCGATAACTGCTGCATTTGAGCGCTATATTTTCCCCCATCCTTCCGGTAAATGATGGAGTTGTAGGTTAACCACCACATAGTCCCGTTTCTCATTCGCCTGCAGTGCAACGCACTTGGAAAGTGGGTTTCCTATGCTGGGGTAACGCACTTTATACCATAGCTAACGTGCATGCCTATTTTCAAACTTGCCTTAGTTTACAGCAACGACGTTCTATTGTCAAAACCTGGGGAAGGTGGGGGTCTAGCTTGTTCATTACAGCGGAGGCGCAGGGAATTTGTGGAGTATTTTGTGAGCTGACTACACGTGTTGGCAGATTCTAATCTTCATGTTTACGAGCTGTGATTGCCCGTCCATCGTTTTACACCTGCGCGCCAAATGGGTCATCTGGGCGGCGCATGGTTTCCTGACTGAACCCAGGACCGAGTATGTGTGACCGGTGTATGACCGTAACTGGCCAGGTGCACGCACGCATTTATTTTATTTGTTTTAGAAAACCACGAACATTCCATAAGTTCACTAACCAGTATTACTAGTCACGTTGCCACGTCTCCTCTTATCGATTTCGTCCGTTTTGCTGTGATAAGTGGACATGGCTAGTCATATGGGTGTTGTTCACGATTAGCGTTAAATAGGCTACATTGCGCAAGAAACTATAGCGCAAAGTGAACAGTGAAGCATTTGGGTCAAGCGTTCTTCAAGTATTTTGTTAACTTAATGTTCTTAGCAACAGTTGTGTTAACTTGGGTTGGTAATGTTTAAGACTATGATCTGTGGGTGTGGGTGACGTAGTGTGGGTGACGTAGCAAGTGCTAAAGCTACAATTTTTCGCAAACTTGCGTTGCATACTGTTTGTGGTGTGGTATTTGCGCATTTTGTATACCTTTTCCGCCAGCAAGCCTGAACATATAAGCAAGCAACTGAAATAGTTGCTGTGACCACACGCAAAGCGCTCTACGTTTGAATCTAGGACAGGTTATAGGGGTTACAAAGGTCCTTCGAGTCTGTTTGTCCTGTTTTGGTGCTGTCAATATAGTAGCTGCGTCCGAGAACTAATGGCATTACACTTTCTGTTGTGACCTAAATGCGATATGCCTCATTGAACAGCGCAGAGATGTACAGTATGCAGTGTAAATTATGTCATACCAAGAGAGGCTCTTATTTAAAACTTTTATCTGTGACGCTGCTTTTCACAATGACATTACCAAAAAAACGATAACCAGATTCAATTATGATGAACTAAACGCAGTCGACATTTTGTCGAGACCAGGGGTGTCAAACTCATTCCATTGCGGGCTGAGTGTGTGCAGGTTTTTGTTGCAACCAATACATTACACCAGGTGTTTCCAATTAGCTCCCCTCCTTGGTTAAAGAAGTCAGCTAATTAGCGAAATCACCTGGTGTAATGCATTAGTTGCAACAAAAACCTGCATACACTCGGCCCTCGATGGAATGAGATTGACACCCCTGCGCTAGACAAATCAAAGTTTTTTTTTTTTTTTTTTTTTTTTTTTTTTTTTTTTTTCATGTTTTATTTTTATGAAAGGATGAACCAAAGCTACGGCCATAACATTTTGCCTTAAACACAACATAACCACGGTTCCATCAGACTTTAAATTCCCCATCAGAGCTACTGTATGGTTGTGTTGTGACGCTATAGTATAGTAGATGACCAATCTGGAAAAGTATGTGAAATCGATGACAGATGGTCTTGGTAAATCAGGGGTGTCCAATCTTATCCGAGAAGGGCCGGTGTGGATGCAGGTTTATGTTCTAGCGCAGCATTAGGCTGGCTATCAAGTGGCCAAATCTTCAATCAAGACCTTGATTGGTTGAATCAGGCCCGTTTGGTGCTGGGTTACAGCAAAAGCCTGCACTCACACTGGCCCTTTTTCGCATAAGATTGGAGACCCCTGTGGTATGCAGTCTTAACACGCATCCCATATCAGGAAGCACAAAAATATATTTTAGGCCACATGTTTGCCCACTTCATGTATAACTACTGTGTATAGGTATACCAGCAGCATTTTCCCCGGAAATGGTGTGCTAACTAAACTAAACATAATACAATTATTTTCTTGTTATTGCAGAAAAATGTAAAACGGCGACAGACGATTTATCAAACAAGGGCAAACGAGCGATTCGGTGCGATGGAGGGCGGCGGGCCCGGCCTTCGCTCGGCTCCACCGGCAGGCAGGTGCTTTTTGCATCTGTTAGTTCGCGGTTTGGCTATGGCAGGCCTGGCCGTGCATGTAGGAGCGTGGGAGTCAAGTCGTCGTTCAGTAACCGCTGGAACCCCCGGCCCCGTATCCGATAATGCCTAATAAGGTGTGTGGTCTGCATGTAACAGCAGGCTGGTACTGGCACTCTCTTTCTTCCTCTCTTTCTGCCCTTCTGTTTTTAGATTTATTCACTGATAATGACCTGCCAAGTCTGTTGGATCCCGCACTCAGTGGCTCCGAGCCAGGGCATGGCCTTTTCCAATGCGCCCCCTGTGGGCGTAGCGCACGATAGACCACAGCCACCGAAACACGGTCACAGTGTTTTTGTCCGTGCGGTCAATGGGGAACGAGATTCCCCACGAGGGCAGGAGAGGTCGACTCACCCATACCTCTCTCCCACCAAAGGTGTCAGGACCTCTGATTAAAAACAAACCGGAGGCCGTGCCTGTGGCAAATGCCTCAACTGCACAGCCAGTGGCAACAACCTGAAAATGCCATGTGTTCCAGTTTATTTTTTTACTTGACAGTGTGAAGGCTCTAGCCTCCCTGCTGCAGAGAAGTGCACACTGTTGGCATTCCCCCCGTGAACTTCAGGCTACCTCTCATGGCCTGCTGCCCAGTCATTGGGCTTGGCATACTCTTAGCAGATCCTTAGATTGTTGGGTAGGGCGCCAAGCCAAGCCCTGCTACAGTACAAGGCCAGGCAGGTGTTTTCATAGGAGCTAGCAGTGGTTTGTCGATCTCATCAAGGGCTAGCACATAGCAATTAAACAGAGTGAGAGGGGATGACGAAAGCTTGTGCTTCAGGTAATGCTAATGAGAAGACCTCGTCTTACACAAATAAGTAACGAGAAGGTCTATCTTACCACCAAAATGAGGTGAATTAGACCTTAAAAAAGACACTTCAAATTAGGCTAGATATCCCTTTTTGTATTATAACAATTTTTGTTTATTTCCTTGAATTTTAAAACTACATATGTTGGGGGGTTGATTCTCAGTAGTCTCATGCAGTACACTTTGCCCCTACATTTCACCTGTTATTTTATACAAGTAGTTTCTGCATTCTATACCTTCCCATGATGCCATGCTTCTGAAAGCCTTTGCAGCCAGTGGATCTCTGCACATCTTGTTCAGTTTGGTAGAGAGTGCTGAACAATTGAAGCATCAATGGGGCTTTCCAGATTTGCATATAGGCCTTGAGTTTGGCCAGTTTTTCATTTTCACAAGGACCTTTGCCAAAGAGACCAAAAATGTAAATGAGAAATTATTGAAGACTTGTTGATGATTTAAGAGTTGCAGGAACACAAACGTGTGGGAGGGTATTCATTTTTGTTACAGATACTGCCATGTACAGTGAGATTCAAAGGTGAAAAAATTATCATCTGAAAACGAGGGCAAAATGTGAAGCCTGAAGGTTGTATTGGAAAATGGTGGATGTCTAGGGCAAGGAATTAAATTGATGTTGATTTTCAGTCACAACTTTGTTCAGATGTTGTCAGTCTGGCAATGTGTGCTGCAGACACAAACCAATACGGACTGTAAATGGAAGGGGTCAACCTTTTGCTAAGCAGGTTTTTGCCTTGTGAATTTCCACGTGAATTCTGGCATGTCCATTACAAGTCACCACTTCGGGAAACTTTCAAATAATTCCATTCCATTATAGTCGCTATAAACTTGAAATGGGAATGGAGTTTGGGTGCGATTTCGGCACGCGTGTGGTGTGCACTGTTAGGAGGTCTCTTTTTAAACCCTGTTTGAAGGCCTGCTTTAATAACTTCTCAGTATTAAAACTATCCCAAACCCTTACCGCCTTGGCCCTATCCTTAAACCTCAGGTAGTGTGTAGCTGTGTTTGGAACAACTCCGACGGTAAAGCAGCCCAATGGGCAGACAGGCCTTCCCACGTGCCCCCACAGCGGTTGGCAGTGACTCGCCGTGCCTCAATGGGTGCCCTTGAGATGAGATGCCACAAATCCTTTCATTAGTTTAAAAAAAAAAAAAAAAAAAAAAAAAAAAAAAGGAATGATTTCTACATGGGGTGGGAAGAGGAAAGAGAAACTCCTTATCGAATCATGACAGCCCGAGACAAATGAGGTGTCCGTTTGATTTATGCGTCGGTGGAGGAAAATGTCAACCCTTTGTGTGCGCACTCTGATCGCCATCGCCTGGCATTACGGATTTGAATGCTCATTCACAGCGACCCAGGGAGCCTCTATGAGTAATGGGCAGAATTTCCTCACGGCCTTTGTTACAGTCAAATAATACAAATCCTGTTTGTCCGCCCGCGAGCTCGAGCTGCGTCTCAGGATGCATCCTGGTCCCGCGGAAGCCGCCTTCGAGCACTGTGCGCGCGGTCCGCGCTGTGCCCGCTGTGCCCGCCGTTCGGTGCGGTGCAGAGCACGGTGTACGCGTCTCAAAAATACCGTAAGCTTAAGCGGTGAGGGTTAAACAATGGGAGGTCTCGAAATATGACATCACCAAATAACTTTGGAGGGAGACGGAACGGTGGGAGGCATAAACCAAACTGCTGCGATTTTAAATCCTATGGTTGCTGTGTCGGCAGCAGCCGCCATGCATCCGGGCAGCTATGAGGAAAGGCTCCCAGCTAAATACATGTAAGAATGAGCAAGCTAGCTAGCTAGATCCTAAATTGCCAGCGTGTTTCCCTGAGGTAATTCAATCTGACAACATTGCCTGTCCCGCTTTCATTCTAGGCCAGCAAATGATGACAATGGCACATTGCGATTTTTACTTGGAAAGCATTTAATTCAATGAAATGAGAAGACATGCTTTTGTGGATATCCAACATTGCCAATTGGCAAGCTTTGGTTTGCTGTCAAATTAACCTTTATTAGGAGATGTCAACGGGATTTCAGGGGCCCAGATTAGGGTAAAAGTCATACTTGTCAAAGAGCAAGTATCTTAGAAAAGATACTTGTCCTTCCTAAAAGTTACTTGTCCTTGGTAAATTCACCTTCCAATTTTCCTGGAAAGTGCGATCTCTGCTCTCTGAATCATATTTTCGCGGAGTGTTAGCTGATCTTCTTTTAGCCTTTTTAGTGGGGGGTGGACTTGCACCCTCAATAAATCTCCACATCTTTTAAAATGCGATCACTACGTCGTATGTAGTCCAAAGATAGACACGACGGTTAGCGTTATTTATTTTCTACACAGATATTTATGTTTGACTTGGGCAGTGTGTGCTCATGGGACTGTGTAGCAGTGAAGCTCTGACGGGTGCCCGCAGGTGCCGTTAGCGACTAGTGTTCTGACTGTACAGTATATCATAACGTACAGTCTAGTCGGGATTCGACAGATTTTTCCATTCCCAACCAGAGTAATAACGTAATAGCTAGCTAATAATTCCTAGATTTAACCGAGCAGGGATGTGGGAATGATTTGTGCTTGGACTGTAGTACGGAGATGAGAAATCACTGCAGGAAAATCACAGCGATTCTTCAGCCTGGCGGTAGGGCCCACTGAACTGAATATAGACAGTAACTAGCTAGCTAGTGTTCACGGATATTGCTTGCCAATTCAAGGCTTGGTAAGTGATAAATGCATAATCACTTACTAAGCCTTGTGTTAGCAAGCAACTAGCAACAACAGATATCGATACCCAATGTCCGTGAACGCTAACGTTAGCTAGCTAACTAATTTGCTGGTTTTCGCTGTTGTGTCTATGTGCCGCGATCTGCAAACTTGCTTGACTGCTGCAGTCTGGCATAGCAACAACAACAACAAATGCGGTGAGCACAGACTGCATGCGAGTGACAATGTGCCGCTTTTCCCCATTTGGAACTTCGGAAATATTTTTGAATATCCGTGCATGACATGTTTGTTACGATGTGAGTGTAAAACAGAAATAGTTCCAGTTAGCTAATTAAAAAATATATAAAATCGTCAGCAGGATGATCACTTGGAAATCGTAGGTCGTCGTCCTTAATTTTTTGTCATCTGAGACTATAGGACAACTATCAACGATCCTAACTATAGGATAATCTGGGCCCCTGGGATTTATTTTCTTTGTCCTATGATTCTGCTGTCGTTCAAGGAACAAATGTTGAAAAATGTACGAATAGACACGGCAAATGTGAGTTCCCCGTTTTCAGTCAATAGCTAGCAAGATGATTAGTCATCTCTGGTTACAGAAATACCCAATCCCAGGAAATGAGCGATGACACATTTAAACTCCAATAGCTACAGGTAGTTTTAATGAGATTTATCTCGCTAGTAACCACTGCAATACCTACATCACCTATCTTCTGAGAGGAGAGTGAACTAGCAAACTATCAAATCAATAAGCTGTACATGTAATTATTTTTTCTTTTTCTTTTTTTGCTACAAACATAATAGACTAACTTGGCTAGAAACGCTGCCAAGCTAACGCCTTCCTCCCTGTGTCTCGATAGCTTGAGACTGGTATCGAAAAGTGAGGCACACCCACTGCAATCCTATTGGTTGCGCCGGGTTGGTCAGACTGCACTCTTCTGAAATTCTAATAGTTTGAACTTTGGGCGACAGGGCACTAAATCTGGTACAGCCAATGGGATTGTACTGGGCGTCTGCTCAGCACAAAATTGCTTCTGGGTGGGGCGTTCCATTGAAAATAATGGCTTCCGATGCGAATGGATGGAGTATGTGCGTATAATGTGAAAGGGGCTTGATTCACAGAGAGCGGATCGGGTTAGCTTTCTGCCGCATTTGCAGGACGCCACTCTGGAGATAGGGATTAAGCTGCCATACAGAAGAACAAGACATGGAAACTGTATTTATAACCTGTAGCGTGGGCTGCATCCAATATTAGGGAGGTGCATTTCCATTAATTTGATAGTAAAATTTTCTATTGTTCTCACGGTGGTTGGAATGTTCCAACCACGCTTTCGAATGTTAAACTTAAAAACTGGTTGTTACTGTGCAAAGGCACACTGCAAAGAGATCTGGAGTCCCATACACTTTCAAGATGGAAAGATTTATCAAATCAATGGCCTATCCATTGTTAACTGCAGGGTTCTTGGGGCCTCCTTCATGAATGTTGATGAGGAAAAAAAATACAATGCAAGTTAATCCAAGTAGTCAAATAGGGTTCTCCTGGTCCAATATCAGAATATTTTAATATTGTTTGTGGTTACTAAAGGTCCGCGCCTGTTAGTTACAGGGACCAGACTAAGTGCCCTCCACTTCCAAACCGTAAATGTAATGACCAGGATCTGGTAAAAAAAAAAAAAAAAAAAAAAAAAAAATGTATTCCTACCTTCAATATATGGGAACACATAGCCATCTGGTTAAACGCAAACATATTGTCATGCATTCTTCTGTTAAGAACTGCTGTGTCCCCATGAGACGTCGAAGAAACTGAAACGATTATTAATTTGAGTAGTTTTGTTAATCATTCTCGTACTCTACAATGTAAAATGAATCACCTAGATCGGGATCGCCTGTCCGCTTGATATTACGTGAGCGCACTCCGGTGCGAAACACAATGGGACAAAGACGCGTTGAACTGTTCACATTGTACACCGCTCAATAAAGATTACAGTTCAAATGTGGGCTTGCTCATTATTTGAATTACTGTGGACTTTATTACTTACTGTAGCTGTGATGAAATGCTCTATGCCGTTTGCCTATGAGTCAGTCTGTGACTCTTTGTGCTCTGGCATTTCAAAACGTGCTCCTCCGTTCCTCGGCGTGAACCAAACGGCGGGGTCAAAATGAGGACGGGGTTTTCTGCGATGCTCCACCGTGGTGCTGGAATTGTGATTCAGTCGTACGCAAGTATTTACTTTGAGCGCGCATGCCGGCTTTGTCACCATCTACCAGTGCCTCAGAACAGAGTGGGCCCAGCGATGGCTTGCTACTCGGCAGCAGCGCCTCTCAATATTCTGGAAAATGGACTCTGTCCAAGTAGTACGATGCAGGATGAAGCGTCAAAATGTATTCTGTATACCAGCTTACAGTTCCATTTGAATTAACAAAGCAGGGAGTCACCTGATCTGACACTGCCGGCGACCAAACCTTAGCGACATCATAAAGCAAATTCTAGATCCTGCAGGTGACCCCCGAGTGTGTCGTGTAGGCTGGCTTTTAGGACAAATGGTTCTTCAGGTGACCCTGCTGTCGTATTGAAGGCCAAAGGAGGCCTTTTCTTGTGCTGACCATTTTGCAGCCAGGGAACAACCTCGCCTATGATGTCATCCCAGGGCTCTTTCACACCTTCTAGTCCCTCTGACCGTTTGATTTGAACACTCATGCGACCTGGTTCCTTTTGGAGCTAAATATGAAACCTCAGACAGTGACTTAATCGGACCGGGATGTACATTTAAAACAATCTAAGATCACTACAGAGGGGGACTGAACTTTGTGGCCTCGATTCAATCAATGTTTGTCTTAAACTTTGACTCTTTGGTTTTATTCTGTGCAAACAGTTTAGCGATCACCAAATCTAACTGAGAAGAAAAAGCAAGGCTTGACAGTAATTGTAAGTCACGGTATGGGACAGATATTGATTGACTCCAGGGCGGTATATTTGGGATATAGGTCCACCAAAGAATTGTTCAGTATGAAAGCAGAGAAATGTTCGGTCAGGTTTCAGTTCCTTTAGAAACAAACTGCTCAGAAAGCACACCTGTTGAACTGTTGAAATCACGCGTCTTGCTTCTGCTGCATCGTCCTCTGCAGATGTCCTTGTATATAGTGTCCAAGAGGATGGTGTTGTCCACAGATAAACACAACACTGTCACTGTTTATTTCACAGCCACAGCCACGTGAAGCCACTATAGTACTGCTATATCTATAGCAGCAAATGGACTGAACCCAACAAACGTTCGAGTTTTCGAGTTTTCCTCTAAACTAAACAAACCCAAATTGTGGGGGACTTCACCAGGAGGGATTAAAGTGAACACACGCACACACGCTCTCACACGCACCCATGCTCACAATAGGTTGTTGAGTACCCGTTTGGGGCTGTTGATCAGCCATATGATGGCATCATGTCACTTATGGCGAGGACATGACCCATCCCTGTTATGTTTTTCCTCAATGATGCCTGCTATTCAAACATTGCCTGTTACTTTCATGAATCCAATAGAAAAAGGTTGACCCTTAATGTTGTGTTTTATTTACTACTTTGTGTAAAACATTCTCACTCTTCTCTTTGATATAAAAAGTAGCCAGAATACACTTGGCATGTGGGGGGAAAATATTCGCTTGCTAACTAACATTGCTAGCGTTAGCTATTGAGCTAGTCTCATCAAGATGTGTAGTCGGCTAACGTTCAGAAAGAGCGAGCTAGCTAGGTAACTAGCAGCCAACTTCAGCTGTCAGTTCAGCTGACTCTAGTTACCTCACCATGTGTTAGTCATAAAATATTATAGTTAGTTTGGGAACAGTTGGATGGTAAAGGAAGTCTGACGGTTTTGAAAATGACACAGACCGAATGAGCTAAATTTGCGGAATACACTTTGACCGTAAAACAGCCCAACCCTAGCTCACACACACCTGCTCAAACACACTCTCACACACATGCTCACATGCACACTTTCTTACACACTCGCTCACATACCTACAGCTAATGTGAGTGCTGAATTCTAGCAAATTAATCACCAAATGCTTTGCCATTTGTAACAGTAAAGCATAAGCTAAACAGTGGTACTGGGGGGAAAAAACTTTCCCAATTGCACAGTAAAGGTTTTAAACGCACTCATACTCACACACACTCTCTCACATCACTGCGATCACACCATCACCCAGTCCAACCAGATGAGCTGATGACATAATATTTGTGTTGGATCTGTCACCACTGCAGAAGGACTGTAGAGTGTGCAGTGGAGAGAAGCCTGAAATGTGTGTGTGTGTGAGAGAGTGTGTGTGTCTGAGAGAGAGAGCAAGAGAGAGAGAGAGTGTGTGTGTGTGCGCGTGGACGCATCTGGTGACAAAAGAGCTCTTTGTCGGAAGTAAAGGGAGGGAAAAGCACATTTTCTGTACTCTGTTCTCTGCTGTAGGTGGATGAGCTGCTGGGTTGAATTGGCCTGATTCAGTGGCTAGGACAGAGAGGCTTGCCTCCCCACACAGTTCCACTGCAGTGTGGTGTCACTCTCCCAGTCACAACTACCCCCCAAACCCCCTAGCCCTACATTCAATCATTGACCACAGCAAACTAATCTGTGTGTACAAAATTACAGGCTGTGCGGCATCCCACTAATTCATAAGTGTAGAACTTAAGGATCAGTTGAATGGCCTACCATGAATCCTCCATAAATATGTACTATGCTGTGATGAATAAGTTACTTTTTACTACTAGTACAGTTAACAAAACATTTGGATTAGGTTTGAATGCTAGGCTTTAAATATGGATATGGAGCTTCAGCTCTATGATCACTGTGCAGGATTTATGAGGCCAGCTTTTACTCTCTTCAAAGAGTCCCTCGTTCACGAGAGTATTTTGTATGACAAAAAGTGTACATCGTCTCCCAAGTCATGCAAGTGACTGAGAAATTCATGCAAGGAGAGAAAGAGGGAATAGAAAGGGAGAAATGTGCCATTAATTCTATCTATCCTGCCTCTCACTTCTCTCACCAGCCTAGAGTCTGGCCCATCTTGTTCAGCCAGCAGCCTTACCCACCACTTCCGATTGGTCGACCGTTATGAATACATTATCTCACTTTCCAGCAGGGCCGTCACCAGACATGTTGTCAGGTCTGACGCACAGCAGCTAACTGCTAGTCTTCAGGATGATGACTCAAATTACCAGCAAATAGTAGCCTAAGCGTCCACCCAGAAGGCATGCTTTAACGTCATTAATTTCTCTGAAAGCCAGCAGAGTGGTGACTACAACCCCTTCTGACTCCAATTTTCTGGTAGTTTTCTGATATGAACAGTATTGTACTGATGGTGATAAAGTGTTTTTCCATTGTGTTTCTGTGCTTTGAAAATGTGATGGTCTGTTAAGCCGTTTATTGACGGTAAGAAGGTGGTGATTTGTGATGTCGCTGACATTACTGTATGCCGATTTTAAATGTTTCTGTTTGTTTGTGACGTTACTGTGTCACGATTTTAACTCCTACTGTTGGTTTGAGGTTTTAACATTGTCTGGTAGTGTGTTTGCCCGTTTGTAACTTGCCTGCTTTCTGGCTTTCAGAGTAATGTCTCATGATTGGCTGCATGTCTGTGCTCATTATGTTAGGAAATGCTGATTAAAAGTTTAGTCCTGCTGATTGAGAGGCGACGGCGATTTTTATCCGCGTCCTTGACGGCCATTTCCTGTTGGTCAGCAGACGTGGCTGAGCCTGTGGACGGAGACCTCTTCATGGACGGGACGTGGGAGACGGTGTGAAGGACTGACCCCCACTGCGGGCGCAGATTCCCAGTGGTGAAGCGGGCCATGGACTGGGCGGACCTGGAGCTTGTCTGTGGGTGACCAACCCCCCCCTCCGAGCCGCAGAGCCCTGCCACACAGCAGGTAAGGGCCACTTGGCCCGTACTTCCTCCGCACGTTATTGGCCTTTCCGGGGACTAAAAAGTGCCTCGGCCTCAGATCGATCCACATGTAACTAACGTGTTGTGGGATCTGTGGAAGATAGTCAGCATCGCTTTGTGTGCGCACTGGGTTGAAAAGTGCACATTCTTTAAGGGATGGATACTGGCGATGTGAGGGAATGTTCTTGGAGATAACCCGGGAAAAAGGAGAAAATATGTTTGGTGGTTGACTCTGCAATGGCCCTGCAATAACTGTTGTTGCTTTCCGCAACTTGTTCCCGAAAATGAAGCAATTTCAAGCTGCGGTTAGATTGGGTGACAGCTTTGAGGTTTGCTGTTGATAATTCTCCTGAGAAAATAGGCCGTTTTTTTTTTTTTTTTAAAGCCTTTTAGGTTTAGTTTCGTTTCGAGTTGAGTTTCGTTTCGACTGAAGACCCGAATTAGTGCTTTGGCACAGGCCCGAGTTTGCACCATCTGGTGTTCTTGTATGTGCCTATTCTCGTCGCGTTAATGTGGTTTTGAAACCATCGCGCGCTGCACCTGCTGCGGTTTTACCACTTTTCTCTCTTTGCTGGAACAAAAAACAGGAACTGATCACAGCAGCCTAAAATACTCGAGCCGTGAGGCATTCGGGCCACGGAGCGCTGCGGAGGTGAGCATTAGTCAGAGACACAGGCCCTCTGTTGGGCACGGAGCAGCTAAAAAAACAAAAAAAACTAAAAAAACACACAGGAAATGGTCTAGTCAGGAATAAACAGACACTGATTTAGAAGGGAGAGAGTAGTTCACCGGTATTCGGGGGGCACCAATTGACCAATTTCTAATTATGGTTCTGCTTATCTCCGCGCATCCGGGACAGTGTCGGTAAACGCATCTAAAATTAGAGCTTGGGTCTAAAACACTGACTGCTCTGCTATTTAGATTTTTATCCAGGGCCATTTGGAGAGATGGGGCAGACGTTCGTTACTGAAGGATTTATTTACAGGGAAGTTGACAAGGTTTAAAGTGGGCGCCGCTGCCTTCGTGTTTTCACAGCCTTTGGGTTTGCGTTACGGTCGAGCCGGTTTACCGCGGGGAGGCGGCACCTCTGGGCTTGCGCGGGCGTGAGAGCGTGCGCGCGGGGGTGTCACAAAGCATCACTCTGAGGGGACACGTTGTTCCAGGAGACACATCTGTGAAGGTGCGCCCTTTATCATTAGCGCGCGTGTGTGTGTGTGTGTGTGTGTGTGTGTGTTGGAGGTGGGTGTGTGTAGCTGCTTTCCTGTAGGCGAGGTGGGGGTGCCGTCAGGGGAACTGGGGCCTATTTTCACCTCCAGGAAGAGTGTGGGGAGAGGGGGCGAGGCTGGAAATAGCCCAGGCCTGTCTGCCTCTGGGCTGGCGGATCGAATGCCTGGAGGTCTTTGAGCTGACTGTGATGTAGCCGGAAGGAGCCCGGCGCTGTTATAGTAGCGGCCGCCCGCTCGTTACCTCTCTCACCTCCCTCTCACACGCAAGAACACGCTTTGGCTTACTGCCCTGGTGAGCGAGACTTTGCCGTGGCCAGGAGAGCACTCGGTCACGGGGGAGGGAGCCACAGCGATTGTCGGCCGGCCGATCTCCCGATAATCCTCAATCAGCGGCGCGGCTCTGCGCTGTCACAGCGAATCCGGGGGGGGCCCGCCGCAGTCATCGTCAGGGGGCAGGCTGATCGAGGGCACCTGGGTGGCAGGTTGGAAGAGGAGGTTTGCTTGCGGTGCCTGGATTTCAGAGGCGTTGTCAGATCCTCTCAATCATCCCCCCCCAAAAACCCCATCTTCCTTACCTGAGGCTGCATGCTCCATTCAAACAGCCCCTCTCCAGGGGACGGTGTGAGACAGCCGAGCTGCAGGGGGCCAAAGACAAGGGGATCGCCTAGGAGGATCACTTGAGAGCGATCAAATAACCCCCCCCACCTCAGGCCTCTGTCCCCTGACACAAGCACTGCCTACCCAAACACAATCAATAAGCTAATAATACAGTTTGGGATGGGCTCCAGTGTGGCAGGCAGGTGGTATAATGGTTAGGGAACTGGGCTTGTAACGTTAAGGTTGCAGGTTCAATAGCAAGGTACTTAACCTGAATTGCTTCAGTAAATATCCAGGTGTATAAATGGATTGTATGTAAAGAAATGTAAACTGTAAGTCGCTCTGGATAAGAGCGTCCGCTAAATGCCTATAATGTATAATATAATGTAATGTAATGGCTCTGTGCAGCAGTGACACCCTGAGGAGGTGTTCAGTTGGACAATCCAGCCATGCATGCGCTCAGCACATACACCTAAGCACTTAGCCGTGCGGTCCACTTTTCAAATGCGTGCTAGACGGTTTAAAAAGGCCCGCTAGGTGCCCGTTTTACAATCCTCGTTACTCTGTCAGCCCACAGCAGACGCTGTACGTCCGCGCCGCGGCGCTTTTGCCAATCCTCCTTCCCTCCGGTCGCTTCTGACGCGGTTCAAGTGTGGGCGTGCAGCAGGGCGGCTGCCTCAGGACTGGCACTGCCAGGTAACCCGATACTTTAATGACCCAGGGGTGTGTTTAAAGTGTGTGGGCGGGAGACATGCTAACTGCTACGCTACCCAGGGCCGACCTTTTTACACAAATGCCGAGAGAAATATAATATCAGTCATACATGTATTCTTGACAGCTCACCATTGTCTCGAGTTTCCCGCCCGGGCGTTTCCCTCGCGTTCATATTTATTCATCGACCTGCTTGTCCGTTGTCTTTAAACCGTGGCAGAAAACATTACACTTGTAACGAACACAAACCGTGGAGTTTACCTGGCTCTGGCAAGATGTACAAACAAAAAATGTTATAAAGTTACCAACTGGTTTCACTTCCGTGAAAATACCCCCCCGTTGTGCGTGGGAGGATAACATGTTTACTGCTATGCTACAGTGTGCCGTATCCCATTTTTTCTCAGGAATTGCACAGCGGTTTTCCTTTTTTAAAAAAAAAATATATATATATATTTATGTATGCATTTTTTTTTTTTTTTTTTATATACCAGCCGGTTTGATGCAGGTTGTCACACCGTTGTCTGGAATTCGCTATAATTCTCAAACTACGCCAAGCTGACGTCTCAGCAGCATTTGTCACCGCTCGGTAACAGTCCTTCTCCAGCGTCGAAGGGCAGTGGGAATGCTGAAGGAGTTCCGTTGGGAATAAGACCGTTAATCCGAGAAGTGGAGTTTCGCCTATACGGAAGCTGTTCTGGAGCCTGCACATGCTCACAGGGTCAGAGTTCATCATCTTCACTGGGATATTGTGATAGAAAGCAGCCTGACGCAACGCCATGGGCCCCTGGCCTGCGCCACCCCTGTAGCCTTCAGCACAGTCTCGACCCCCTATCTCTAGATGAAGGGAAGCGAGTTTGTTTCCACAAAAAATCCTGTAATGTCAAGTGGATAGAATGCCGTAGAAGCGCTGTGCTTGGGGATAGGCCCATCTTTAATGCAGGGAGGAGCCCTGTTGATCCGCCTCCCCATCAACGATTTAATGTGACAAAGCACAATCTCTTAGAGTGCGGCAACACCCGGCCAATGAAAAGTACTTCAGGAATCCTGAAGCGGAAATCGAAAACCTCCACCTTTTATTTTTTCTCCCAACTATATTCGGACTGTAAGCCCAGGGCTTGCCGTCTGAGAATGAGTCTAGTCTAGTGTCAACCTGGTCAGGCTCATAGTGCCGTAAGGTTATGAGCCTGACCGGCGAGGCTACCTCAGTGTGACTCTGAAGCTAAGGGGGGATGGGCTTGTTTAGTACTTGGATGGGAGATATCCTGGGAAAGTGAGGTCACTGCTGAAAGTGTTTGCTATTGGGCCTATAGGGGGCAGTGTTTCCCTGGGATTATATAGAAAACCACTGAATTCCCCAGTGCTGTGGCGGGGACAGTGTTTCATAAATGACAGAGGTCTCAACTAACCGTGGTCATGGAACGTACCGTGGCACTGACCGCGAAGACCAGCGGGTGGTCACGGCTTAAACCTCCATCTCCGACCCCTCGCAATCTGGCCACCTAATCATCGTCCAGTTTAATTGACTGAATCGTTCCCTCCCTATCCGTCCCAGCCGAGTTGCTTTCCTGTGCAAAATGGCTGCCTTGCAACGACAAGGCTATATGACCGTTGACGCGGTTAGTCGCCGATGACGCGATTGTGACCTAATTGCAGCGATCGCGACAGCCATTCCGTCCACAGTCCCGGCGGCCGCGGGGATCCATTTCAGTCAGCGTACCTGTGGATATCAGGTGACTGTGGTGTCCAATAAAGTGCTGCGATGAATAAATCAGGAAGCGGACGGAACGGGAGCAGCAGCCCAGCGGTCTCCCTCTTCCTCAGACCCACAGGGTGCAGACAGGAGGGCCCAGGATGGACTCCGTCTTTAAATTCCTCCGCGCCATTCCGGCGGCGATTAGATCCACGTCCTTCTGGAGTCGTGATGGAAGCTCCCGCCGCGAGGAGCCGAAGCCGGTACGTGTGCTCCTGCGTCGGCCCCCGGGACAGGCCCGGAGAACGCTGTCGTTAATTAAGCACCTGCTGGCACCCTGCCGGCTGCTAGGCTGCTGTGCTTTAGAGTGTTAGGCAGTGTTGGCCTACTCATTTCAATCATGTTCTTTCTTTCTTCATTTTTGGGGTCTTGAGAACAGATTAGTTCTATACATATGTTTCTCTGTGCATGCCTGTGTGTATTTAGACACATATACACATATACATATTCCAGTGTTAGACACTCTAGCCTTTGGATAAACTAAGCATGTGAGCAGATTAGTGGTAGGAATGGACGAGCAGTGTTGGGCTGAATGGCCTGTTCTCGTCTCCCCCTTATGTTATGTTATGTTATGTTACATATATAGCTAAAAGTAGCAATGAAGGCAAAGATGAAAAAAGATGCAAGTTAACAGTGCTAACATTAGTTAGCTAGCCAACATTTACGTTCTAAATGAACAGTCTTGTAAACTAGCTAAGTTCAGTACATTATTGTAGCAAGCTAACTTGGCTAGGTTAGCTACCTAATGAAACATTCATGGTTTCAAGTTAGGAATGCCACACAAGCAAAGCTGGTGGGAGTCAATGGAAGTTTGAGAAGCTGGCTGGCTGGCTAACTAGCAGGATCTATTTCTGGTCCTGTTGCTTTATCTAACTCCTATACAGGCTTTCTGATCGATGGTCTGGACATTCATTTCCGTAATATGACATCTGCAGATGAGCTGCCGCATCTTTTTATAATAGAATTTGAAATCCTCATCTCACAAATGAGAAAGTTCAAAGTAACTTTGATCCTTGTTTATGCAGCCTGTGTGTTTGGGCGTATTAACATGGAACTTGTTTTCGAAGTGAGAAGGATTTACTGTGCATATACTGTGTATGATATATATATACGCATGGCTGTCAGCCAATCAGAATTGAGTATTTATCCAAGTTGTGGTATGTACAAGTAAGTAAATAAATATATTGTATGTGTGTGACACCCACATAACATAAGTGCTGGTCATTTTTCAGTGAGTCACCCCCCACGTCATTGAAGGCTTGGATGGTGGCTTGAAATGATCAGCTCAAGAGTTAGTGTTGGATAGAAGTTTGTACTGCTTGGAGTGTCTTGGAATTTCTTCTGGATGGTGTTCTTGTGACTAAGGCGCATAGTGTCCGGTGCTACGGTAGGGTGAGGTTTTCCTTTTCTGTGTTCCGCGGTATTAAAGTCAATGTCCGTGAGACAATACACCGTGATTTCTTTTGTGCTTTGCTTCCAGAGAATGCGTCCGTCTCTGCTTGCTTTTATTGAAGGTGATTTTTTTTTTTTTATTTTTTTATTTTCCTTGTAATTGCATATTTTTACGAAAGGGAACGAGCACCACAACAATGGGTCACTGCGTTCTTACTTTGGGCTTTAAAAAAGGGGGATAATCCAAATTGCAGATGACTGACTGTCCCACTCAGGTTAAGGCTTGGTGTCCGTCTCGAAATCCCGTAACTAGATATAGCTGCTGACGGTTTCTGCCCTCCCATCATGCTGCCCTCCGTTGGTGATCTGGGCGAAATTCTCTGTGTCAATGCGTGTTTTAATTTAGTCAAACAGCAGAGGGCGCCAGGTGGCCCGTTGTGGGCGATCGGAGCCTCCTGCCAAGGTCAGGCGTGCGCAGGGCAGGGTGAGCACGTGCAGGCATGGCTAGTGTGTTCGAATGAAGGCGCTCTAGCATGTCTGCTGGTGTAATGGCCGCCGTCCTGAGCGGGGGCCCGTGTGCTCTGGTGCATGTGAAAGGAAAAGACGCGCCTTCGTTCTGCTCCGGTTTCTGTGGTCCGTTGGAACTCACTACCCCAACGCATTCAACCAAAACCTCAGTCCTAGTATTAAAAGCACAGCTAAAAAACCATATTGTTATTAAGATGGCTGCTGCTGTTTTATTCCCTTTGTATCCTTAATCTCCTATGTGTTAAGACCTATGACTACCCCCTGAAAACTCTATGTAGGCCATGAATGATTCGTCTGAACCATTTCACTATTTGAGTATTGCCTTTTTTAAACTTATTGTATACCTTGAGCCACAACTGAGTATGAAAGGTACCATATAAATGTTATTATTAGTATTGTTCTGTATTTATTTGTAATGCTGCTGCCCCCTCCCCCGGTGCAGTGGGAGAGGCCGAGTACCTCGCCCCGAGGTGACGGAGTGCACGGGGGCCCGCAGGTCGCTGGGTCGTTATGAAACGCTGCGCTCGCGTGCGGCTCGCAGCAGATGCGCCGGAGGCTCTGAATCAGAGACAGCAGCTCTCTCATCAGCCCGATCAGAGCAGCCGGGGTCAAGGCCCGGCACCCCGGGCCTGTCTGTTGATTGGACAGGAAGGCCCTGCAGGGCCCCCGGGCCTGTCCGCTGATTGGCCGGGAATGGTAGGATTAGGCGGGGGCGGGAGGAGGTGGGGGGAGGCATTAGGATCATGACTCCCTGTTTGTGAGAAGCACTGTATATGTGCGTGGGCACAAGTGACAGGCCCCTGGGTTACAACATGCCTGGGCGAGCAGCTAATACAGAGCTCTAGGGCTGCTGGAGTTAGTAGCACATCCAGACTCAGTGGGGAATGAGATGAGGGAAGAGTTTACCTGCCATTTTATGGTGGAGGGCAGTTAATACACTCTTTTTATTCCATTTATTCTTATGAGAATAGGAAGTAAGTGTCGGCTTCCTTAAATGAATAGTGGTCCGGAATAGTAAATGGCTAACAATTTAGTACAAAGTTACGTTGGCACAGACAGACAGACAGACATGCAGTACAGGACAGGCACTATGGAGTCATATTAATGGCAAAAAAACATACAACTTGTAAACATAAAAATCACTGTAAGCAAAAATGAAAGAAATGCAAATGGGAAATCTGAACCGTTGAAATGAAGTTCAGTCCCTCCGGTGACGTCATTGACCCACCTCTCTCCCCGCCTCCACATAAAAACCGTGCCAAAGGTCAGAAAAGGTTATTTGAAAGTGGAGAGAAATCTGCAAGCAAAATGACAGTAATTGATAGCAAAATAAGACGTATTATCAAATAAACGTTCTCGTTGCTTGAAAACAGGAAATTGGCAATTTAAGATGTACTTTTTGAAGTTTTTAGTGAGTAATATTTCCGTTTGCAAGTTTGGATGTTTTGGGAATGTGTAGTCTATGGGGATTTAAGCCCCTTCATTTCATATTGCTAAGATAACTAAGAGTGGCTCCACAGTCAGTGTTAGCAGTGGAAATGGTGTTTTACAGTAGCTGTGGAATAGTCAGTGTTGGCAGTGGAATTAGTGTTTTACAGTAGCTGTGGAATAGTCAGTGTTAGCAGTGGAAAGAGTGTTTTACAGTAGCTGTGGAATAGTCAGTGTTAGCAATGGAAAGAGTGTTTTACAGTAGCTGTGGAATAGTCAGTGTTAGCAGTGGAAAGAGTGTTTTACAGTAGCTGTGGAATAGTCAGTGTTAGCAGTGGAAAGAGTGTTTTACAGTCAGTCTCTGTTTTAGTAGTGGAACAGGAATACAGAAGAGGCAGTAGCCCCTTAGCGTTGAGTCTGGTAAGGGCCGATCTCTCAGCTTCAGCATATGGTGCGGACCTAAATTAGAAAAGGAGATTACCTCTCAGATATGAGCGTGCACGTGCAGGGTCGTGAGCCGCGTGTTCCGCTTCCGATTAAGGTCAAAGCCAGAGACGGTGGGGAATTAGACGGGGTGCAGCACAATTCCCTCCAATTTCAGCCTTTTGCAGAACAAAGGAAACCTCTAGGACTCCCACTTCAACGGCGTGCCTTCAGGTTGTATTTCTGAAGTGTCGTGGAGGTTTCCAAACTCCCATCAACTGGATTTTGCAGTAAAAGTCGGTGTGTTTCACACCCTGGCCAGTTT
>JAINUG010000274.1:956382-1150245 GCA_029706075.1 Aldrovandia affinis
TTTTGCCAATGTGCGTTTGTTCACCAAGGTCTTGGTTATGTAAGGGTGTGAAAATAGTTTAGCACATCTGAGATCTAAATAGCTAAAAACCTGTTTTTATCAGAACTGGTCACATTTATTTCAGGCTGTGGGAGGGCTAAATGCTAAATACCTGAATATTCATTTTGGCTCTTTGTTACGTTGCAACACGCGGAATGTTTGGCGTCACAACACGCGATATTCATAGGCTATATTTTCACGAGTATTTGAAAACAAGCGAAATAAAAATTAATATCAGCATAGACTGTTGCTGGCAGATTGCAAGCGTAAACACAGACAAGATGTAAAAAAATAAAAAAAACAAGCGAAATAAAATCAATAGCATAGACTGTTGCTGGCAGATTGCAAGCGTAAACACAGACATACGATATATTTTATAACATTTTACGCTGTTTGAAAAGTATTTTGTGTGCCTATTGCAATTTGTTACATTGCGACATGCGGAATATGTAGGCACAAGGCGCGGAATTCATATATTTTCACGAGTATTTGAAAATATACTCGTGAATATACTGTTGCTGGCAGATTGCAAGCGTAAACACAGACATACGATATATTTTATAACATTTTAGGCTGTTTGAAAAGTATTTTCTGTGCCTATTGCAATTTGTTACATTGCGACATGCGGAATATGTAGTCACAAGACGCGGAATTTATATATATTTTCACGAGTATTTGAAAACAAGCGAAATAAAATAAATATCAGCATAGACTGTCCTCTTCAGTTTGTGTTGTTTATGCCGGCGTTAAGGTAAAGCAAGAAGCACAAGTTTGGATGGCATCGAAGATGTTCTCGATGCTCTGTGCATCTCGATGCTCTTGTTTTTTGACATATCCCATTTCTGGCAGCCATTTCATTTTTGATGTTTCAACGGTTTTCAATTTGTCAACGGTGCATTTGCACTACGAAAGAGACCAGTGGCAGTGGCCTTTCTCCCAAGCGTGCCTGACTTCTTAATCTCCGCCTCGAAACGCAGCAAGGTTTGTCGAGGCCCTCGGACCTCCTCTACTCTAAGTCGAAGCTTGAACTTGAATTTGTACGGCGTGCACCAGCGCATCGCCATCCGACATGGCCGTCCTCTCTCTCCGAGCAAGTCGGCGGCCATGCGAAGCGTTCTTTCCCTCGCTCGGCAAGATGACCTCACCGCACGCCCCTGGGCAGTGATCCCACAGTAACGTGTCCTCTCTCCGCCTCACCTCTGTTCTGTCGCTCCGAGCCACTGTCCCCCCGCCCCCAGTGTCCCACCTCCGCCCCGGAATCACGCTGACGTCGCAGAGACCTGATTATAGAGCCTCTCCCAACCGAAGCCTTTTTGGCCTCATGCCACCCGCCGTGACATCGACACCCTGAGGGCTGTGCTCCTTTCAGGCTCTGGGGGAAACCACAGCGATTCTTACGCAAAGGGAGATGCGGTTTGTTTTGTGTGTCGCTCTGGATAAGGGCGTCCGCTAAGTGACTAATGCAACTAGACGGTCAGAAAGCCTGGAGGGCTCCTGTAGTGCCGTTCCTTTGCAAGCCAAGGACTCCGAGTTTATCAGGTTGTTGGTTGAAGCGTGGAGTTTGGGAATTGAGCCTCACTGTTCTTCACACCCTGAAAGGTCAGAGGGACTTCCCGTCTTCACTTGCGGTCTTTGGTTCGACAGCGTGCCACACCTGGGAACCCCCCCGTGAAAGGAGCAGTTGTCTCGGGCCAGAGTCCGGCGCCCCCTGCTGATGGGAAAGCTAAATTCGCTCAGATTTCCATCCCCAGCCAGGCACGGCGATGCCAACGTCGCCAGCCTGCTTTTCCCCGCGCCCTCTCTTCTGCAGAAAGTGTTTACACCGGGGCGCATCCATCAAGGAGTGTTTTTACCGCATCGTCTAAAGAAGTGTGCAAATCAAAGAGCCTCCTTAAACAGTCCCTGTGTCTCCCCCCCCAGAGTATGGGTGTGGTTTCCAGACTCCAGCCATGATCGGCAACTACCCCTGCCACCCCTCCCAACCCCCAATCAAACCACCTCAGTTCTTTGAGAACAGGGCCAAGCTCTGTCCAGTGCCTCTGCCCGTCCCGTGCCAACCACTGAACCCGGAATAGAGAGAACGAGTGAACGAGAGGGAGAGAGAGCGAGAGCGAGTGCACGCTTGGTTTTGCACTGCGCATTAAGCGTTCAAAAGGGCACATGTGTTCCAGGCTTCTCTCTGGGGCAGTCCCAGATAAATCCCTGCCCCCTGTGGAGCAGGGGATAGAGTGAATGGCAGTAATCCACCCGCTGTGACAGGATGGGGTCAGGAGTGTCTCTCTCTCTCCCTCTTTGTCTCGTCTTTCTCTCTCTCTCTCTCTCTCTCTCTCCTTCTGGGGACCTGCAAGTGGATCATTTCCACGGAGCGTTTTCTCCCTCGGTTTGATCCCACCATTGGTCCTAATGGCGTGGCATGGAGGAGATGGTGGACTGCAACCATGTTTTTGGACTGCACCGCTTGATGTCATAGATGCCGATCTCGTGTTCATTTATAATGTGAAATAAGTTTCAAAGTGGAATTGGTCAATGTAAAGTAGCCATATTGACAACTAGGAAACACAAGCTTTATATATATTTTTTGTTTGTCTCAGATTTTTTGTTTGTTTGTAAAATGTAGATGTCAGGGAACATGGTGAGGTGTGACCTTCAGATCGAACCTGCAACCTTTGCGTTATAAGCCCAGTTCCTTATCCGTTACGCTAACACTGCTGCCTTACCCTTGTTGCTGGTGAATGACTTGCAGCCTAGGCCTCACCGCTGTAGAGAGAGCGCTGACGTGCAGGGGGGGGGGAGTTGGAAGGGGGCTGGCGCTTCTGCGGGGAGGCATGGGGGGGAATGTTAAGGAGCACACCCCGTTACACCTGCGCCACATCATGCAGGACCCCCTCGAGAACGTGATGCCGCAACTCGAAAGGTTCTATCCTGAAATAATGCCAATGATGGTACAATGAATCTCTTACCTTTCAGGAGACTCGGCTGTGCGGGGACCACAGTGACACTCTCGCACACCGGTGTGCACACGCTGCTACACTCAAACACACTCGCACACGTTCACACTACTGCACAGTCACACGCCGCTACACACTTGCATTGCTGCGCTCTCCCACACAGCCGCGTTCTTAAAGCGCTGCACTCCTAACGCCGGCGCAGTTACAAACGCTACCGCACGCCGCAGCATAGCTGCTTACTCGGCACGCAACACACAACTACAAACGGAGCTACACACTCGGATATGTCACACTGTTGATCCAGGAGAAGGCACCGCATGTCCACAGCGTGTAAAAGCGGAGGTTGAATTCTGGCGTGGCGAGTGTTGCCCTTTGACGACGGGCATCCCGAACGCAAACGAGTCGTGTCATCAGATTTGAATTGCAATGAGACAAAAGGGACACGCAGGAAGCGTCATACAGGAAGTGGCGTTTGCACTGGAACCCAGGTCTCGGTGCTTCCTGCCCTGTCACCGGGGGCTGTGGTCGCTTGGGAACAAATCGGCCGTGTCCCTGCCCTTAATTTAGCATCCTTTTGCATTTATGAACCGTCTGGCCTGTCCTGATACAAGATCACGTCACACACACACACACACACACACACACACTCGCATGAACACACTCACTTATGCACAGACACTCACTTGCACACACACACACACACACACTGATGTGTCAGCATACAGCAGCGCTGTGCTCAGTCGACACAGAGGCGGTTGTTCCATTGGCCCTGCTGCAGGCTCGCTCGTTGGAGCACAGCACACTGCGAGTGGGGCACAGTATATGAATTCATACATTCACAGTTCTTTAAAAAGAACATAGAGAGCTTCTGTCACCCGAACGGAGTCAAGGGAAAGGGCTTCAGTTGGACACATGAAGTGCTCCATACATCGGGGCCTGTGTGTGTAAAGCATCTCAGAGTTAGGAGTGCTGATCTAGGATCAGGTTTCCCCTGGCCATATCGTAACCTCATCCGTTATGAGCGAAAAGGAAAAAACTGATCCTAGATCAGCACTACTCCGACCGACTCTGAGATGCTTTGTAGATAAGAGCCCAGCCCTGTGATGGCTGACCGATTGGTACGGCCAACTGAGCGCTGTTTTTTTCAGTTTTTTTCCAGAAAACGCTAAATAATTTCTGGCTCCACAGCGTGTGATGCATCATAGCGTGCGTATCAAATGAGCTGTTAAACGCTGTTAAACTATGGGTAATTTTTCACTAGAAAGCCCAAGGTGGCGTGTAAGAAAATGCTCTCATTGACCCAGAGGTCAGAGAAGAGGAAGGAGAGGGAGGGGGAAGCGGTAAACAAACAAAGCGTGTCATTGATGAACCGGTGCACCGCGCCGTGTAACGTGCACACACACACACAGGTACACACCTACTGGAGGCCAGTGACGTGCATCCCGGCTTTGAATCATTTTTTCTCATCCGAGAGGCTGATTGAAGCAGCGCTTGCCCTACTTCTGATGCCTGTAGCCAATGGTGCAGGGAATCACTCCGCAAGCTGTGGGCCCCCTCCCTGCCCCCTCCTGACTGCCGGGTCAATGACAACGAGAGAGATTCCTTAAATGGCACATTTGGGCGATGTCTATTTATCCAACACATCCTAATGGGATGGAGGAGGTTCGGATCCATTGGCATGCATTTTGGGTTGAAGGTTTTTGAGCTAATAATAATAATAATAATAATAATATTATTGGGAAATTAGCCACAAATTATGACCAAGTGATTTTGTTAAAGCCATTTTGTGATGGGGTCAACTCAGTTTCAATGCGTTTGTTGCTCTGTGTTGGTATTGTGTGAAATCCGTGCGACTGGCGTCATGCGTTTCAGTAGGGTCGCTCCACCTCGGAGAGTTTGGTGACACCGTGTGGGGGAACGGTAGAACTGCACCCTTGGCGGTGGACTTGACTGAGCAGGTGGTCACTAAAGCCAAAACCAAGCGATTTGAATGCAAGAGAGTTAATGCTGCATGGTTCGCCAACCCGAATAGGGCTGGATTTTTGTCTGTGTGTGTGTGTGTGTGTGTGTGTGTGTGTGTATGTCTGTGTGTGTGTGTGTGGCCGTGCGTGCGTTTCCCAAAGGAGGTCAGCTGTCGCGGAGTGAAATTAGCGCCGGCGTGTTTGTTCGCGGATCGCCTGCAAGGCCACAGATGTTGCTCGTTAAGCAGACGTGGGGGGAACGGGCTCGGGTTTATCGGCGAGCATCGCGTCCTGAGCGCCGTGTCAGATGCAGAGCCCCAGCGAGACGTTCGCTCACCCAGCACAAATCCGCGAGCAGGATGCCAATCACCCAAGGCACACTCGTTTTTCATTTTTCACTTTGTTTGGTAAAGCAATGCCACATTTGAAAAGTGACAAACCTACTAATTAATTGATTCATTCACACAGGAAACCAATCTCACCACTGGTTTAGCATTGAATATGTTGAATATTGAACACATTCTGTTTAGCCTTATTGTTGCAAAGTTCACTCTGACACACTGCGAGGTGTTGTACACCACATGTAAATGTGATGCTCAGCCACTGGGTATTGTGTATTGTCGTTTCATATCTTACCGGTTCTCTTCAGTACAGTAGTATAAAATAAAAAGTAATGAGTAGAGTTGTAGTGACTGTGTGTGTACAGTACTAATAATCATAGTATTAATAATAATGTTCAATGACATTCAAAGAAATCTCAAACCATACATTCTGAAATCTCACGGAATGTTAATTTACATGTAAATGTGTTTACTGTGTGTGTGTGTGTGTGTACATGTACATGTATATAATATACAGTATATTTCCACATATCTTGGCCAGAGAGTCTTGTCTTAATATAGTTCCAGAACTTTCCTTCCCGTGTTGACTGACCCAACTTGCACTGGGCTGGAGCTCCTGAGGAATTTCTCCAGTTGGGGAATTTAATTGAATGCAGACTGTTTTCAACATGCAGGCATGCGTTCACTGGCAGTGTGCTCATTAGTCTCATCGGGCTTCCACCCTCAGAGGACGCAAACCCTCTCCTGAATTCTTTCCAGAAGATCCCAAAGCCAAATCCGCACACTGCATTGTGTATCCTTTGGTCTGGAAACTTTAAAAGATACACTTTGTAATGAAGGCTATAAGAATTGTAAAAGGGGAAGGGGGCGGGGTGTACACAGAGCCTGATCAGCCTAATTCACGCCAGGAGAGGGAACAGGGTGCTTTATTTAAGAGGCTTCAGTGGCTTTGTTTACAGTTTTGGTAAAGATAACATTTTTGGACATACTCGGCCAGGAAATCGCACAAGAACCAAATAAAGAAGTTATGTTGTTGTGTGGGAGTGGACTCTGGGGAGAGAGAGAGAGAGAGAGAGAGAGAGAGAGAGAGCGAGGAGGGGGCAGAGGGAGACAGGGAGAGGAGAGGGGAGGGGAGGGGGGGGAGAGAGAACTTGTTAAGATCCTAACATAAGAGAGGGGGGGGGCACAGGAAATGAACTCTCCATCCTCTTGGCTCCTGATCAAATGCTCTTCCCTCGGAATACCACAGAGTCTGTGTCCGCGAGGCCGGGGTGCGAGAGAGAGAGAGAGAGAGAGGGAGGGGGGGGAGAGAGAGAGTGAGAGAGAGACATTACTCCCAGCGCCCGTCTGAGATCAACAGCACAGGGGGACTGCAGGAATTACTAAAACACTCTCCCAGCCAGCTCGCCCGCTCACAGGGAGCAGCACGTCAGGGCCACACATCCCCTCGAGCGCACACGCACGCACACACACACACTCAGACACGAGCTCACGCACACAAGCAGACTCCGACACACGCTCGGACGTAGACGCACAGAGCGCTCCTCCGCTCTCTCTCTCTCTCTCTCTCTCCTCCTGGCTGAATCTGGATCCCCGGTGCAGGGCGAAGGCGAGAGCAGGCAGCTGCCTCTGTTTACACCGCGTGCCGCGCTCCAGAGGGGCGACCCCGAAGAGAAGGAACGCTCCGCTCGCGCGCCTCCGTCCGGGACCGGAGTCTGCCATGAAGCTCTGCCGCGGGAACACGGGCTGGAGCGACGCAACCCCCAGAGAGCGCGGACAGACCGGAGCGGCTGCGGAGTGAGCGAGCTCGCGTGTTTCTTCTCTGGCGGATGCCCGGTGATGGAACGCGCGCCGCCGATCACCGGAGCGGGGGAGCCGTGCCTTTTCCCCCTCATGGAGGACTCCGGGCCCGCGCCCCGGCCCCTCTGATGCCAGCGTTAACCCCCCCCTGCCCCGCCCCCCCACACCTGTGCCAGCCCTGATTCAGGATGCGGCGCTTTGACAAGCTGAAGAAATCTCTCCCCTTCCTCTCACACTTCCACACCTACAGAGTAAGTCTCAGCTGCTGCTGCCGCTCGGGGGCGGGGGGGGGGGCTCCCTGCCACTTCTGATCACTCTGGTTTTGAGACGCATGACCGGTTTGGAGTACGGATGTGACGAGAAGCAAGGGAACAAATGTGTGTGTGTGTGTGTGTGTGTGTGTGTGTGTATATCTGGAGTACTGTATGTATGTTTGTGTGTGTGTGTGTGTTTGAGTACGGTGTGTGTTTGTGTATGTTAGTAGTGTGTGTGTGTTTGTGTGTGTGTGTGTGTGTGTGTGTGTGTGTGTGTTTGTGTATATCTGTGTGTGTGTGTGTGTGTGTGTGTATATCTGGAGTACTGTATGTATGTTTTGTGTGTGTGTGTGTGTGTGTGTGTGTGTGTGTTTGAGTACGGTGTGTGTTTGTGTATGTTAGTACTGTGTGTGTGTGTGTGTGTGTGTGTAATGCTCTTTGGGTCACGCAGTCCAAATTCACACAGTTGTGTTCGGCGACGCGTTGGCGAGGCTTAACACGCGTACATGGAGCTGAACACCGATCCGTGCATGAACATGACACTCCGCCGCGCAAGGGCTCCTCCGTTCGCACGGAGGCTCAAATACACAGCTCACTTCACAGGTTCGGTCCGTGTGCGTGCGCGTTCATTAATAACCCAGGTCAACCGTGGATCAAAAGCGCCGTCCGGCGTTACTTCTGCGTCTGGCTCCTTCTCCCACACCCCCAGTGTGAGCCAGGTGATTCTTTGCAGGAGATCTCTTTGCGTGCATCCAATGCATCTGCTTGCTTCTGCAAAGCCTCAAATCTGTCTCAACGCCAAGCCTTTGAAGCTCGTGGCTCCTCGGTTATAATGTAATGGCGCTGAGTGTAACGCACGCGCGACTTCAGCCTGTCGAGATTTGAAGTGACGGCCCAGTTCCTTTTCACGGTCTGATGCAGGGCCAGCTGTCCCCGAACGACAGTGTAGTGTAATGGTTAGGGAGCTGGGCTTGTAACTCAGGGGTTGCTGGTTCAATTCCCAGGTGGGGGCACTACCGTTGTACCCTTAAGCAAGGTACTTAACCTGAATTGATTCAGTAAAAATATCCAGCTGTATAAATGTATTGTATGTAAAGAAATTGTGTAAGTCGCACTGAATAAGAGCGTCTGCTAAATGCCTAAAATGTCAATGTAAATATAAATGGGAAGGGTTACGGTTCTACCACAGTAAAGTGAAACAGGGAGGTTTTGCCCTCTGAGACTGTTTTGTTTTTTAATCTTTTATTTGCCCGAGCGTGCATGGATGACGTCCCAGCTGGGACGTTTGCGGGGAGGGAAGGGGGGGTTGTTGCCCGTGATTACCCTTTAACGCAGGGCTTACAGTCTCACCATTGCACATAATTGCATGTGTGCAGTTAGAATACAGTCTGGGGTTATTATAGGGGCTGTTGTTTTGGGAAGAGCTCCAAAAAGGGGCCCAGCGCTCCTAGATTTCCCACATTTGCAGTGTGCACATGGAGGCACGCGCCGCTCAGCGGCTATTTCAGCGCGGGCCTGCAGCGGGACGTCATTGCCAAGCAGCTGGGCTCACAACCGGAGGGTTTGCCGGTTCAAGTCCCCCATCTGCGCCACTGTACTCTCGATCCTACACCCCGGAATGTGCGCTACATGATTGTTTGGCGCTACATGGCAGGCAGTGTGGTATAATGGTATAATGGTTAGGGAACTGGGCTTGTAACGTTAAGGTTGCAGGTTCAATCCCCAGGTGGGACACTGCCGTTGTACCCTTGAGCAAGGTACTTATAATCTGAATTGCTTCAGTTAATATCCAGCTGTAAAAATGGATTGTAAAAAACTGTAAGTCGCTCTGGATAAGAGCGTCTGCTAAATGCCTGTAATGTAATGTAATGTTTGTGGGCGTGTGCCGGTTCAAGCCGTGTGCTCAGTGGGTGACGGACTGCCTGTGGCGCCCAGGTATCGCCTCGAGTCAGCTGGACTGAGATCCTTCGGTTGCGGCTCTCCTCGATCGCGGAACCGTCTTCCAGTTAAGGTCAGGGACGCTGAAGCAACGGCCACCTTTAAAAACCTACCGAAAGCATTTATTTTTGGGACGTGCTTTCAAGCGGTCCGTATCTCAACAAAAACGTTGTCGACGTAAAGGGTTACTCGCATGCACAAAGCATATACTCTCTATGCATCTGTGAAATACAATTCCTAAAATTGGTCTGCAAAAATTACTGGTGGCAACAATGCACATGTTCCAACACACTTTCACCAATATGTTCTCATTTATGTTCGGGGCTTTATTGGGCGGCCGTGTGAAGGGCAACTGCAAAAGTGAAACAGTCGACAGCCAACAGGCGACAGCGTGGGGTACAGACCACCGCAGGTTTAAAAGGTGCGTGACTCACTGCGGCTGTGCCCTGGCACAAGGCTCTAAACCCAAACCACTCCGGTAATTTTCCAGCTGTGCAAATGGACAGAGTGTCCAATGCGAACCACGCATGCCGGATGAAGGCCGCCCCGCTAAGCGAAGAAATACACAGTAACGTAAATAAGGAAGGGGCAGCAGCTTGTACGAATTCAAAAAACGGTGGCCTGCTCCCAGAGAAAGGTTTCCATCCCCGTCCTCGCAATGCGGCCACTCCCAGCCCACATTACCCACTCCCGTGTCACAAATGACACCCGCCGAAAAACTACGTCCCACTTCCGCCCCGCGCTCAAAAGCACACTTTGTACAATGTCAGTGCTTTTCATGTCCCTGGGACAGCCACCGCTAAACAGAAAGGACTTGTGGAAACTTCCTCTCCGTACCAGAAAGGTTTGTTATTCTCGTCCGTTTCGTAAAGTACCGTCCCTTTTGTTCGCTCGTTCACATCCAAAACGACGGTCGGCGTCTTTTCCACGCAACTCCCAGACAGGAAGTGACACGGGACGTTGATGCATGTCACGGTACACCGAGGCTATATAGATGGGTTTATAGGAAGGTGTGGATACTGCAGCACGCCCGTGTTGGGTCACTCATGACTAGTGTAGTGTAGTATAATGGTTCGGGAACTGGCCTTCGAACTAAGAAGTTGCAGGTTCGATTCCCAGGAGGAGCCGTTGTACCCTTGAGCAAGGTATTTAACCTGAACTGCTTCAGTAAATATCCGTCTGGTTACTGAATGAATGGGTTGTATGTAAGGACATGTAAACTGAAAGTCTCTCTGGACGTGAGTGTTTGTTAAATGCCTAAAAGGCAAATGTCAATGACTGTGGCCTGGAGTTCTCCCTCACTGGGCTTCTTGCTTAATAGGGAGCTGCGTAGGACACGCTGCACGCACTGAAAGCTTTGACCGTGATTCACTTGTGAAATGCAATCTGCAGTAATGATTGTGCCTTGCAGCTGTTTCTAAGAACAGTGCTTTGTGTCTGTGGGGTGGCAGTTTCAGGTGGGTGTTGGCAAGGTAATTACATTTTGTATCAGGCAGGTGTGTGTGTGTGTGTGTGTGTGTGTGTGTGTGTGTGTGTGTGTGTGTGTGTGTGTGTGTGTTTGTGTGTGTGTGTGTGTGTGTGTGTGTGTGTGTGTGTGTGTGTGTGTGTGTGTGTGTGTGTGTGTGAAATACCCTCTTCACCCCTCAGGACCATTAGCCAAGGGAAGCAGTTGACTGACCCTAGCCTATTAATGGCTGACCTGGAAGAGGAAGTCATGACCCCCACTGACCCCAAACCCCCCTCCTCCCCCGCCCACACATCATGGCAGGACCTCTATCCAGATAAAAGAGCAATGGCACCTCTTTACTGGACGGAAGCCCCCAGAGCCGATGAAACATTATTTGAGCATGTTTGCGAGAGGTTAAAGTTTAGCTGTATAAGCTTTTCGCACTTAAGAGTAGGGCAGGATTTCTGGTGGTCCCATAGGGCAATTTTGTTCAGTACAGACGTGCTTCTTCTCATCATTGAAATGCAGTCGAGATGTTAAAGGTCGTCGAGCTCATCTCTGGCTGTCTCTGAGGACGCCTGTAGCCATTGAACACCGGAAACCGACGCAGTTCTGTATTAATGTCCACTTGCTGATGTGCACAAAGGGAAACCGACATCTTGCGGAAGATCGTCCTTCACTTGCGATCTTCCGCGAGAGACTCAAAACCCACCTTTTCAGACTCCACTACCACTGAATCTAGCTAATTGTCATCACCACTGCCTACTTGCTCAACACTATATACCCCTGCTTACACCATTTATATATATATATATATTTTTTTAATTTTTTTTTTAATTTTTATTAATCATAATTACTAACCTTTTCCTTCCCAGTGTTACAGGTATGGTACGCAGCTGCCTGCAATGATGTCTATTGCGGTATTACTGCACTGATCTCTCGCACGAACTATGATTGTTCCTACCATGTATTTATGCACATCTTGTAAGTCGCTCTGGATAAGAGTGTCTGCTAAATGCTTAAAATATAATGTAAAATGTCCTCTTGTTGTGGCACGGTTACTCGCTCCTCCTAGACTGCCGAAAACACTAAAGACCCTCCACAGGGTCTGCTGCTTTTTCTTGTTACTTGCCACATAATTGGCCAGTTAAAGCAGTTGATTACTCATCTCACCTGGTTTCCTGGGTCTGAATTGGTTGCTGATTTTTAAGGCTAAAAGAAAAACCAGCCACACCCTGTGGCTCTCCAAGACCAGAGTTGAGGACCGCTGATTTCTGTTCACCAGCACCGACCGCATTATTTTTACTTTTATTTCAAGCCGAGTGCATCCCTGACAGGAAGTGGCGAAGGAAAGGCTGATTTAAAATAGATGGTTGAGGTTATGCTATGTCTCAGGGAGCCGGCTTCTGGACTGCAGGGAGTTTTCTGTGAGGCATTCAGCGAGACAGCAGCTCAAGTGACAGTGACATTGGGTGGGTGGGTAGGTGGGCGGGGGAGGAGAGTGCCCAAATTTGGGCTCCCATTTAAATGCCTGGCAGGCTGGTGTGCCTGTTAGGGGGTGGGGGGCGGGGCCAGGCTGTGGTTGCCAGAAGGGCAGCTCTCCCCAGTGACCCTGGGGGGCTGTGTAGCCGGGGCTATTAAAAGCCAGCCTGTGTGACAGGAGTCCCGAGGAACAGGAGGTTGCCGTGGAGATAAACAAGCGGGTGCCGGCCCGTGTGCGCACGGCTAAACCCACCGCCCTGCTGTCGCCGTGTTTAAAGAAGGCCCAGCGTGTGTGTGTGTGTGGGCGCGCGGGCGTGTGCTTCTCGAGGTCGTCTGTGGCCACCACTCACGTGCGAACGCTTGGGAGTTAAAAGCAGACGGACTTCCTGCTGAAGCGTCCCTGCTGAAACTCTCCCCTGGATGTTGTTCGAGGCACACCGCAGCTTTGACCCCGGAGCAAGACGGCGAAGCGCTCCCTGCGGACTCCAAACGCAGGCCTGGATCAGCGTTGGAAATGCCAGCAGGTTAAAGCCAGGGCAGCTGGGGTTAAAACAACCGAGCCCATTTTCCTGAGAGAAGTCCCAGCGGTGTCTGTCACGTGTGTTATGTGTGTAATAACGTTGTTCACGCCGGGCTGTGTGAATTTCACACCGCGTTCATGTCAGAGAGGAGCCGGTACTGATTATGGTGAGCATAATCGGAGCGTTCAGAATGGAGAAGCTTGTGGCCCATGGCTTAGAGGGGTCAGGTATACGCGGGTGTGTGTGTCCGCGAGCGCACTGATCCCTCATTTAGCTGTGGAGACCGGACTGGAGCATGCAGTCGGGCCAGGGGTGGGAAAGAGACACACGGACCCAGGATTTATGTCTGTGTCCTTTCATCTATGGTTTTGGAAGCTTGGTAGTGGAATTCAGTCAAATTATGCATTTAGTGCATGTCCGTCTGTCTGTGCAGGAGCCGCAGTAGAACGCATTTTGTAGAGGGGCATGTTGACCATCTATTTCTGTCTGTCTGTCTGTCCGTCCGTGCAGAAGCTGGGCAGTAGCATGCAGTCAGACGAGGGGACAGAATGGCTCTTGGAGCTCCTGGTGGAGGTCCAGCTGCAGCAGTACTTCCTGCGTATCCGGGACGACCTCAACGTCACCCTCCTCTCGCACTTCGACTACGTCAAGAACGAGGACCTGGAGAAGATCGGGATGGGGCGGCCGGGTGAGTCCCGCACCGCGACGGTGTTGTAAACCCCTCCGTCCCCCACCCTCACCCCCAACACAGAAACATCCAGTGAAACAAAAGGCCATCTGCTGATAATCCACAGATGGGACCAGGACACACACACACACACACACACACACACACACACACACACCAGATGCACACCCATCGGGCACATTGCCTCTTTGTGGCACACCACCGGTTGAAAGACGACCCGTAAATCTCGCCACGAGAGCGGCGATAAAGCGCGAAACCGTGGCAAGCATTCCGAGCCACTGAGCGCAGTGGCACAGAGGGAAGAAATCCAGAAAACAACTTGGCTTTGTTTGTTTGCGCTGGGGTTTCTTCGACGATCGTCACAGTGAGAACGGAGGCCAGATAGAAATCGAGCCCCTGTTATTCGGGGGCGGACAGGGTTTAGCGATAAGACGACGGCTCTGAAAAGCCCCTGTGGATATTGTAAGTGCGATAAAAGCCTGGCATTGTTTACTGGAGACAAAAAGCGCCACGGTCCCCTTAGAGTGGCCCGCTGTCCCGAGAGCAGCCATTCATCAGCTCTGCGACACCTGCTTCCTTCAGCACGATGCCCACCCCGTCCGCTCAAAGGATGCCCCGAGCGCCCCTCCAAAAAAATAGATCCCCCTCGGCCTCCACCATGCGCCCCCGGGCCCAAACAGGAGACCTGGGCCGCGGTGTTCGGGCACGCCGTTTTCATTGCCATTGTCTCCGAGGCTTTGCATAACTATGCAAATATTACAGCAGAGACAGGCTGTCTGCAAAGACTCACTCACCGCTCCGTATCACACCCACAGCCCTCTGTATGTGAAAGGGGAATGACAGCAGACATCATGTCCATTGTGCATTTTCCCCCGCCTCTAGATTACTCGGGACACTACCTTTCTGTGTTGGAATAGCGCCACCTTTCTCCCGTGATGCCTTATATTTTGTCCTCCTTTCCAGCGAGTTCTCCAACATCGTGAAAAATATGTCAAATTATTGACATCACAAATCCTTTCACACTGCAGTTCACAAGTTAAGCTTCTCCACAGACATGAGTCGGAGGAAGGCGCTTCATGCCAAGCTTTATACCACCAGGCTGTGGGTGTGACCAGCTGGGGTCACTGGTGTACGACGAGACGTGGACAATCCGACCGAATGAATCCCTTCCTCCCTGTATGACGCTACCACCAATTATGAGCCGCCCAGCAGCCCCAAAAATTATTTTAAAAGTTTAAAATATCCATCCCAAAATTGGAAATTCTTACTGGGAGAGCAGCCTGCCATAGCGTCTGGGACAGTGAATAGGCAACCATGGTATCGCACTGTCCCTAGGACAGATTTGTTTATATTGCTAGTATTTATGATTGCTATTGTACTTATTATTTATTGTGCCATTATTTGTATACTCTGGCAATGCAATGTCTTGTACTTGTCTTGCCAATAAAAATGATTTCGATTTGAATTGATTTTGAATATGCTCATGTTCCACTGTGGCTAATGCTTTGCTGTCCTAATCCTGTTTTTGAAGGGCAGAGACGTCTGTGGGAGGCAGTCAAGAGGCGGAAGGCTATGTGCAAGCGCAAGTCCTGGATGAGCAAGGTAGGCCTCTGCTTCATTCTAAAATGATGGTTTTTGTTACCATCGTTCAGAACGAATGCAATCCAAGGGGGCTAGCTAGCAATCACTGCTTGCTAGCAATGAAACTATATTAGCATTGAAAATAAAACCAAAAAACAGCAAACACATACTTTGCTATGTAGCTAGCTAGCACAAGACATAATAGGAGTGAATATAAACATGGATTTACCACCAAATAAATGTGTTCGCTAACAGAATCAAAGCGCTTCTTGCTTCACTCGTCTTCGGCAGATTCGGTAAACGAACCTCCATGTCTTGTCATTTTAACTTCAGGGGATTTCTTTTTCAACTTTACAAAGCAATGTACATGTCCTAATAAAACTTAGTAATACATATATCGAATTGGTGTGTGTTTGTATTCACAAGCACTGAAAGCTTTCATGTATTTTACTCAGAAACTGAATGACTTGCTCCTGGATGAGCAAGGTAGGCCTCTGCTTCTGATGCTAGGCTCACAAAGCTTGGCTAACGCTTAGCTTTTTGGATTGTGCCTCACACCTGTCAATGAAACATAACATCTATCAAGGGGGTGATCTGAAATTGACATTGCTACCTCGATTTAAAGTGCACCTGAGTAAAAAGTAGACCTGATATGAAAGAAGCTAGCTACTTCAAGGTACGGTCCATAAAACCCCAAAACCCATGTAACAACCTTCATGTAATGTAACGCAACGCAATGTAATGTAACCTTCATGTAACAACGTTATTAGCAAATTTACTTTGCTGTCTTTGATTCTAAATCATAAATAGAAATACAAAACGGGCACGTCCCTCCGAAGGAGTTTATAAAATGTTGTTATGTTGTTTTCATAGTGTTTTCTGTGCGTTGTGTAGTACGTGATTTTTGCATCCAGTGAGGTGACCAGGTAAAAGTTTGAGCCGGGACCATTGGGAGCACAATTACATCCAATTCCATATTTCAAGAACGTGATTTTTTACGTGTACTAATTCCAACTCTCACGTTCCTGGCGAGGTGCACATTTTAAGGGCACCGTTTATGCCCATTAGTGCCTCCAGCATGAAAAGTCATAGAACGCCATATTTAAGTAAATGGTTGACAAAGTAAACCATTCTTCGGCAAGAAAAAAAAAAAGACGAGGTTTGTGTAAGCGAAGAAGCGGGGAGGAAGCAGTTAAACGCGTCCCTCGGGGCACGGGTGATGAATCGGCACAAAGTGCGGCATTCAGACCCACCCCCCACCGGTCACGGCACGTAGGGGCCCAGCCCGGCGGCCCGCGCAGAATGCAGCAGCGCGCGGATGGAATTACGGTCTCGTGAGCGGAACCCCCGGGCCCCGCATTCCGGAACGGCGCGGAATTCCGGGGGAACGGCGAGCGTGCGGCGGGTAACCGCGGCGACCGCACCGATGCCTCCCACGGGCCCCCGGTGTTTCCGTCGGACCCTCGCCGCCGGCCCTTTCGGGTTCCTGCGGCGCACAGCCTCTGAAGTCCTGCTGGCATTTGCACCAGTGCCCACGCTGCGTTTAAAATGCTGTGCGCAGACCATTTTTGCTGAAATATTTGTGCGCCAGTAATCTTCCCTGGCCCCTAGATGGTGAATGTTTCTCCCTGGCTCCGCAGTGACGTTTAAATAAGCAGAGTGTGTTTTCCTTCCTTTCTGCATGCCAGTGAGTGGGAGAGATGGAGGGGTCCAGGATGGGAGTGCTGTTTACACTGAATCCTCTGTGTGTTCACTGCATTCCTGTCTCTGTGGGCTGGAAACACACACACACACACACACACACTCTCTCACATGTACTACTCACACGCACATATACAGGCCCGTGGACAGCCACACACACACTTGCATGTACTCGCATGCACAGAAACATGCATGCACACACACTCATGTGTACACACAAACTTATGCACACGTACACATATCCATATGTACACACACATGCATACACACACGCACACACATATGTATACACGCACACACACACACGCACACACAGATATTCAGCAGCTGAGGAGGCAGATTGCTACATCTCGCTGTTCTGCCAGCAGTGGAAACAAACACGTGTAATTTTAGAAACCCATCCTCCCCCCCTTACTTCCTGTGGGGTAAGAGTACCCCCCTCATTGCTCTAGCCAAGTGACTGTGTGTGTGTGTCCAAGTGCATGTGTGTATGTTTCTCTGTGTGTGTGTGTGTCTGTGTATGTGAGCATGTGTGTATGTTTCTGTGTGTGTGTGTGTGTGTGTGTGTGTGTGTGTGTGTGTGTGTGTGTGTGTGTGTGTGTGTGTGTGTGTGTGTGTGTGTGTGTCTGTGTATGTGAGCATGTGTGTATGTTTCTGTGTGTGTCCGCGCAGCTATTGGACCAGTTGCTATGGGTTCAGCTGTTTGTCAGTGAGGGCACCACTTCCCTCAAATCTCATAAATACATTCTAAAACTTTTTACATTTAGGTTTCATTTATAAATCTGCTTTGTATGATAAGTTATTGATTAGCATGCTTGGCTCATCCAACTGGGCGCTTTTCTCTGTGGTTTTTATTTAGGGTAATTTTTTTTTATCTGGAAAAAAACTGGTTTTCAAGCTTTAATTCGAACTGGATGTTAAATGATAATTGTAAGCCACTGCTGATTTCCCCAAGAACAGTCCGAGTACCACTTTAAATTAAGCTAAATGGATTGTAAAGAAATGTAAACTGTAAGTCGCTCTGGATAATAGCGTCTGGTAACTGCCTAAAATGTCAATGTAAATGTGGAGAGAACTCAATATCCCAGAGTCCTGAGTGCTCACATAGCATTACAGGGATGCCTCTCTGTGGGCCTGTCCCCTGGTCAGTGCTGGACCCAGGGCTTAATGAGCTATGTGTCCTGATCTGTGTCCCCTCAGCAAACACCCTCTCTGGGCCGCAGGGGGGAAGGGGGTTCTCCAGGGACAGACCGAGTGTCTCCTGTTACAAAGTAGCTCTGAAATATTTTCAAACCCTGATAAGAGCTGAAAGATACTGGCTATCAGGGCCCATTTCCTACCGTCAAGGGCCCCGCAGAGCTGTTGTTTTCCCCAGAGCCCCCGGGGCACGCCACGCCCGCCGAGTCGTCTGTGTTTGCATATGAAATTTCAGCCTCTTCCCACGCCTGCCCCCGGTTAATTCGGCAGAGGCGGAGTTGATTGATTGTCACCGATATGGCAAATCGCACTGGACAGCCGTATAAGGCGCGCGGCTAGAGTTGCCTGTGGATTTAGTGTTTTGCTTAGGCCTCGGTCGACTCTGATCACAAACCCCCCCACCGTTCTGCGTTGCGGGGAGGGGTGCTGAGCTCAACTGCGGTGTGATTCGAGGTGGCAGCGTGCACTGGTATGGGTTTGGAGGCAGAGCTAGGACCCGGCCTGTGCTGGTGTGGGTTTAGAGGTCGAGTTGCTCGGCCGGCCTCCATTGCTGTGTGTTTGAAGGCAGAACTAGGTGGGCCTCTGCCGGCGTGGGGTTTGAGCTCCATTGGTGTGCGCTCATCTCCGGCACCCTCTGCAGGTGTTCAGCGGGAAGAGGCCCGAGGCGGACTTCCAGCCCCAGCCCGCCTCCTCCTTCCGCAAGCCGTCCCCCACCCCACCGCCCGCCGACGGGCCACAGCAGGCCCTCACCTGCCTGATCAGCGACAGGGACCTGGCCCTCCTGGAGAGGCTGGGCGACGGCTCCTTCGGCGTGGTGAAGCGCGGAGAGTGGTTCACGCCCGCGGGGAAGGTGGTGAGTGGAGACGAGGATCGTCACATAACGTGCAGTATAGAAATACACTTTATTTATATAGAATCCATATAATCAAATCGCAGCACAAAGTGTCGCAGGACGTAGGTCAGACATAACCATTTTCCAGGAGTTCATAATTTTCCAGTCTCCCACATTGGCTCCAATGGTTTTCTGGTTTTTTGATTCCCTCTGGAAAATGACAGTTGTTTGACAACCTGTTTGTAAAGTCAAAAATAAAACTGATTGATTGATTGATAACGTTTCGAATGTTATATTTTATATATACAGTGTATATATATATATACATACACGTATATATTTTTATATATATATAATAAATATATTATTATTATAAATATACATTGATAAATAAAAGAAATGTGTAAATGACATTAAAAGTACCGAATAAATATAATCCAATTAACAAAACGATGTCAAATAAATAGAATATATACTGTAGGTACATCATTCATTGGAAATCCCAAGTTAGAATGAGTGGATTTCTTACTTTTGTTTGACCAGGTAGGTCCACCGAGAACTCACATCTCTTCTGTGGTGACGACATGGGGAATCAAAGAGGGTGGGCAATGCAAGGGATGGTGTAGCCAATCAGATGCGGGGGATGAATCGGTGGCCACGTGTAGAGAGACCGGGGTTGGCACCCTTTCCCTTTCAAAAAGCGCCACATGATATTTAACGAGCGCAATTGAGTCAGGGCCTCGGTTTACCGTCTCATCCGGAGGATGGGCCCGCTCAGCCTCGCAAATTCCCTTTAATACTGGGTGGGCGGCCGGGCGGGCGGCATGCCCGGCCCTCTCATCCCGGCCTTGCCCCTCTATTCTTAGCTCAACGTGGCCGTGAAGTGTCTGAAAACGGATGTGCTGAACCAGCCGGATGCCCTCGACGACTTCATCCGGGAGGTGAACGCCATGCACTCGCTGGATCACCAGAACCTGATCCGCCTCTACGGCGTCGTCCTCACACACCCCATGAAAATGGTGAGGATAGACCTGCGCACACTCTCTCTCACTCTCTCCCTGCGCACACTCTCTCTCACTCTCTCCCTCACACACACGCGTTCACACACACACACACACACACACACACACACACACACACACACACTCTCTCACTCTCTCCCTCACACACACACACACACACTCTCTCTCACTCTCTCCCTCGCACACACGCGTTCTCACACACACACACACACACACACACACACACAATCTCACTCTCTCCCTCACACACACACACACACACACACACTCACTCACTCTCTCCCACACACACACACATTCTCACACATTCATACACACACACACACGTGTGCTCTCACACACATACATTCTCCCACTCGCGCATGCACACACACACACACATGCCCTCCCCATGCCCTCAATTGAAATCCAAGCCGAGACGCTGTAAGTCACTCTGAAATGCTGGGGGAGAGCAGCAGGGTTTAAAATAACATCCATTCACATTTGTATCTACTCTCAGCAAGACGACCATTTGTTCCTGTAGAGATTGTGTTTTGTCCTCAGTGTATGTTAAAGGGCCCCTAGCGTGGGTCTATGGGGAAATAAAATGCAGGGAACGCGTTTTGGTTGGCCTTAGACCATTCTTGCATCTTTGTTGTAAAGGACACCGACTTGGTTTGCGCTTCATGCGTCCAACCAAGGACTTCCCTTGTAGTCACTTTTCACTATGTTTGAAAGAGTTTTGGGAGGATTAACACATCATATGATAATTTAACGGCTTTGAAATCCCTCTAGGTGTGACCATTAGCTAGACCCTATGGATTATGTCTTATGCTTGTCTCTGGCAGTGTAGTGTAATGGTTAGGGAGCTGGTCTTGTAACTTAGAGGTTGCAGGTTCAATCCCCAGGTGGGGCACTGCTGTTGTACCCTTGAGCAAGGTACTTAACCTGAACTGCTTCAGTAAAAATATCCAGCTGTGTAAATGGATTATATGTAAAGAAATGTAAACTGTGTAAGTCGCTCTGGATAAGAGCGTCCGCTAAAATGCTTAAAATGTCAAATGTAATGTTAACCTCTGCGACTGAGTAGGTTTTCTCGGCCTCGCACTGTTCCTCCAGCCTCGTTGCATGCACTTGCTTAGCGGCTCTGGCAGAAGAGCGTCTGTGTAGTGTGAAATGTAGGTGAGCTTGTTGTCCCTCCTCTCTAGGTGACGGAGCTGGCCCCTCTGGGCTCCATGTTGGATCGCTTGCGGAAGAACCAGGGCCACTTCCTGATCTCCACGCTGTGCCAGTACGCCATCCAGATCGCCAACGGCATGGCCTACCTGGAGTCCAAGCGCTTCATCCACCGAGACCTGGCAGCGAGAAACATCCTGCTGGCCTCCGGCGAGCAGGTGAAGATCGGAGACTTCGGCCTCATGAGGGCACTGCCCAAGAACGACGACCACTACGTCATGCAGGAGCACCGCAAGGTCCCGTTCGCCTGGTGAGTGTGTGTGTGTGTGTGTGTGTGTGTGTGTGTGTGTGTGTGTGTGTGTGTGTGTGTGTGTGTGTGTGTGTGTGTGAACATGTGAGTATCTGATTGTATGAATGTGTATGCGTGTGCGCATGAACATAAGTGTGTGTGTGTGTGTGTGTGTGACTATGACTATGTGAGAGAGAGAGAGAGAGACATTGTGTGTGTGTGTGTGTGTGTGTGTGTGTGTGTGTGTGTGTGTGTGTGTGTGTGTGTGTGTGTGTGTGTGTGTGACTATGACTATGTGAGAGAGAGAAAGAGAGAGAGACATTGTGTGTGTGTGTTTGCTTGTGTGTGTGTGTGTGTGTGTTCTGTTCTGTTCAGGGTTGCACAGACTACTTGGCCTGGCCTCAAGGCCTTTGTCCTAAGCAGTCAAGTCTGTTTTTAAGTACTGTAAAGACATTAAAGTATCCCATCCAAACAAAAGGTGTCACAGTTTTCAACCAACTCTTCTGTGTCTCTCAAGTACCTACAAGGCTGTACTTGTACTCACTCTGTCCTTGTGTGTGTCTGTGTTTGCGCGCACGCCCGCGTGTGTGTGTGTGTGTGTTTGTGTATTCTCCAGGTGTGCCCCAGAGAGTCTGAAGACACGCACATTCTCTCACGCCACCGACACCTGGATGTTTGGCGTGACTCTGTGGGAGATGTGCACTTATGGCCAGGAGCCCTGGTTGGGCCTCAATGGCAGCCAGGTACCAGTGACATCACTCATCATGTGACCAGGGATCAGGAGGGACAGTTCTGCAGTGCCAGACAATGTCATGAGAGGATTCGAGTGTTTTCATATCAGGCAAACTCATTCTGTGACTCCTGTTTTTCCCAGGCACACAAATTGTATGAAGGAATATCTTTATAAATCAATCGCAACTCGAAATGGTTAAAACGGTTGACGTAACGTAGACTCACGGTATTAAATGGTTAACGTAGACTCACAGTATTCATGCAGTCAGGAGGGCATTACATCAAGCTACTGTAACCGCTGGAAGACTCTGTGACTAATGCTTCGACTTAAGTGGTATGGAATTACCTCCTTAATTCCACACTGTGGAATGTGACAGGCTTTGATTGGTTGAAATTGGCGTTACGCATGAATACAGTGAGCGACGGCAAAGTGTACGAATACAGCGAGTCCACATTAGTCATGTGGAATTAGGTTTGAGATTTTCAAACGATAACTTGTAGGTTTACTGCCCTTGTAAGAGTAACAACGCTATCTTTACTTCAGAAATGTTAATCCTTTCTGGCGTCGCTGCGATGATCTGAACTGTACAGTATGTGTTTGTCTCTGTGTGCGCGTGCGTGTGTGCGTGCGTGTGTGTGCTTCCATGTGTGGCGTGTGTGTGTGCGTGTGTGCGCTGCTGCAGATCCTTCACAAGGTGGATAAGGAGGGCGAGCGTTTGCTGAAGCCGGAGGACTGTCCCCAGGATGTGTATAACGTGATGATGCAGTGCTGGGCCCAGAAACCCGACGACCGACCCACCTTTGTGGCCCTGCGTGAGTTCCTGGTGGAGGTGAGGCCGAAGCCCGCAGCTGTTCACTCTGTCATCGCTTTCATTGTCGCACACAAACGAGCGTGTTTGTTTTGTACGTTCGCACCCGGTGATGTGTTTTCAGCCTTGATGCGAGTCTTCACGGACAGATTCGGTCCCGGTCGTCTCTTTGTCCGGACCGTTGTTAAACCAGGTTCTGTTCCGGTCTTGTCTTTGTTCAGACTGTTACTAAGCCACTTTCTGTTCCGGTCTCGTCTTTGTCTAGACCATGCCTACAGACATGAGAGCGCTGCAGGACTTTGATGAGCCGGACAAGCTGCTGATCCAGATGGATGACGTCATCACCATCATTGAGGGCAGGTGTGTGTATCGGGTGGCGGGGCAGGTGTGTGTCGGGGCCCCAAACCACCGGATGTAATCACCGCGGTGTATGTGCCGACCAAACGCGGCCGGGGAATAAATAGAGGCTTCTAGGAATATCCCTGATATGAGAGAGGCCTTTTCCTGGAAGGCCTCTATGTATATGTGTGAAATACTGTACGCGTATGCACTCTCTGTATATGCCAAGTTTGGCTCAAGTGCCCAGAAGTTTTATTCTGCAGTATGTTGCATAAATGTGTCACCGTGGGCATTTTGTTATTATAAACATGTCCTTCATTTGGTTGTATTCACTTGTTCGTCGTGTTTTCGGTTGCGCAATGCGTCGAGTGGCACCTTTTCTGTGTGGTCGCTGTAGTAACTGTGTCATCCCCCTACTCCTCCGCAGGGCGGAGAACTACTGGTGGAGGGGGCAGAACAAGCGCACGCTGAAGGTGGGCCAGTTCCCCCGCAACGCCGTGACCTCGGTGGCTGGCCTGTCAGCCCATGATATCAGCCGGCCGCTGAAGAACAGCTTCATCCACACGGGCCATGGCGACACCAACCCACACCGCTGCTGGGGTTTCCCCGACAAGATAGACGAGTAAGCCCCCCCCCCCCAACCATGTTGGCCCGCCCCCTGACTTAATCAGCTCCGCCCCCACTCGTCAGCTCCGCCCCACCTCACCGGCCCCACCCCCACTCCTGTCAGCCCCGCCCTTCACCCTTCAGTGAACAAATGCCTTGATAGCAGTAAACAATAAAGGAATAACAATACCCCTGCTGCCCTCTAGTGTCGAGATACCGATGCGCCTTGGTCTTCCCTTTGGCTGTGTGATTCAGTTTGATTTGGTCACTATGCAATACATACAATTCATAATGTACATGCATGCGCAGCATCACTCTATTTAGTCATAAATGATATAAAAGCCCATATCTAGGTACTACAAAACTATAGGTATAAAACGGGGCTCCTAAACCCTGGTTCTTGAGAGCCACAGGGTGCACTGGTTTTTGTTGATGCCAGAATTTTTATGGATCAGTTAAAGCTTTCACAGTTAACTCACTTCAGCTGGTTTCTTGTGTCTGAACCTGTTCCTGGTTTGAAGGTGAAACCAGCAGAACCTGTACCCCCCCAGGACCAGTGTTGTGGACCCCTGGGATCGACCGTTGAACATGCACTTGCTTAGCAGTCCCCATTATCTGCGGCGAGTTAATGCGGCGTTCATCTTAAGCATTATCTCTCCATTTGTATCCAGCTATACCTCACTTCAGGGCACAACAGTGCCTCTAACCTGGATCCGTGCCTCACGCGAGTCATGCTACCAGCACAAGAGCGGCTGCGTGGCCGTGCCCAGGCGTAATGGGGACCCCGTTCGTGGAGACGGTGGCACGGCCCAGCGCGGAGCCGCCGCCGAGCCGAAGCTCCATGAGTCACCGGGCGCGGTCGGCACGCCGATCGCGCACACGGGTTTATTTAGACCAAGAGGCAGCCTCCAGACAGCCTCTTCCCTTTGAGCGTCAGGAACCGTGTCTAGACTAACGCCCGGAGCGAGAGCTGGCAGAGCTCACGGGACTTCGTGCGTCAGCGCAGATCTACGAGAGCCCGTCGGGTCCCCCCCCCCTTAGATTCCTACAGGTTAACCACCTCTGTCACATTCCCCTAAACGAGGAACGAGTCACCGCATTTGGTCACCACTAGGGGGCGCAGTGAATACGTGCGTAAGAATGCGTGTATTTTGTGCCTCCTCTTTTCCTGAGGCACAAAATATCCCCTCATTTTATGAAGGAGTATCGTTATAAATCGATAACGTGAAACGGTTAAAAGGGGCTGTTGCGTAGAATTAGGTTTTCGCTTTTCTAGCGACAGCTTGTGGGTTTACTGCCCTTGTAAGGGTTACCGTGCTCTCTTTACTTGTTGGCCCTTTGTCTTTCTACTGGAGTTGCTGTGATCCCATAATTGTCCAGTATGCGTTTGCGTCCGTGTTTACACAGCCACGTGCGTGTCTGTGTGCGCGTGCATTTGCCCATCTGTGAATGTGTGTGCGAGCGCATGTGTCGTGTCGAAATGTTCATCAGGGTTATCCAAACAGTAACATGTTATCACAGATTTTTGTAGTGTGGCGTCTTATGCGGGTATTGACAGCGTTAAGCCCTGGTTTAACTGTGCCAGCAAAGGCCTTTAATTAGCGAGTGCTGTGTGGTTTTCATGGAAACGATTCGTGGAGTCATAAAAAGGGGGGAGTGGGGGAGGGTGCGGCGTGGTCCCGTTCCATGACCGACCGGGCTCTCCTTTCGCCTTCCCCCCCTCAGCCTGTACCTGGGGAACCCCATGGACCCTCCAGACATCCTGGGACTGGACTTGAAGGCCACCCGCCCCACGCAGCTCCCGGGACGAGCCAAAAGTGAGTAACCACCGCCCTCAAGAGTTCACTCCCACACCGAACAAAGCGAAAATGGTAGAATTGCATCCCTTTTTAGGATACATTTAACGTGGTGGATTTAAATCATTTTAGAAGAACGAAATCCGCTTGTGGGATAAACCATAGGCTGATTAAACCCCAATACTGGAAGTTTGTGTCGTAGAATTAATTCCCTGTACGGGGTAATCATAAAAATGGTATAATGAAATCCCTACATACCGGATAAACTTAAACTGGTAGGATTAAATCCTTTTAAAGGAAGAAGTTAATATAGTAGAACGAAATCCCCTTTGTGGGATAATATTAAAATGGTAGAATTCAATCCCGATACTGGGCGCACACACAAGTATGGGCAGGGCTAGCGGAAGCACTTCAGTGCAGTTGTTTAATGTGCTCAGCTCCACCGTAGACAAGGCGGATCTTGAAGCTCTGAATACATGTCATTGAAGATAAAACCGCCAGCAATTAAATGCAATTCATCTCTTGCACTAAACGTGTTTCTTTGTAGCAGTGGCCACTAGTAGGCGCTATTGCTGAAACGCCTTCCTACCAGTGACTTCCGCTACAACACAAAACAACAAAGGTTTCGGCAGAGGGCAGTTATCTCGAATGAACGTTTTAGCTGTTTGAAAAGCTACGATTTGCTTCTCGATACGATTTGCTTCCTTGGCCCGTATCTTGTGCGGTGAGCTGTCAGCTAGCAGCTGTCGTAACGTTTGTGTGCCGGCAGGATGAAGATCAGCCAGGCGTTCAGCGCTCTCTCCGTTCTCAGTTTCTTCTCCCTGTGCTGATCCGGTCTCTGTACTAACCACGTCTCTCTGCTGCCCTTTCTCCTCCTGCGTAGATGCCGGGCGCGTCTCCCCGTCCGTCTCCATTCACTCTCTTTCTTTTCTCTCGTTTTTGTTTCCTCCTCTCCGCCTCTGCTCCAGAGGAGCCCCCTCCTCGCCCGCCCCAGCCGGCCCTGTTTGTCCAGAGTAAGTCCGCTCAGGTGTACAGCGCGCACTCTCCCCCCCTCTCTTCTGAACCCGTCTCTCTCTCTGCCTCTGCCTCCATGCTCTCCCCGGTTTCTCTTCCCTTCTCCGACCCTTTCTCTCTTCCCGTCCCTTTCCTGCTTTCTTTCTCACCCCTTCTCTTTTTGTCTCTCCCTGTCTCTCTCCCTCTCCCCGTCTCTCTCTCTCTCTCTCTCTCTCTCTCTCTCTCTGACCCTGTGTGCTGTTTGCTTGTCTGCCGCGCGCTGCGTCTAACTCCTGTTGGCGGTCAAAGCGCTCGTTGGAAGCGGCAGAAATCAAGATGAGGCCTTTACTTCATTAAGGCCGCTGTGTATGGAATGTCCCCAGTGCCTCGGAAGTAGAGGGTCTCTCATTCATAAAGGGGTTGTGGTCAATTCTAGGACCACGAGCTTCCGCTGCATGCTGCCTCATTAAAAGAGGTGTTGTGTGTGTTGTGACGTGACAGGGCCTGTGTGTGAATACTTTTAGCAGACAGAGGGGAAAATACATTATCTCCAGTGTTTTCAGCTGCACGTGTTGCAGGGGGGACTAGTGTTTCTCCTCGCTTTAAGCTGCACTTTAAGAGTCTTTGGGAAAATAATATTAATGATTAACGATTTCTCTGTGTGTCTGTGTGTGTGTGTGTGTGTGTCTGTGTGTGTCTGTGTGTGTGTCTGTGTGTGCGTGTGTGTGTGTGTCTGTGTCTATGTGTGTGTGTGTGTGTGCATGTGTGTGTGTGTGTGTGTGTATGTGTGTGTGTGTGTGTGCGTGTCTGTGTGTGTCTGTGTGCATGTGTGTGTGTGTGTGTGTGTGTGTGTGTGTGTGTGTGTTCAGAGCCGTGCTATGATCCGGTGACTGAAGACTCAGACCAGAGCGCGTCGGGTCTGAAGCGTCTCTCTCTGAAGAAGCCGGCGGCGGTGAAGGGGCTGAAGCTGCGGCCGGCGGCCTGGGTGTCGGGCAGCAGGCCGGGGGAGCGTCCGGCCTACGGCAGCCGCAGCGCGGGCAGCACGCCCAGCGAGGTGTCCCTGATCGACTTCGGGGAGGAGTTCCCCTCGGCCGCGACCTCCCCGCCCTCCCCCGTGATGGGCACCCGCGTCCCCTCTCTGGCCAAACTGGCCCTGGAGGCGGAGTCCCTCCTGGACCGAACCCCGCCCCAGAGCCCCACGCGCACCCTGCCCCGGCCGCTGCACCCCACCCCCGTGGTGGACTGGGACGCCCGGCCCCTGCCCCCGCCCCCGGCCTACGACGACGTGGCGCAGGACGAGGAGGACGTGGAGGTGAGCTCCATCAACAGCGGCGAGCGGCGGGCCACGCCCGAGAGCGGCGAAGGAGGGGAGGGCGGAGCGAAGCAGCGCGTGGAGGACAACCTGTTCCTCCCCGGCTGCCCCGCCCAGAACAGCAGCTTCTCCCAGTCGGCGGAGATCTTCGAGGAGCTGCAGCAGGAGTGCATGCGGAGGCTGAACGTTCCCGCGGGCCCCTCGTCCCCCGGCCCGGACGCGCCCCACCGCCAGATCGTCCTCTCCTTCGCCGAGGACAAGCCCCAGATCCCGCCGCGCGTGCCCATCCCGCCCCGCCCGGCCAAGCGGGCCGAGTGCGCCCGCCGCTCCGGGGGGGGAGACCCGTCGCCCGCCTTCGCCTCGGGAGGGGAGAGCGAGGACCGGGAGGTGGTGGACCGCGGCCGCCCCCCTCAGATCCCGCCCCGGGACCCCCTGTCCCAGCCCACCTCCCGCACCCCCAGCCCCATGGGGCTTCTCGTGGGCTCGCCCCAGCAGCGGGCCAGCCTGTGCTCCACGCTGTCCCTGGGGTCCTACCTCTCCACGTCGCCCGGGAAAGCCATGCCCACCACCCAGAGCTTCGCCTCGGACCCCAAGTACGCCACGCCCAAGGTGATCCAGGCGCAGGGCAAGGAGTGCGGCGGCGCGCGGCCGCCCTGCATCCTGCCCATCGTGCGCGACGGCAAGAAGGTGAGCAGCACGCACTACTACCTCCTGCCCGAGCGGCCGCCCTACCTGGACCGCTACGACCGCTTCTTCAAGGAGGCCGAGGGCTCCGAGGACCGGCGGGCCGCCAACACCGCCACGGTGCGGCCCATGATGCAGCAGCAGCAGCTTCTTCAGCAGCACGGCGCCGAGCTCAAGGCCAACTTCTCCTCCAACAACAACAGCACCCTGGGCGCCAAGCCCGTCGCCAGGGCGACCGGCAGCCTGTCCGGACACGCGGCCGGGAGGTCGGACGGGGTCAGCTCCTCGGACCAGGTCAAGCTGGTGAGTCCTGGGCCGAAATTGTTGTGGGGGGGGTTTTTGAAAGAATACGGGGTTATTCTTTCAAATAACCATGATATGGTCTTTTGTGGACACACCCTGTGCTGGCCAGAAGAGGATGGGCCCCCTCCCTTTTAGTCTGGTTCCTCCCAAGGTTTCTCCCTATCAAGGGAGTTTTTCCTTGCCACTGTCGCCTTAGGCTTGCTTTTGGGGGGGTCTAGGCCTTAAGCGTTTTGTGACAATTCAATTCTGAAAAGCACTATACAAATAAATGTGATTTGATTTGATTTAACTCTGTCTTGGTCAAATTCCCACAGTACTGGCTCTCTAGATCTGGCTACCTAATCATCCCCTACATCCGATTGGCTGCACAATCCCATGCATTCCCTACTGACATTTATTCCCATGGTTATCGCCGTGAATGAGAAATGAGTACTCAGTCAACCGGCCTGGTTAAAAAAAGTTATCTACTAGCAAACTTCATCTTTTTTATACTATTACACCAGAGGTTGACCCAATGGATAAAACGCACAACTCACAATGACAATAATTCACCAACCTCATTGTGGAGTTCTTCAAATCTCATGCTCCCCATCGCTGGTTTTGGCATCTCTGGAAGTTGTGTTGCTGTAGGTGGCATCAGTGAACAGCAGGGGGCGTCAGTGTGTAGCTGACTGAGATGGTAGTTTTATCTTGTGGTTGGAGAGTAAGGATTTGTGCGCCCCGTGATGGGTGGAGCTACAACAAGCAGTCAATCATTGACTCGTTTGAACCAATGATGATGATTTTGCTACCCACAGCAAAACGATGGTTGGTTCAAATCAGTGAGTCATTGATGGCATATGGTAGCTCCAGCCATTTTTGGTTTCGTGAAGCCTCGTTATACTGTACATTCATTCGTACGCTGTGTTTCTCAAAGTTCTGTACAGTTCCACGTCTCTGTAGAGAGCTGACTTTCTATGTGTAGTTGGCCCCTGTGGTCTGCACACCGTTTATTATCTATTCGTTTGTGTTACTACCTGTCAATAGTGCACTGATTGTTTGGGTTTCAACAGAGTTGATTGGTTGTGATCATGTAATTGGCCTGTTTCCCCTCAGTCTGATTGGTCCTTTGTGTGACGTGCAGGTGCAGGAGGCGGTCCACGGCGTGACCATAGAGGAGTGTCAGACAGCCCTGCAGAACCACAGCTGGAACGTGCAGAGGGCAGTGCACTATCTGAAGGTAAACCTCCCAAGCACTGACCCTGGAACAGTTTTCAGATGTTGAACAGATTTATATATATATATATATATATATTTGGGTGCTTGTCCACAAAGCACAACTTCTGATGACTATGAAGGTGGACGCACTCTGAAATAATCTCATAAAAAACCTTTATTCAGCGTGTTTTTAAATCCTAGAGCCCGACGTCACAAATAGCTCTACGTTTTGGCTCAACATTTCGGCTGTGCCTTTCTCGAGTGGAAGGCGTGCCATTTTGAAACGCATCAAGGCCAATCGTGTCTCTGTTGGCCCATGTTGGGAATCTGCTCCCTTTGTGGAATCAAGTCGGGACCGGCGAAGTAACACACTGGTGACCACTTTCCAATTGAAAAGGTTTTAATACAATGCGCAATGGGAGAAATGCCGAAGATGTCGTTCCCCGGCAGGGAATACACATTGCACGCAGACATCCCGGAGGCACCCATTTGGTATACAGTGAACAATGGACTTGGTGTGACCATTTGGCCCTAACAAGGTGTGTGTAAAATGTGTACTGGAAATGAAGATGAAACAAAAACATTTAAACAGAATAAAAGAATCAATGAGGGTTATACTATAACATTCCCCCATTTTGTATTGGTGGTAGGGGTAGCATCCCAACCACCATTATTTAGATTCTATTCATTCTCCCATTTGCAAGAGAATTGGTCAGATTGGAATAAGTCACTTTATAATGCACATTATTGATTAAACTACGCAATTTACAGTACATACAAATAACTAAAACAAAGGTTACAATACTAAGACCCCAAATACCCTGAGATATTGCCAGATATATATAAATTAGCCACTGGGCCACAGTCGTTTCCTTTTTAGTCGCACTATGGTAATGCTCGTTAGCGTGGAGGGAAGCATCAGTAGCCTCCCGAGTAGAGAGGAGAGCATGCTTAATTTTTACTCCAGTTTCCTTAACTAATCTCTCAATCAATTCTACCGGAAACTGCCATAAGAGCTCTCTCAGAGGAATTATTGGAGTCCAACACCCCGCTATCGGGTGCTGGAACAGAAGTGTTAGCGGTGACATCAGGAGCGACTAGAATAGAGCCGATAATGGCAGTTGGGTTAACGCAGTAGGAAGTGTTAGTGGTAGAAGTACCAGTTGGGTGAGGTGTTAGGATCATGCGTAGCGGAAGCAAGATGGTGAGTGGCTTGGTTAGAGCTGTTGTGGAGAGTGTGTGTGTAAAATGTGTACTGGAAATGAAGATGGAACAAAAATATTTCAACAGAATAAAACAATCAATGAGGGTTATACTCAATTTCATACCTCACACTAGGAGTGGGCGCTATACCGGTATGAAAGTGACTACCGGTATTATGCTGCGCCACGATATGGATTTTGCTATACCGTGGATACCGTTATATATTCATAAATTCTAATTTGGCATTCATATTGTTTTGTTCAAAATTTCAATTGAGTGATAGTAGTTAGTAGCTACATGTATTTTTTATTTTAATCTAACCTCCAGGTTCCTACGAAAAAAAGAAGCATGTTAATATGTTGACCAATTTTTTTGAGCGGACGTTTTATGCATTTGTTGCGCGCATGTAGCAACGAACAAGCGTGCAGGCAGCTGCAGTTAGCAGGCAGACTACGTACTAATATTTATAGCCTATTACAAGTGCAAAAGTGAAGAATCGAAAATGAGCGAACATGCATAAAGTGATGTTGCTCAAGAGCAGGATGATGACGAATTGGTTAAAAAGAAAGGGGGCTCCTCTGTCGTTTCGAACTGGTTTGGGTTCAAAATCTCCGACCTCGACCAACAAACAATACTATGCAAGTTGTGTCGCCGTGTTGTTTTAGCCAAAGGTGGAAACACCAGCAACCTGTTTACCCACCTGAAAACCATGCATGTCCGTGAATATGAGGAATGTACCCGAATGCGTGAAACAGTTAGTCCAGGAGCTCGCCCGAAGACAAGCCAGACTCCCACTCAGCAATCAATCAAGTCATCATTCGCTGCGGTACTCGCTATAACTCTTTCTGGTTATATAAGGTTAAAATACATATTTTGCCTTAACTAATGTCATTTAACTAAGAAGGGCTATTAAAATGTGATTCAGATTTTTTTCATATATCGTGATATCATATCGATATCGTCTGGACAGTGGAAAATATCGTGATATGAATTTTAGCTCATATCGCCCACCCCTACCTCACACCTAACACCCGTCACGGTGGATTGTTCAGTTTGTGTGGGCCCGGAGCCTCCCTCCAGTGTCTGACCCTCTGCATGGCCTAGCGCAGGTGGAGCAGCTGTTCTGCCTGGGGCTGAAGTCCAGGCTGGAGTGTCTTAAGATTCTGGAGACGTACGACTGGAACCTGGAGCTCGCCAGTACCCAGCTGCTGGACTCCTACGGGTCGGTACGGCAAAGGTAACCCACCCATCCCCGGACCTCCGTCACGGACCCCTCTGTTTCTGTGTCCACCGCTGGTGCGCTGCGCGGGTGTTCTCCCATGTGCTTTTAAACACATTCATATGAATCTACGCATTTATGATTTTTTAATCTACAGACCTGTTTTTCTTTGAGTGCAGACCTTTTTTTTTTTTTTACTTTTGGGAAATTGCCTTCGGTTTCTATGTACCAAACCAAAGAAATATATGACTATGTATCGTTTGAGCGTTTGAGTGCAGGTCAAGGGTCACTGGGTCAAGGCTCACCTGGTTTAACAGTGAAATAATTCAACGATTACAGCAAAGCAGTGAATGAACAAAACATGTAAAGGAAGGAAAGAGAGAGAAGGGAAACAAGCCCCGGAAGTGGCAGTGGAGAAACTTTAGGATCTGACCAGAGTGGGCAAGGAAGATATTTACCTTCATAGCTGGTCATTAACTTTTTGAGCAGTTTCTAGAAAATCCTGGTCTGGTCAACCGCAAACAAAGTCGCCGCTTGCAGCCGTCCTGGTACCGCTCCATAACCAGTCATCACCATTGCAAGCCCTGGGAACTTACTGGAATGTTTTGCCGGTCTTTCCACATCAAATCAATCACCTGTTGACCTCATCATCCCTTTTGACTTTAACAAACGCTTTCGATGAACATTTTGCCCAGCCAATGATTTGACTGTCATTTCTGGACCTGAATGGCCAAATGTGCTGGGCCCGCTGATCGTTTGAGGCATACGCTTGAAAACAATTTAAAAATGACTCTTCTAAGCCCATCAGTGATGAAGAAAGGGAGTTCTTACATTAGGGTGGGGGGCACAAAAAAGGTCAAAGAGTGAGATCCAACAGGTTATTGGTTTGGTGTGGAACAACCCTCACACACACCAGTCAGCATTTCAAGCTTCACGCCAGCTTTGAATAAAGAAGCAAAAATTCTCATTCCCCCCTTTCTTTCTTTCTTTCCAGGCGTTGACAGCTGTCGTCAGGTCCTCCCGGTCTTTGACTGAAACCCAGGAGCCCAGTCCGGGTCCCCCCCCCACACACACACACACACACACACACACGCTGCTGCTCACCACGGGAGAGAGTCGACTCCGCTCCCACGACCTCCATCTACCCCGGCAGAAACGCCCCCCCTATCGGAGAGGCTGACTCGCGATAGGATTAGGCCCCGTTGATTGTAGGATTCCCAGTGGTCCCGTAGGATGTTCTGCTCTGTAAGGATAACGGCCTGTCCGCTGTCCCCTATGGTGCACTACTGCGTTTCAGCAGAGGTCAAAGTTCAACCAGCCCAGTATTGAGTCTGACGGAAAACGGCGGAGACGAGGGCGTCGCCGTTCCGCACCTCGTCAGCTCCTCGTTCTTTTATACAGAGATCTATACGATACATAGGAGAGGAATATTCCTATATTTCTTTCTTTGAGTTTATTATATATTTGCATCAAATATGTCTTGACTTTTTTGGAAATGTGTTATGGTTCTGTATGGTCTGTTTGCAGAGGACATTTTGAAAGAGTTGGATTTCAAGAGTTGCAATTTAATTTAAATGTTTTATTGTGGGGTTTTTTTCCCAATTTGTTCCTCGCACAAAACTCATTTCCGTTAGAATGGATCTTAGTGGAGCCTTCTTTTGTGCAGCGCAGGGTGAGTTTGTGATGGAACCAAAGGAAGCCATGTGTTCCTGTACCCTGTCCTTCTCCTTTTCAGTACTTTTCAGTGATTTTTCAGACCTTTCTCTGTGATTTGTCAGTTATTTCTCTGTGATTTTTCAGTCCCTTCTCTGTGATTTGTCAGTCATTTCTCTGATTTGTCGGTCATTTCTCTGTGATTTGTCAGTCATTTCTCTGTGATTTTTCAGTCCCTCTCTGTGTTCTTCCTGATAGTTTCTCACTTTCAATAACTGCTCACATTGAATGTTGTGTCTCTGGATCAGCGGGCTCCTCTCGCACGCTAAAGAGATGGAAGCAATTCACAATGCACCCGTAGAAATATGTCATTTGCGTTGAATCTGAAAATAGTTTACGGCACATATTACAAATGTTATCAGTTATTGCTAGATACATGTGTGCAGTTTTTGTTAGTTTTTTAGGACATTTTACAATATGTTCTACAGTTTGCAGTGCAATGCACAAATCTGCATATATGAACCTGGAACTTTCTGATTTTCTGATATATTCAGTATATTTTTATATTTTCAAGTTATAAAAATCCAAACTTTACTGGGTATATTTTAACACGGAGTACTTTTTCACAAGTACAGACAGCAGGGAAAGTTTAGAAGTGACATCGCTAACGTTTAAAATGATTCAAATAGCAACAAGGTGATGCTGAAATCTTAATCCTAATTATCCTGTGTGTGGGTAAATGCTGCCTGGTGAGTAATGAGCTTGCATTAATAATTGCACAGGCCTAGAATCTTACAAACGCTTAAGTCATTCAGTGCAGCTGTGAAAAACGTTATTCTCATCAACTCATAACACCGTAAATTAGCCGGAATATTTACAGCTTTCAAACGCAGGATCCACATGTTGCAGAACTAGTTTCGATTCAATGGCATGAACGCCCTTACATAGTATTTGTACTATACTGTTCGAATGTATGCTTAAACATAGTCTTCCAATCTCTTATGACACTGCTGCTATTGCCTCTGTGTTCACATGCTCTCAGAACTTAGGTGTTCAGGCAGCAAAGCTCTGGAGTGTGCCATTGAACTGAGTTGCATCTTAGTAACTGGCCTCCTTTTAGAAGTGTAGTAGACCAGCCATAGAGCTTGTTTGTTGTGCGTATTGGTGCTCAGTGCTCCCCCTGCTGGTTAACCTAAGTCATTTCAGTAGAAGAGTCAATGTATTGTACCTCCAATTGCTGTTTCTGAAATAGTTCTGAATGGCTTCCAGTACATTGGAACACACACACACACACACACACACACACACACATATATATATATATACACACACGCTGTTGTCCCAAAGCGATGACAATGCTCCTTTGCTGTAAACGCATAGATATAAAACATAGGCTCTGAAGTGTTTGGTGTAAGTCTTTGTGAGTCGCCCTGCATCAAACCCCTGTCCAGTCTCATGTTAATATCTGCTCATTTTGATACAGACTGCTGTAGTGAAAGGTGATGTGAAAAACGAGATCTTCCACAAGTTTACACTCGTCATACTTCTGTATTCCCGCTCCAACCTCAACATTCTCATTGTGTGTCACGTGTTTACTGTGTTGAACAGTTGTACAGTTAAATATATATATATTTTTCGTCCTGGATGTCGGAAATCATTCAAGACATATTGTTGCCAATCGGAAATGTATATATGTATTTTTTATTAAAAATTAACTATTTTTTATCTCTTTATGCAAGTCTGTTACTTTCACTCTATGGTTTGTATCGTACCTTCCAAAGCGTGCTTAAACATCAGCAAACGTGTGAACATGTCACAGAATCTGAGCTGAATATTGAATAAAACTGTTATTTGTGCACAAATTGTGGGCTACTACAGTGGGTATAAAAAGTATTCACCTTTGGCATTTTTCACATTTTATTTTCTTCATGGATTCAAAATGGATTTCATTGGGATTTCTTGCCACTGCGACCTTTCCTAAAGGTCTCTCTTACTGCAGATCGATAGAGACTCACATAGGTAGCAGATATTGATATGTTGATACTGTTTTAATGGGTCATTTCTCTAGAAATGCCAGGGCCTTTTCCTTACCTCGTACCTATAAAGAATTCATAAGCACTTTTGTATATAGAATGTGAATGTGAAATGTAATTCTTTGAGGTCAAAAGAGATGTTCTCAGACTGCTGACAGGAAAATGGCTTTGTGTGTGATTTGTTAGCACACATTTTTTCCCCATCCTGTTCCTCCCACCGGTTCTTCATGGGCCCGCTGGCGTTACAGCTCAACCTTAACGCTACAGTAGATATTGATTTTCCTTGGGTTGGCTTTAATCAGTGGCTTTTAAGTTCACTGTGGACACTGTGAGCAGTTTATTGACTGCTTTCATTATTTAACCCCCGGTAGTAAAGGTATTTGTGTTATAATCGTGATTGTGGTCTGCTTTTCTCCGCAAATCAATTATTTAAGTTCTTCTGGGCGAACAGGAGCATCGTTGAACCACTCTGCCCTCTAATGTATGAGCCTCCTTGTTTTATCAGCTTTAGTTCACATTTATCTGTCCTGAGCTGCTGGAAATGCACATCCGTTCCACCAAGCTGTCAATCAAAATGTCCCGCCCCCTTCCCACCTCCCCTACTTGAGGTCAGAGGTCAGCCCTGTGCTGAAGATATTCTCATCACAGAGACACTCGATTTGAAAGATGGTCCAAAAGCGTTTTCAAAGGTAAAGATACTTCAGAGGTCAGAAATTCTTGCCATTGCTAGTGACTTTGTATTTCAGAAAGGTGCATTATATATTTATATAGGTTATTCATAATGTGGTGAGCTTTGTTTCAATTTAGTAATAATTTGCCCCAATTATCTTATTCACATTCTGCTTGTCAGAGCTCAACTTTTTGGAATAAGAGAAATATATGAATACAGTCTTTATTGAATATTACAGTAGTAAATACTTGAATGTGATGACATATAAAATAAAACCGTAAGGTTTCAGAGACCCATGACACGAGGTGAAAAATACTTATGGCCCCACCACTCACACATACATACCATCACTCGTTCACGCAAACGCACACACGCAATTTCCTTTATTTATTGACTTCTTTACCGTATTCGCCACATTACCATTTCTCCTACTGGACGATTGCGTTGCGAGTGCACTTCTGTGTAACATTTTCTCTGAAATGAATATGCTCCCAGCTGCTTTCATCTGCATGAACTGTATCATCTACCGACCTCTGTACAAGCTACGCGGCTATGGGAGCTGAAAAAATAGCTGGGACTTCGAAGCTCTGTTGCGTTCGTGTATTGTCTTCCTTTATTCATTCTTCCGCGGGCGAACTGATGAGCGGGATATTACTTTCCACCCAAGTTACCCATTTATCTTTCTGATCGCGGGAACTGTTACAATGGCCTACTGTCCTGTCGAAGTTATTAATAACTGCTAGCCGGATCATTACAGTGTACGTGAAGTATTTTATTTGTGGATTCCCCAGAGAAATTAGTTCCCAGAGATAAATCGAGGTTCAGGAGCAAACAAGGGTTAGAAGGATGAGGGTAGAGATCCTAGAATACAGTCAACTCCAAAATGATTCACACCATTGATCAAGAAGCAAAAAGTCTGTATAAAATAAACAGACTTGTATATTGTATGCTCAAAAATGATAACCCTAAAAACATTATACCCTTGTATACTAATACAGTTGCTCAGAGAAAGATTTTGTTGTACAGAATTTTCCGAAAATTATATGGGTCACAATTATACCCCACAAGGGTAACACTACAGACAGGCACGTGCACAGATGGGGCCCAAGGGGGGCTTGAGCCCCTGCCCTTTTGCCCTTAGAGTCAAAAAGTGCCCTTTTTTGGGCTGGTTTTAATTGTATTTTATTTTTTCTTTATTTGTTATAGAAATTCTATCAAATATAAAGAGGGAAATGTATAGTAGTATCCACGAAAAAATACACCTTATCAATTTAAAAAGTACTCCGCTCTCCAACCCCCCTTCCAAATGGTTTTGTCTCAATCAATCAATCTTTTATAGCCAGTTTTCTAAAAACGTGATGTTTAAAAGTGTATTATTGTTTGGGCATGTAGCAGTGTGTTTCCCTGTTAAAATAAATGTTTTTTGTTTGAATGCCATTAAATTGCATCCTTCCTAACTTTCTTTCTCAAAGAAACCACTGATCTAATGTGACTGAATTGGTCTAAGCAACTGAACACTGACTGACTGCATTACTTACACTGACTGACTTGCATTACTACATCAAATCTGTGGTTTCTTCATGGAATAATGTGTTTCAGTAGAATTTACACTGGTCCCATGTTATGAACATAGTGTGTGATTATGGATGGCGGCGGTGTGGCAACATCGGGGTGGGAATAGTGCATGTCGGTGGGGTGAGTGCCCTTTTCTTTTGCTTGAGCCCCTGCCCCCCAAAATGCCTGTGCATGGCCCTGACTACAGAGTTGTTTTCTATAGTATTTTATGAGATTTGTGAACATATTGGGGGGGATCTTAGACCATTCCTCCATACAGAATATTTCAAGATCCTTCAGATCTACCCTCTTCAATTCAAACTCCAGATTTTCGAACAGGTTCAAGTCTGGAGACTGAGATGACCATCGCAAAACAGTCATTTTGTGGTCATTTAACCATTTCTTGGTTGATTTTGAGGTATTCTTGGGATCATTGTTTTGCTGAAAGAGCCATTTCTGGAAGTTTCAGTTTCCTGGCAGAGGGAACCAGTTTTTGGGGCTAAATTGTCGTGGTACTTCCAATCTTGGAGTTCATGATTCCATTGACCTTAACATGAGTCCAGGACCAGTAGATGCAACACAGCTCCATAACATCGAAGATCCAGCACCATATTTCACTGTAGGTAGGCTATAGGCTCTTTTCAACATAAGCTTCCTTCTTCCAATGCCAAACCCACCACTGATGTGCATGGTCACAAAGCTCCATTTTGGTCTCATCTGACCATTACACCTGGTTCCGATCTCACTTCCGATGCCAAACTCTGATCGAAAACCGGGTGTTAGTTATGGTTAGACGGTGGGTTTAGCATCGGAAGAGGGACGTCATCTCATCTTGCTCATATTTATCAAGGATGTGAATAATCGACTGTGGAGTTCACTGTATGTCAGTTAAGCTCCTGGATCACAGTCATCCAATTCAGTGTCCATTTGAACACTATTCTCCAAAGCTATGTCTCTGTTTTGGTCCGTATTTGGTTTTTTATTAACGTAAGTAAATGATACTTTAATGAACTCAGTTAAATTTTACAGCACTGTTCAATGCTGTATTCCAGGCCCGTCACACCTGCTGTTACACGGTTATTCCAGCAGGTGGCACTGTTATCTTGTAATATGAGATTGACGCAGGTAACGACCTTCTCCTTGACACTTAAATGATGGAAGTACAAAAGCCGGTTATTAAAAAGAAAATGTTTCATGCGTCCCTACCGTACGGTTTTACACCCCAATGGCTGCTCTTTTCCTGATGGACTGTGTTATCACAGCATCCTCCCCCAGAATGCTGCTCACTGCACAAACAGAAATCTCTCCCCCCTCTCTCTCACAATCACAGCGTGAATTCAATGGCTTTTCTGGCCTCTCAATTCATTTATATTATCCCGTCCTTCATTAGACCCACAGAAAATATTTACTGGAGATTACGGAGTGGTGTGCTGAGAAAGCTCATGCATACTGAACACTAAGATTCAGTCACTGCTGTGTTTTATATTAAATTATGTTAATCTCTCTCTCTCTGTCTCTCTCAGTAAATATTGTAAAAACATGGAATATAAAATACTACAATACAATTAAATATACAGCATTTAGGCTAGCAACTAACAAAAGGGAATAACAAAAGAAATGCTGCCATTCATTTGTAAACTTTTTTCCTGAAGACTTTATCCCTCTATATCTTTTTAAAAAAATGTTCTAAATCATAAAATAAGATTAGGGTGCCCAGTGGCAGGGTGTACGATCAGGGGTGCTGTGATTTGGTCGAAAGACAATCTTTTACTCAAGGCGCTGTGCTCATTAGGCAAGTCTTGTATTCATGTGTCCATGATGCAATAGAGAATCTCACCCAGATTACTGCTCACTGCTAGAGCAGATGTCACTTAACGCTTAACACACACAAAATGGAACCAACAGGGTTTTCCCAGTGTTCCGTGTCCCTTTTGGGACTGACAGCTACGTGATAAAAGAGAATGAAAACCCACCTTCGGACTACACTTCCACTAAACATCGTTTTTTGTTTGTAGGTGTGGTGTTGTGGTGTGCATCTGTCTACCATATCATCTATTGTATTGTTGCTGGACTGATCTCTTGCTCTAGCTTACTGTGTGTCGCTCTGGATAAGAGCATCTGCTAGTAAAAGTGGGAGGGTTTTGAAGAAAAGGTGAAACGGAGGCCTTGGTGGGTGCAGTAACTCCTGCCTCAACTCTCCTAAGCCTCAATGTTAGGGCTCTGGTTCCTTACAAAGGGAGATCACCATCCATTGGTTTAAGCTTGGGGTCCTAAATCTAACATTAATAGACTGGGCCAATGCCTTACAACTTAAACAGGAGAGTGTCGGTTTTTAGGATGTAACAGTTGCTAAAGCTGTTATATTGTCAAGGCTAGCACGGGGGGGGAGGGTTGGACTTTGTCCTCCAAGAAAAGGAGAACGTAAATCTGATGAGCTGTCCTTTTTTACAGAACTGTAATGTACACTATATGGCCAAAAGTCAGTGGACACCCCTACTAATTATTGAGTTCAGGTGTTTCAGCCACACCCATTGCCAACAGGTGCATAAAATCCAGCACATAGCCATGCAATATCCACAGACAAACATTTATAATTCAGAATGGTTCGTAAAGAGCTCAGTGACTTTAAACGCGGCACTGTCATAGGATGCCACCTTTGCCACAAGTCAGTTTGTAAAATTTCTGCCCTACTAGATGTACCCCGGTCAACAAGTGCTATTATTGTGAAGTGGAAGCGCCTAGGAGCAACAACAGCTCGGCCATGAAGTGGTAAACCACGCAAACTAACAGAGCGGGGCCGACGAGTGCTGAAGTGCATAGCGCGTAAAAATCGCCTATCATCTGCTGCATCACTCACTACAGAGTACCAAACTGCCTCTGGAAGCACCATCAGCACAAGAACTGTGCGTTGGGAGCTTCATGGAATGGGTTTCCATGGCCGAGCAGCTGCACACAAGCCTCACATCACCATGCGCAATGCCAAGCATCAGCTGGAGTGGTGTAAAGCATGCCGCAACTGGACTTTGGAGCAGTGGAAACGTGTTCTTTGGAGTGATGAATCACGCTTCACTATCTGGCAGTCTGATGGATGAATCTGGGTTTGGCGGATGCCAGGAGAACACTACCTTCCGGAATGCATAGTGCCTACGGTAAAGTTTTGTGGGGGAGGGATAATGGTCTGGGGGAGGGTTTAATGGTTCTGGTATTCTTAATGCTGATTTCTTCAGGGTTTGGGAGTTTGGGAAGGCCCAGCATGACTGTGCCCCTAGTTCCATGGTTGAAGAGTATTCTTAATGCTACCTTTGGGAGGATAGAACATTGATTACAAGCCAGTCCAACATCAGTGCCTGATAAGATGCTCTTTTGCTGAATGGGCACAAATTCCCACACAGACACACTCCAAAATCTTGTGGAAAGCCTTCCCAGAAGAGTGGCAGCTGTCATAGCTGCAAAGGGGGGTCCAACTCCATATTAATGCCCATGGTTTTAGAATGGGATGTCCAACAAGCTCATATTGGTGTGATGGTCAGGTGTCCACTGACTTTTGGCCATATAGTGCATGTTCATCAGTGAACACCACCAGGGCAGAAGGAAGGAGTAGACATTTTGCGATGGAGGAGATTTTGTTCTTCAATCCATCCTTTGGCAGACATTTTTTCACCATTGGGGAACATGCTCTCTGTTTTTGTAAAAGCCAGACAGCAAGATCTGTCACTGAAGAGATTTTCACGAATTCAAATTGAGAAACGAGGATGACTTGGTGAGGCGTGTTGGATGTCACGCCATTTTTTAAGTAAAAAAATGAATATTGCCTATGGAGGAAAGAAGGAGAGGTTTCCCTGTAAGCTGTTGCTGGCTCAGAGGGAAGTTGTTGTATGAAGAATCGTTTGAAACAATATGAGAAAATCTGTTTTCTTCATCGCTGCAATGGAAGCAACACCTCCGCATATTCTAAGGAGAGCAAGACACTTCCACACACCTGCGCCCAAGTAGATGGTGGTTTGTTAGTGTGGAGTTAGACAGCTTGTTAAGTGTGTTCACGTCTTTCACACTTGTGTCAGTCTGTGGGATGCCAATCGGCAGATGTACTGAGAGAGAGACATACGTGTAAACCACTCTAGTACTAGCCGAGAATAAAAATCGCCAGTGTATCACAGTAACCAAACCCCTATTTGTCATGGTTGGAAGTCTCTCATCTCATCTCATCTTCAGCCGCTTATTCCTAGTTAGGGTCGCGGGGGGGCTGGAGCCTATCCCAGCATGCATTGGGGCGAGAGGCAGGAATACACCCTGGACAGGTAGCCAATCCATCGCAGGGCACTACATACACCATTCACTCACACACTCATACCTACGGGCAATTTAGACTCTCCAATTAGCCTAATGTGCATGTCTTTGGACTATGGGAAGAAACCGGAGTACCCGGAGGAAACCCACGCGGACACGGGGAGAACATGCAAACTCCACACAGAAAGGCCCCCGGCCTGGATTCGAACCCGAGACCTTCTTGCTGTGAGGCGACAGTGCTATCCACTGCACCACCATGCCGCCTGGTTGGAAGTCAACAGAGGTTTAAGGTATACTGTTGTTGGTATATTCTATGTACCAATATTGTGACATCGCTGCAGTCCAGCAGATGGCTTAATTAGCTGCAGGTGTGTCTTAATCACTGTAGCTACAGGTGTGCATTAATGCTGATTGAGTTCAGAAGTGCATTTAAATTCAGCCAACAGCCCACAATGTCCGTGGCGAGCTGTTTCCTTTGAGCGGTGAAACTGGAAACAGCTTTTTACAAACGTTCAAAATTGTTTACGCTGTTTTCAAACCGTTCCCGTTTGCGTGCAAACGTTTGTGGCGAACACAACGCTAACAACAAAGTTTGAAATTGTTTGCAAACGTTGACCTTTAGGCGGCACGGTGGGCTAATTGGAGAGTCTAAATTGCCCGTAGGTATGAGTGTGACGTTGACCTTTACTTGCCAATTTGAGCACAGGTCTCAGGTGTGTGAGGCTCAGATGAAATCGCCACGTGCTCTCTCCCTCGGTTTGGGTTTGTCTTCATTTAAGTTTTCGGTTCAGTTTGGTGTCCGTATTTATTTAATGCGGGGTTTGTTTTCTTTACAGAGAGTATTTTTTCAGGCCGTCATGAGGTTTGCTGGCCCCCATTAGAGGTTGGTGTCTTTAGGTTTCTTGTTTCTTACTTTATTTCCCCATCACTAGTATTGATTCCACCCTGAGCTTGTCACCCAGGCCTACTCAATTCCGGGCCTCGAGGGCCACAGTGTCTGCAGGTATTTGCTCCAACCACGCACTGCGCCACCAGATTGCACTTATTATCTCACCCCCTTGGCCAAGGAGGTAAATTAATTATTGAAATCAGGTGGACACTGTGGCCCTTGAGGCCTGTAATTGAATTGCACTCCACTATCCCCACCATTCACTCGCCAGGCCATAAAATCAATCTGGCATGCATCAGGTAAACGTGCTGGGTCAACATGTCATGGTTTTATTTTCGCTACCTTGATCATGGTACTCCCAAGGTTTTAAATTCAGCTGATTTCTCTTGTAAATACTGTATTCGTATAAAAAAACCCTGCTGTTTTTGTTTTGGCAATCAAGTCCAGCAATAAACATGAAAAAACATCTGTCTTTTAAGCCTATTTTCACCCAGTGTCCTATTAGATGAGCGATGATGATATTCCTTCTTTTTGACAGACAGAAAAAGTCAGCAGGAGGTCCTGCAATCAGCAACTACTGCAGAACGGCTTTGATCATATTTTCTACAACTTTTATGGCGTTGGTTTCATCTGCTATTGCACAAATATGATATAAAACTCTGGAAAGTCAAGGGGAGTAGCACTGCTGCTATTTCTCATATTTATTATCCAAAAACATAACTCCCACGCACTCGATTACCTCTGCAGGTTAATTTTATTGTGTCAATGTTTTGGCCATTGACGGTTCTTAGTCAATGACATCAATGTGCAGAGGTAATTGAGCTTGCAAGAGTTACATTTTTTATAATAGATTTTTGACCATAACAATATTTAATACTGACAGTGAGTAATGCCAGACTATGATTATAATCTATAGTACAGAGACTACATAGTGCTGCCATTTGTAAAAGTCCCTTCACTGTCATTCATTTATCTGCTGCTGTGGTTTATCTGCATATGGTTGGGTGAGTACACATATTGTGGTTGTATATAGCCTGTTTGTGGACATTCTCTCAATGGTGGGGGGTCTGAGGGAGCATCTGGTGTGAGCTGGGCACTGGGGGGGTTGTGCTTGTTGGGGAACATGACACAGTCTGTCATAAAATGCAGGGGCAGTGTCTCTCCGAGGTGACGAGGCGTGAAGTCTTCATTAGAAACTTGCGAATGGGATGTTCTGGGGGCACCAAGGGAGAGCCAATCAGCCGAGGCTCAGAGGCACAGAGAGGACTGCTGCCAAACTGCCTGTTAAAAATGTAATGCAGTGCCATTGCCTGGTATAGCGTCCGTGCGCCTGTCTCCAGTTCCAGTTACCATTCTCCCATTTTGACAACTCTTATCAGGTTTTTTTTTTTTCTCTGCAATGTTTTATATATATATATATATATATACAGTACTGTGCAAAAGTTTTAGGCAGGTGTGGAAAAATGCTGTAAAGTAAGAATGCTTTCAAAAATAGAAGTGTTAATAGTTTATTTTTATTTTTATTTTTAACAAAATGCAAAGTGAATGAACAGAAGATAAATCTAAATCAAATCAATATTTGGTGTGACCACCCTTTGCCTTCAAAACAGCATCAATTCTTCTAGGTACACTTGCACACAGTTTTTGAAGGAACTCGGCAGGTAGGTTGTTCCAAACATCTTGGAGAACTAACCACAGATCTTCTGTGGATGTAGGCTGCCTCAAATCCTTCTGTCTCTTCATGTAATCCCAGACAGACTCGATGATGTTGAGATCAGAACTCTGTGGGGCCAAACCATCACTTCCAGGACTCCTTGTTCTTCTTTACGCTGAAGATAGTTCTTAATGACATTGGCAGTATGTTTGGGGTCGTTGTCCTGCTGCAGAATACATTTGGGGCCAATCAGACGCCTCCCTGATGGTATTGCATGATGGATAAGTATCTGCCTGTATTTCTCAGCATTGAGGACACCATTAATCCTGACCAAATCCCCAACTCCATTTGCAAAAATGCAGCAATTCTTGCAAGGAACCTCCACCATGCTTCACTGTTGCCTGCAGACACTCATTATTGTACCGCTCTCCAGCCCTTCGGCGAACAAACTGCCTTCTGCTACAGCCAAATATTTCACATTTTGACTCATCAGTCCAGAGCACCTGCTGCCATTTTTCTGCACCCCAGTTCCTATGTTTTCGTGCATAGATGAGTCGCTTAGCCTTGTTTCCACGTCGGAGGTATGGCTTTTTGGTCGCAATTCTTCCATGAAGACCACTTCTGGCCAGACATCTCTGGACAGTAGATGGGTGTACCTGGGTCCCACTGGTTTCTGCCAGTTCTGAGCTGATGGCACTGCTGGACATCTTCCGATTTCGAAGGGAAGTAAGCATGATGTGTCTTTCATCTGCTGCATTAAGTTTCCTTGGCGACCACTGCGTCTACTGGCCTCAACATTGCCCGTTTCTTTGTGCTTCTTCAAAAGAGCTTGAACAGCACATTTTGAAACCCCAGTCTGCTTTGAAATCTTTGCCTGGGAGAGACCTTGTTGATGCAGTATAACTACCTTGTGTCTTGTTGCTGTGCTCAGTCTTGCCATGGTGTATGACCTGTGACATGAAACTGTCTTCCACAACCTCACCTTAGTAGCAGAGTTTGGCTGTTCCTCACCCAGTTTTAAGCCTCCTACACAGCTGTTTCTGTTTCAGTGAATGACTTTGTTTCAACCTACATATGAAATTGATGATCATTAGCACCTGTTTGGTATAATTGGTTAATCATACACCTGACTATAATCCTACAAAATCCCTGACTTTGTGCAAGTGTACCTATAAGAATTGATGCTGGTTTGAAGGCAAAGGGTAGTCACACCAAATATTGATTTGATTTAGATTTTTCTTCTGTTCGCTCACTTTGCATTTTGTAAATTGATAAAAATAAACAATTAAAATTTATATTTTTGAAAGCATTCTTACTTTACAGCATTTCTTCACATCTGCCTAAAACCTTTGCACAGTACTGTATATACTGTATATACATTGCCTTGCAAAAGTACTCACTTTCATTTAGGATATACTATCTGTTATAAATACAACCTACTCACATTTGTCAAAATAAATACAAGTGAAAAAATGTGTATCGATACTTAAATAAACTGAAACTGAAATAAAAATAGAAAATGTTGATTGCATAAGTATTCAAACCCTGTGCTCTGGCAGCTGTAAGTTAATGCAGGTGCAAAACATTACCATAACCCATGGCTTTTTTCTAGGTGAGGCTATTAAAGGGTTAACGAGCCACACAATGAGTTGATTGGCCTCCCTCTGTGTGCCATAACAGTGATTGTCATAATTTCAGGATTAAAAACATCTGTCTTTGTGAGGCTCATTGGTCTGATAGTGAATTTGAAGGAAAGACACAAAAATGAAGACCAAAGAGCTTTCTCAGGAAGTCAAGGATATGGTTATCAAAAGGCATAGATTACGGGAAGGATACACAAAAATATCTAAGGGTTTGGATATCCCAGTGAGCACCGTTGGCTCAATAATCAAGATGTAGAAGCTGCACCATACCACCCAGACCCTGCCTAGAAAAGGCTGTCCCTCCAAACTCAGTGTCCAAACAAGGAGGAGACTTGTGAGGGAAGCCACTGTGAGGCCAACAATGACTCTAAAAGAGCTACAGAGTTCAGTGGCTGAGCCTGGAGTAATAGTGCATCGACTGACAATATCAAGAGCACTGCATAAAACTGGCCTGTATGGCAGGGTGGCAAGGAAAAAGCCCTTACTTAAAACAAAACATTTAAAAACCTGCCTGGAGCTTTCTAGACAACGTGTGGACAATCCAGCTAAGATGTGGGAAATGGTTTTGAGGTCAGATGAGACTAAATAGATATTTTTGGCCAAAATGTTGTGTTATGTATGGCCCAAGCCACATAACACCACCCCTACCATGAAGCATGGTGGTGGCAGTATCATGCTATAGGGATTCTTCTCTTCAGCAGAGACTAGGAAACTTGCCAGAATAGAAGGAATACTGGATGGAGAAAAGTACAGGCAAAAAAAATGTATTTCAGTTTGCCAAAAAACTGAAGCTGGGGTAAATATTTAGCAGGGCAATGATCCAAAGCTACATTTGAGTGTAGCTTGAGAATTGCTGTGCATAAGCGATGTCTAAGCAACTTGAGAGAGCTGGAATAATTCTGCCAGGACGAATGGGTGGAAATCACCTCCAGCCAGTGTGCAGAAGAAAACTCGCCCAAAAAGCCATAAAGCTATTATTGCAGTGAAAGGTGCCTCCACCAAATATTAATGTGAGGGGTCTGAATACTTATGTAAGCAGCATTTATTTATTTTATTTTATTTTTTTCTTTGAAATATTTTGAAATAAAAAATTTGCTGAAAAAAATATTAAAAGATGGATTAAAAAATGTGAACGTATCATTTGTTATCCGGCAACATTTGAACTTTCCAAGGGTCCCCGGCTGTGAGAGGGAGAGCTGTAAACTAGCGTGTGTAGGCTCTACCATCATTTTTTTCCTGAAACTTATTTTGACACAAGGCATGTTTGACTCATTGCAATTTGTCCTGTCATTGAACTCTTAATTTTCCACAAACGGTTTAGTTTCAGTGACCAGGTGTCCACACTTTCAACAATAAGACCCCCACTGCTTTCACCTGCTAGTCTATAATTTAATCAATTAAAAAATGTAACCTCTTGCTAAAGAAATCACGTGCCATACGGCACATTATAGAAAATGAGAGCGTTAGTTGATCTGACTGATTCAAAAGTCCTGGGATGTGGACATGGGAGATGTTTTGTTCATGGCATACATAGCAATTTCTGACATAATATGGCCTTAACAGAGTAAATTATGCTTTAATAGAAATAAAAATGTCGAATTAAGAACAACAGCTAGTTACAATTCAGAGGTTGCACTTATGTTTGGGATGAAAACCAGCAAACCCAAGACCGAGTTTTGAGAATCACTGCTGTCGATCACTGATCATTTTACTCCTGCCCTTGGAGGGCTGCAGGATGTGCAGATTTCCATTGCTACTCAGTGCTCAATTAAAGCAGTTTATTATACAGTTAACTTGCCTCACTTGCCTCACTGAGCGGCAGTGCAGTATAATGGTTAGGGAACTGGGCTTGTAACTCAGAGGTTGCTGGTTCGATTCCCAGGAGGAGCACTGCCGTTGTACCCTTGAGCAAGGTACTTATAATCTGAATTGCTTCAGTAAAATATCCAGCTGTATAAATGGACTGTATGTAAAGAAATGAAAAACTGTGTAAGTCGCTCTGGATAAGAGCGTCTGCTAAATGCCTAAAAATGTAAATGTAAAATGTTCTCAGGTTTGAAATGATAGGTGTAGGTGGAAGTCTGAAGTTAGTGGTTCTGTGTGGCTCAGTAGGCAGAGCATGGCTTTGACGACACTTATGTTCTGGGTTGGATTCCCATTGGGACCACTTATACTGAAAAATGTATGCATTCACTACTGTAAGTTGCTTTGGATGAAAGCGTCTGCTAGATGGAATAAAGTCATTTTTCTTCCCAATGGTTAAGATTAGGATTTTGGTACAGTTTGCTGGTCCTGTGCTAGTGCTTAGGGGCAAGTTCTCCCTTGAGTCTGAAAGGGTTGCTGATTGTAAAAACAAAAACCAGCAAACCCTGCAGCTCTCCAAAGGTCAGAGTGAATAGCACTGCACTGTAGCAGGTGCAGTCTTTTGGCGAGAGGGTGGGAGGTCCTAATTCACTGTGCTAGTGAAAGATACTGAAGGAGTAGGGACGTTAACCACTGCGATATGGCCTATCCACCTTGACTCCCGCGGGTTGCCACTGTAAAAAAATATAAAAATGAATTGGTTACATAAACTAAAATGAAAGAGCCTGTATCTGTTTACTTTCAAATGTACACCAAAACCAGAGGTGCTCCGAAAAATAGGACAAATAAAAACATCAAATAGGAAATACAAGAAAATAGAATCACTTTGGCCTTGACTCCCTGGGTTCGAAACTGTTGATTGAACCCCAGGAATGCTGATGTGTTTTTAACACCAAATCCTTCATCAGAGCTTTGTGAAAGAGTGTTGAGCAGCCGGATAAAACATCTGTCAGGTATGAGACAAACAAAGGATTCAAAAGTGTGCATAGGCAGTGAGAACAGAAATACAATGACTAGACCGCAGATAGCTAATCAATCCAAGTCTGCGAATGCCTGGAGTAGCATTCATGAGCATCATAGACCTAGATATCAAGCATCGAAATCACAATATTGTCAAATCCCACAGAGCAGTCTTATTCTGTAATATATTCTGCAGTATTATTCTGTAATATATTCTATTCGCATTCTAACATTAGAGAAGATTTCTTAATGTTCGGGCTCCAGCGACATTTTGATCACAAAATGAACATGGTAATGCTCTTTGTTGTGTCTTTGTGCTACACAACGCGTACGGCTGACATGGATGCGATGCAAAACAATGCTACGATATGGGACTGGCGCATTCTAAAAATGATCTCTGTATAATTGTTTGATTATGTGTTATCTGTAGATGGAACACTATAATCCCTTGCTCTCTTAGTGTTCCTGACAAAACAAAAGCATGCAGAGGTTTGTATGAAATACGGGCAGTGCTTAATTTGTCAAATAAGAGATGCCGGGGCTCAACTCGCCTCCCCCAGCCACACGCCCCCCCGCAGAGGAAAAAGGGTAAACTTTTCCTACCTCTGTGTCGCTGCATTTCTGTCCCTCCCTCTGGTCTAATGGTCCAGGTGCTTCCATAGGACAGCCATGCTCCTCGCCTCTCTTTCTCTCCGCTATCCTTCTGCCTCCCTTTACTTCTTGCATCGTCTACTATCTAGCAATGACCACTTTTGGCTACAGACGGTGTTAGCCTTCAAGGGCTGTGTAAATTGGAACACTCTGACTGTTAACCATTAAGTCCAACGTTTTGGGGGAGTCTGATTCTGAGTAAGACATTTCTGGGCTCAGCGACTTTGGAGCGCATTGAATCTAGAGTTGGAACTCTGGCCAACTGTGATGTTCCAGTGCCAAAGATCCTCTATGGACACGGGATAACGAGCTGTGCAAACTTTGTGTCGAAACTTCAGCCTGTGCCACAGTGGGCCCCTTCTCCAGACGCGATGAACACAGGAACCTCCTCACATCCTCAGCAGGTCAAACAGGAACAGCCTGTGAAACTTCTGCAGCCAAACATCACATCCTCAGCAGGTCAAACAGGAACAGAAACTCTGCAGCCAAACATTGGCGGAAGTAGCGCAGAGAAGGTAGTCTCCGTGATTAACAGTGCGTAATCGGCTCCGGGCGTACATTATGAATGACTGGACATGAGTAAACACACCTTCGACCCGACCAGGGCGTTGGCCATACAACATGATGTCGCAGGGGCACAGAGCCCTTTGTACTCAAGTTGGACAGCAAACACACTGGCAATATTTACCATCAAACGCAGACGCCATACAAACTCGGGAAGCCCAAATATCACCAAAATGCGAACACGCATGCATGCACACATGCTGGCTTGGCCAACAATGTCACGTTCAGTATGATGTTTTAACATAACATTCATCATTTTTAAAAATGGTATCTTGCGTAGCTTCAAAGACGATGCACTTCCATACGCAGGATACAATAATGCTGCATGGATTTTCCCTCTCCCGGGGAAACTTGCCGTTAATGGGGCGCGAGGGAAGTCGCATGCAGGGCTTATTTGGGGAGTGTTTCTTTTATGTTTGTGAAATTGTCTGTGCTAAGTGTGAACTCATGGCTGCATGTAACCAGCAGCACCATATCCTCCTCTGTCAGGGGCATAATACAGATGGCGACGTTGCCAACGGTCAGGCAATAAAAGCAGTTTGAGTATCTGAAATCGAATCTCTACTTCCCATTTAAAAGGCACTTAATCCACCCTACATAATTCCCCCGTACTGCCTCAGAACTTCCTCCCAAAGGCTTTCTGACTGCAGTGCACTGCAGTACTGGAACTCACTCACTCATACACTCACATAGGAATACACGCGTGGACACACATGTATGGGCCATTTTCTCCTTTAAGGGAAATAATCGACCGCTTACCTGTGGCACTGTTATACTCGCTAGTTGGTCCCGTGGAATGTTGTGGCAAACAGAGCGAACTAGCCAGCTAACGTCTTGGTTTCTATACGGACAATGATTGCACATACTTGGAGCTAGCAAGTTCTGATTTGTGGAAGTTTTGCCACTGAGTCAGTGGCATAAACTGTTCTGATCTCATTAAAAATAACGTTATTCACACGTTATTGTGAGAGACCAGGGTGTCTGGTTTGTGTTACACTTTAAATGTAAATGCTGTATATTGGAGTGGGCAAATTTTGATTTATGAAAGTTGTGAAGCGATTATAATAATAGCCTTTTTTTTGTCCAGTAGTTTGTGCAAAGCACAAAACATCTTGGTTTGAAAAACTGTGACAAATATTTTTCGTTTATTATTTATCATTTGCACATTCGTCCTAGTTCCCTTATTTATAATTCTTTATATATTGGTTTGTAAAAATGTTCTTAACAATGCAACTTTGTTACTAACAATAAGAAGCATTTAGTTGAAAATGTTGCTTTTGGTCTCATTTATGCATAGGTGTTTTTATGTGGGCCTGCAAACAAGATCTTGCTTAGGTATCTTGGCTGTGTTGCCAGGCAGAAAGCGAGGGGGAGAACACCCCCTATTCCATTCCCTCTCGGTTTCGTCTGGGCTTGCAGGTGGACATGTTACTGTCGCTGGCATGACGGGAGTGTGCCAGCGAACCATACTTCCTCCCCGAACCTCATTAGAAGGGTCCTTGTTTTCGCAAATAAACGCCATCCCTTAATTTCGGCAGAAATCCCCAGAGGGAAAGAGTTGATTAGGAAGGTTTTTGCTGCAGGCAACAATAGCGCTCCCCTGGGCAGCTCTGTGGATTGACTCGCCGATCACGATTTGGCACTGCGCTGACAGAGCCAGCCGCTCCGTGTATCTCAAGCAGGCTTAAACCACTAGCTCCAACGCTGTCCCCAATCTCACCACTCTCCTCTGTTGATTTCATTGTCTACTTCTACCCACTAGCTCCAGGGCAGATTTGCTTAATGGGTCTTTATTAAGGTAATCTAAGTCGAGGTGTCACCCCCGGCCCAGCAAGAGCGGTAATTCAGCACATGCCTTTAGGATCTGGACGGGCAGCTCCTTCTCAGCTCATTTCCCATTGGGAGTACATATGCTGAAAAATGTATGCATTCACTACTGTGTGTCACTTTGGATAAAAGCAACTGGTAAATGCAATATGTTAGGCTATGTTTCAAGTGATCACGCGTTCCAAATCACCATCCGAAAACCATGCTTAATGCGAAACTGCAAATCTGTCGATTTGAACGCTTTATGTATACGTAACGTAAACTACAGCTCAGAATGCAATGCACAACCGTACTCGTGTATGGTGGGGAACGCTGACCAATCACGAGCAGGCCCTTTGGCGACCTCCGTTTGAATCAATGCAAATGCAGGCGCTACAGGGAGAAAGACCGACAATACGTTTCAGGGACGAGGTGCTGTTCACAACGCCCAAGGCTAGACAATGTTCGCTCTGTCAGCCAGCCTGGACGTCCAAGGAAGTGCTCTCCACGGTGGAGATAGTAATGGATGGTCGGGCTTACAGCAATTAAGCGAAAAGATTGCTTGGTTGCTTTCAAATCTTTGGGCGCATGCAAACAAACACTAATGACAGATTTGTCTAAGATCAATTTGCCTTAAATGTAATTGGGCTTTAAGTTTTAATTAAAGAAACTAAATAAATGAATTTGGTTCCATTTGTCCTTTCCAGTGGAGCTCCATTTCACGCAGACCAACGATGACAATATTGCTCACATTGTATCTGACCACTAATTTAGGAAGGCATTTGTGTGCCTAATTAATTGCGCCACATTAAGTCTTATTAAATGCATCACGCTGTATTTTATTAAATCGTCGACAGTTGATCATCTTGCGTATCGGGCATGTAAATGTTTCCTATTCTCTCGGATGAGGTGCAAGTGAGTGGAAGTATATTCGCTAGGTGTGAGATATGCCCAATAGCACCCCATTGGAGGATACGAAACGCAAATAGGGAGACAGCAAAATAAATGTTTCAATGTAATCCATCCTGGCAATCGTTCCATCCCATGGGATTCTCACTGGATCGAATTTTAAAAACTCGCTGGTTCTTGGAATCGAAGTCAGGTCCTGTGTTTTAAATCAATTCCCTCTGTGTCCTTATTCCCGGCCCAGAACACTTTCTCACCTCTTAAAAAGATGTCATACAGGTGCATTGCGTGCACTGGAATAGGGCAGTTTGTTATTATTTGTATTCTCCTTCTCAAAATGTGTTTGCTGGGTTTGTCTATATGTATATTTTGGCCATGTCATCATTGTTTTCTTGTTGGTTTGGAATACAGTGACAATAAGAAGTTGGTTCAGTTCAATTCAAACCAGTTTTATTGGCATGACAAGTACTGAACTGTATCTCTCTCTCTCTCTCTCTCTGTCTCTCTCTCTCTCTTTCTTCATCTTTTGTTGAAACCGCTGCTTGCCAAATCCTCAGTTCTTTTACGTCCAGCACATACTTTGGATGCTGAGCATTTGCAGTGAGAGAACACCAAATTCCCATACAAATTACATTTACCGTAGAGCCCCTCTTTCCTGAAGCAAAATACTTTAAAGCTCCCCACTGCTTCCAATAATAACAATATTAACATCCATGAATATTAGTTTCAACATTCCTACTACTTGAATTAAATGGTCTTGATTAAATGGTCTTGGCCATAAATGGCTTAAATGGTTTACCACAGTCTATGTGAAAAATATATTCATAGAATCACATGAATTCAAATGGCAAGAAGAATATATGTGAATGTATATTCCTTACATTTAAAAATATTACATGAACATACAATTCTTTTTCAAAGAGATCCCATGCAATCTGTGTCCATTTTCTAATGGTTACTTGCCAAATGCTGCATTAAAGAGGCTGGCTCATGAAAATCAATCAATTTCAATTATTATGTTCAATCAAAATACATGGAAAATGGAAGAATAATAAAAAAATTCTTATAAATTTCACTAAAGAAGAAATACTCAATTATTGTGCCAAACATTTTTGCCCGAATCACTTCTCAGAGAAAAATGCTTTTAAACATCCAAATCTTTTCCAGTGTTTAGCTACGTCATTAAATACAATTTGAATACACATCCGTGATTTGTCCTGTGCAACATACTCATTACCATAACAGATCTTGTGATGCCTGGGAAATGTGCTATAACTGGTTGCATGTCTTAGTACATGTTATTTATACGTAATATTTTGGTTGTACTGTACATTTTCTTGGTCCTACTTTTTTTTCTTACAGCAAGAAAACTACACTTTGTTAATACTGTATGTTCCTAATGGTAGATAACAGGTAGATAGTACGATAGTAATGCTGCATATTTTGCACTGAAGATTCCTTTCCAGCTATTGAATGTTCCATCGTCGGAACTCCTTAACGCCCGAACTCCTGAACTCATTGACGGTTTCTATCTTTATAGAAGACTCATAGTGGCTCATAGTGACCACACTGGGCCCTATTTTCGTGCCGGCGCTAAGCGGCGTTATGACCTAGCGCTAGCGAATTGCCAGTTTCGTCTGTCGCAAACAGAATATTTCCCATCTCCGCCGAGTTTGGCAATTTTGTGGTGTGCAACGAAGGCGTTTGCGCGACTATGGGTTGGGCAGCGCAATAGGGGGTGTGACAATGAAAACAGTCGGCGCTATGCAAATTTGGTGTCAAATAATGAGTTTGCATTAACGTCCAACTAGACCACCTCTTAACGCAAATGCTGGCGCTCTGTGCAATTTGGTGACTTTATTGATGGGCACATATGAACATAAGGTTATCTGAAATGTGAATGTTTTGTGAATATTGTGAATTTCCCCCCATGTTGAGGCAAATCATCCAATCCATGGGTAACTTTTTCACCACAGCTTGTGGTTATTCAATGCACAGCCATGAAAGACTGAAGCCAGCAGGCCATCCATCGCTACTGTTCAGTAAGATACACCTGTTAAATAAATATATGTTTGTATGCACTACAAAAAATGGAGTACATAATTGGACGCCGAAGGCGATACTGTGAAGCGATACCCTGGGTTTGGTAGCCGGCAGGGCCATGCACAGACATTTTGGGGGGCAGGGGCTCAAGCAAAGAAAAAGGGCACTCACCCCACTGGCACGCACTATTCCCACCCCGATGTTGCCACACCACCGCCATCCATAATCACACACTATGTTCATAACACGGGACCTATTTAAATTCTACTGAAACATTATTCCATGAAGAAACCACAGATTTGATGTAGTAATGCAAGTCAGTCAGTGTAAGTAATGCAGTCAGTCCGTGTTCAGCTGTTTAGACCAATTCAGTCACATTAGATCAGTAGTTTCCTTGAGAAAGAACCTGGAACCTGTTTTACCTTTCATTGTAAGTAGTGATAAGATTCTAGATCTGCAGTCCTACTCTGACATGCTTGATACATAAGCCCCCTGAATTTGTGGGTTCAAAACTTCCTTCTGTTTTCATGTTCTGTATCATTTTGTTACACTGCATATATTTGATAAATGAGACATATGGTACAACTACTGAACTACAGTTTGATTTTAGTAACATGTTTTTGAGCATCACACTGAGTGGAAAAGAAACCACAGTATTATATTATATTAAAAAATGCACGCACGCACACACCCGCGCACGCACGCACACACACACACACAGCTTAAACACACTCTTATATATATTTGTTACATCTATGCATATGGCTGAAAAATTTATCCAGGGTCAGGGAGGTGAGAAGTATTTTGCCTTTCATTGGAGACAGGTATATTTGCCTCTTTTAGCAGTGTTTATGCTGCTTCTTATTTCCCAATCAAAATGGATTGATTGAATGATTTAAATTTTAACAAGGAAACACACTGCTACATGCCCAAACAATAATACACTTTTAAACATCAAGTTTTTAGAAAACTGGCTATAAAGAAAAGGGGGTGACTACACTAAACTAGCAAAACTATGCAAAATGTAACTACATGCTTCAGAAATTAAGTTGTCCTGCATGACAGAGATAACGTTGTTTTAATGATAATTAGACTAGCTTACTTGCTCGCAAGTACCGAGGCTAGTAATGACAAAATTACAGCGTGAAGGTGGCAAGTCCTACTGATCTACTTCATAGTTTGTTTTACGGATATATAACATAAAAAGTAAGTAAGTGTTGTTTAATCGTGGTTTCATAATTAAAACAGTGCCTATCTGAGTGATATCATTCACCGTAACCGAACTGGGGCTGGGAATGCGGTGCTTTTCATGACAAGTTGTTTTCGGAATGTCGGAAGATGCAACGTTGATTGATTGATTAAGACAAAATCATTTGGAAGGGGGGGGGGTATTTTTTAAATTGATAATGTGCATTTTTTCGTGGATACTACTATACATTTATACTATACATACACAATGTGGATTCCCTGGGGTCTTGGGTGCCATTGACTGCACACATGTGCAGTTGCCCACACCATCTGATCATGGTATCATTTATGTAAATCGGAAGGGGATCCACTCCATTAATATTCAGGTGGTTTGTGATGCACACTCCAGGGTGACGCATGTAGGCCTACTGCATGACGAACATAAATGAAACAGGCCTAGTTGCAGTTGTGAGTTTGTTATTTATTGCTTTCCATTGAACAATTACATTAAGTTAAAAGAAAAGAAACATTGTTTTTTATGTTGGAAAGCCTACAAATAAGGGAAAAAAGATGGTAAAATAAAACACTTTCTTTTAACAATGTAGGTCTCGAAATATAAACTCAAATCACGGCTTTCCCGTGGAGAGACCGTCTCTGTCTGACAGGGTGAATGTAGCATGAATGAGTTGTGACTGCAAACAGTTTCTCTCAATTCCAGTGGGTACGGTTCCCCGTTACCTCTAACAGACCGTCCTTGCGTTAATGACCACAACCTGAACGATGGCACAACTTTGATTAGATTTCATCCTGGTAAGTCAGGAGAAGTGACTCATGAACATCTGAAGACGTATGATAAGATATATGATGAGGTCGCTCCTCCGCCCCCCTTTACAAGCACACATTTTCTCCAGGCTGGTGAAAATGCTCAAAGTCAGAGCGGGGAAAGAAAATCTTTGAAATTCTCCTTCATCTGCTCTCCTTTCAAAGTGTGATGAATAACTCCACTGAGCAGCGTCGAATTACCCCCACGCGCGATTGACTGATGCCGTGGATTCTTTGAATTAAATGACTAAACTGTCTAATTTGTACAAAATGACTTCAGGGTCACTGTTACCCTGTGAATGTGATTGAGGAGGTCCCAGGAGAGGGGGGGGGAGGCTGTTACCACAGGAGGGAAGTAAAAAAGAACATCCATTGCACTCCTGGAATGAGACACGCTGAACAGCTCTGTTCAGTGGATCCAGCTGTCTTCTCTAAATAGATCCATCCCTGTCCAGAATGACAGAAAGTGGGGGGTGGGGGAACTCGGGCTGTCACTTTAATAATATTAGGAGAAAACATGTTTACTCATTTGAATAGTATTCTACAGATGTTATATCGATAGCCATATATCGTCCCATGACTGCAGTGTCCTGTGTGAGTTGTGGGGACGAGCACACGTGTCAGGTGAAGTGCGTGCGCCCGGTGTGTCCTCCGCAGCCATACCGCAGGAGAACCGCATACAGCTGGTGCAGGGTGACTACAGGCAGTACGCAGGCGCCCGGCCGAACAGTGCGGTGTGGCGGGAGCGGGGGGGACGCCATGCAGATGAAACCCATGCAGTGGCCTTGCCCTGTCGGCCATAGTCAGCGCTGGTGTGCTCGGACACATCACTACACCGAGGACTAGCACTGTAGCTGGATATGCCACTGGTGGGGCCCCTGCCTAACATGTTTCTGATGACTTTGGACTGTAACGTAACCATCGTCCGCGGCCCCTGACAAAAGGCGCAGTGACATTTCCCCCTGGCTTTAATGCAAAGCCTTTTCATTTCCGCCATCAAAGATTTGCAGCAGCAATTAGGCAGGCCTTTTTACCCACCATCTCCGTGGGTGCCAGTGGTGCACAGGTGGCCTGTCTCTAGATAAGCGAGTTCTAAAAGGGAGAGAGAGAGAGAGAGAGAGAGAGCCGCTGGCCGGACCTTCTAACTGAAAAATGAGAGGATAATTAGGGGACGTTGCAACACTATTCCCCTTGAAAACCGAGCCAAAGGAAAACGATGATGATACAAAAAATACAGCATGCGTCTGTCAGAGCCACCTGTTCTTAAAGAGAGAAAGCGAAAGATAGGGCAGGAGGGGAAGGTTTTTTCCAAGGTTTGCTCGACTAAGATGGCTGTCCCATTTCCGCCTCGTTCAGATTCAGGCCTAATTGGGGCCTAATTCAGATGAGCACTGCAGTGTTTCCTGTCACACAAAGAGAGACGACGGGCTTTGGAGGGCCTTTCCTCTCCAACAAGCTGACAAAAGTCATTGGAAGCCAGCCGCTCACACCATTGTTTGTCAATGGAGGCTCCAGTTGATGGCCTAGTCATAATCAAGAAACGTCCAGTGCAGGGGTGGCTAGGGAGGGCTGTAAAAGTACAGAACAAGAACAGACTTATGTTGTGACGTCCACAACGCCTTCCTCATACTCAAACGCTTTGCGAAACCTTTTGTTTTTCAATGATAGTAGACATTAATTACATTTAATTAACAATGCTTTTTTCACAACAGTGCAAAATATGGTAGAGAGGGCATTCCATTTCAACTATTTTTGGCTATAGCCTAATACCAGATGTAAAAATACTTGCCTAAAAATGCCAATTGCCAACCCTCCTTTGTTGCCCCTAAGTTGCAGATCTCTGTGACTGTGGTTGAAAGTTCTGCGTCGGCACTACAATAGAGCGCTACGCAAGTGCCAGAGACGACAGAATGAGATATTGATTCACTTTGGACTTTGGTCGGGCCGCGACGGCAGGGAAGAAACGGCACCACACAAAAAAAATGTTTTCTTTCATTTTTCTTCAGTGAATATAAATCCAAGTTAATGTTCAAAACCGGAGTCTCTCTCGGCCTTCCCTACCTCCCCCTAACACTTCGGAGGGTTGCCGAACGTTTTATCTCCTTTCTCCTGACTTAAGTGACAACATGATGAATTGCTTTGCATGGGCAAGGCAGGGGGCAGCGGCAAGCGGTTCGTTCTCAGCCCTCCGGTGAACTGGATGCCGCTGTGTTCCGAGGCAGAAGCCTTTAATTAAAGGAGGAGCATTAGCGTTTTCGCTGGCATTAAATGGAAGATAACTGGCACTAATGGAGGGCTTTCCGTGGCGCTTGCCTCGCTACTGTCAGCAGACTGTATTAATGCAGTAATCAGAAGAACATATTGCTCCAGCACAAGCGCCGAGAGCAGGCATTAGTTATTTTCCTTTGTATTCTGAGAAAAAAGGAGAATGTCCCAGGCAATAAAATAAAGATGATCTTCTTCCTTCTGTGTATCTGGGCCAATTCGTAGATCAATATTTCGCTGAAATCTGGGTCTAACACTGGAATAAAGAATATTCACATGGACTCAGACGTTTGGTCACAACACGTGCATTTTCACATGATAACATGACAAGCATTTTGAAAGGATGATTCAAGTGGGAATGTGGTTTATATATATATATATATATAATCCCTCTCTCAAACAGAGACACCCACACATGCACTGCTATGCAAAAGTCACAGACACAAATAAAAAAAGAGTTCCACCAACTTGAACTTGAAGAAGTGTGGAATACTGTTTCACTGGAGTTTACAGAATCATTTGAAAGCCTCCTTGGAAGAATGTATTTCATTTTAAAGGTGCAGGGTGTAGCCTATACTAGTGATGGGTAAATGAGGTATTATTTGTTGTGAATGAAAATGAGCATATATTTAAATAAAATTGTATTTTTCATTCACATGTTTTTACATTGGAATTTTTAAATTCTATTTCACAGTTGTGTGTATGTGTATATATATACGTATATACGTATATTGGGGTGTCCCTTGGGGTTGGGCGACACGCACCGACCTTTGCAGAGGGCGTAGGCAGTTAAATAACCCAAAGGAGGCAGTAATACAAACAAAACAATGGTTATTAACTAAATCTTGACAAGACACAAAGGGGTGGAGTAATTGTTAAAAAAAAGTCCACAATCCTTATCTTGTCGTCATTATCCGTAATCCAGTCCACAAATCTAGTTCAGTTCCTCAGGCAGTCCACAAGTTGTTACACAAAGCGGGGGACAGCATACAATAACATTCTAGACGATTGTGTGCTTCCAACTTTGCTGCAACAGTTTGGGGAATGCCCTTTTCTGAACAGAACATGCCTAAAAAATGTGTGTGATTGCGTCATTAAAAACTGTGTATCGATACACGTATCATAAAACAGACATGTAACATAATGTGTGTATTCATTTAATACACGCATCATAAAACAATACGTGTATCATAATAAGAATACGTGTATGGATTGTGAGCTGTCTGGCGTTCGATAGCAGAGGGGCTAGCTGGAGCAGTGACAGTTAGAAATTCTACTGCTGGTTCCTCAGAGGGCTCATCATGGGCTGGAGTGACGGTGGTTGTCTCAGCCGCCTTGGTTAACTTTGACCCAAAGAAATCAGTTATATTTCGACGCTTCATCGTTCAATTTAACCTTACTATTGCTTAAACTTTAGCGAACACACTAGCAGTCTGTTTAGATAGAGCGCTGGTATTTGTTGTGAAATTCATGTTAGTGTGATGCTAAGCTCACATGACACAAATAACCAATCAATCATTAGGAAACGGAGTTCGTTGCTTGTGATAGGCTACGTACTGTACAGTACGTAGGCTTACAGCTAGTGGAAATTAGCCCGAGAAGCATGCAAAAGTGCAATACATTAAGAACATAATGTATTTGCTGATAGATTATAATTTTTACACGTTTGATGTTTGATGCACAGCAAAGTAGCTATGGCATACCGGTTATGCGGCCTATGCACACACACACACACACACACACACACACACACACACACACACACTCACAGTATAATAAACCCTAAATCTGATGTGAGGGCCCGGGCTTCATTCAAGGCGATGGCTCTCGTAGGTGGAGCAGTCAGTTTGAAAAGGAAGGGCTTCTCCAAAATGTCATCACCTCTTCTTCAGAATGTTTCCGCCTCCATTGCGGATGTCGCCTTGGATCTGCACACGGAAGGTTGTCTATACATATTTCAGCGTCCCATTGTAAGCTGGACTCCCCTTGTCCCAAGACCGCGAAGACTTACAGATTTCCGGTGACTGGTCTTAATTCAGCACATCCTTTCCTTTTTTTGTTAAATGTTGTCATGGCAACACATGTATAAGTGTTGCGGTGGGGGGGGGGGGGTTAACCAATATGAACCTAGTTATGAAATATTGATCATTCCTGATGCTTTACTGTCTTTGAATGCCACAAAACCCAAGGCAATCAAATTGTCACTCAATAGAGCAGAAAGAAGTGAATATCACCGGTGAATTATGGCCATCAGGAAATGGCTATACAAAAAAATATATATGGATTTCATTTTATTTTTGGGCCGCTGGTGGGGGCGGAGGCTATATGCAGGCTTATCAGGCCCACATTTGCTGGATTCAGCTGGATTATTCGGTGGTCTCAGGGAGATTCTCTTATTTGCGCAAGTAAAAAATTAGCGTTTCAATGTCCAACGGGTCACTTCTCTCCTCCTGGCTCTTGCATGTTTCAGGTGGACTGCTGTGGCTCCCTCTTCCTGTTTTAATTATCTCCATGTTGATTATCTGCCCACACAGAGCCCAGGTCTTTTTTTTTAGCAGTGGGAGGCCTCAAGAGAACTCAAACCAGTGTTCAACACTAAAGTAGAGAGAGTGCAATAGAGGCAAAACAATATCTTTGGTGCAGATATGCTATTTCTATTGATTTCTGAACTTGTCAGAAATGTCAAAAAGTCAGGGCTACATTAATGGTAGTATCCACATTTGCATATGGTTAATTACTAGAACTAATCTACAATATGTAATGTATAATTATTTATGAAGTAGTGTCATAAATATGTACATATCCTTTAATTGCTTGATTGGATATTGCAGCTTTTAATTTCCATGACTAAAGTATCAGTAAAATTGTGATAATTTTTGTCTATAATCAACCAGGACATTGAGTCAAATTTTCATCCATTACAAACACATGAGAATTGCATGATTAAATGTCTGTATATGTGTGTCTATAAGTGGTTCTCATTGAACTTATATTGCTTGTTTGGTCTTTGAAAATTTGCCTAAGGGGACAATAAAGTCGATAAGTAAGTCAATTACGAAAGCTCAATTTATGCCCAGTCTGGCATCCACGATGCAGAGGGCTGTGCAGATGAAGCGATAAATGTATGAATTGAAATCTTTGATGGCAGAAATGAAAATGGTGTCATCACGGGCCAAATATTTAAGCATTGCAGGCGGCGCTGTGAAGGCAGCTTTCGGTAATTGGTTGACGAGTAACTTGGGGGAGGGGTTTCTAGTAGTTTCATTGTTCATAAACAACAAACATGGAGAAGTGCCAGCAATCTATATTAACTCTGTACCACCACCTATTCTTCTGGAATGTAATGACACACCCTGGTCTTTCCAGCGCAAGAACCATGAATGTGGTTTGCAGAGACCGTAACATTTGAAGAGACCATGCTCGCCGTTTGTGACCATAAATGTCCCCGAGGCTGGATTGAGCATAAATTCTCATAGGTATAAATAGGTATTTTAATTAAAGGACTTGGATTAAATAAAAAATGTATGTGAAAATAAGCACTGCATTGACCATTATTTCAGATAAGTCTATTTTATATAGGAATTGCATCATTTGCACATTTATGATATTTATAATTCACGATAAATTCATGTTTATGTAGCCTCTGTTATAGTTAGGTTGATTTTGAAAGCGCTGAAGCCGGTGATCACTACAGAAATGAAAATTGCACTATAGATCACAACAGAAATGTATCCACCAGTGAACCAAGGAGCCACGGGAGGCCACAATACAACCCCCTAATATTGAGATGAGCTTAAAAGTATCAAGTCAATCAGGCACGTGCACAGATAGGGCCCAAGGGGGGCTTGAGCACCTGCACTTTTGCCCTCAGAGTCAAAAAGTGCCATTATTTTGGATGGTGTTAATTGTATGTAAAAATATTTTATTTGTTATTGAAATTCTATCAAATATAAAGAGGGAAATGTATAGTAGTATCCACAAAAAAATACACCTTATCAATTTAAAAAGTACCCCGCCCCCCTTCCAAATGGTTTTGTCTCAATCAATCAATCAACGTCGCATCTTCTGACATTTCGAATACAACTTGAAAAGCACTGCATTCCCAGTTTGGTTACGCTGAATGATATCACTCAGGTAGGCACTGTTTTAATTATCAAACTACAATTAAACAACACTTTTTTAATGTTATATATGTTATGACTGATACACAGATTGGACCCAAACGCAGACACTGACACAGAGGATGAGATATTTATTATATACAGGGACTGGGGTAGGGAAACGATGGTGAGGGCAGACGAAGGAGGCAGGCAGGCAGGCAGGCAAGGAAGTGGGCAGGCAGGCAAGCAAGGAAGCGGGCAGGCAGGCAGGCAAGGAAGCGGGCAGGCAGGCAGGCAAGGAAGCGGGCTGGCTGGTCCGTGAGCAGGCAGGTAGGATGGCAAGCGAGTGAACAAGCAAAACAGGCAGGCGAGAACTTAACCTGAACACGGGGAAAAAAGGAAAACACATATAAACCGACGAAGAAAATAAACATGGAAGAAGTCACGGATTAGAAAGGTCTGCTGCATGTAGCTACCACTGAAGCAGAGAGACAAAACGATCTGACGAGGAATGAAGGAGAAACCGGGGTTGATATACACTGCAGGGCTGATGATAATTGATGGCAGGTGAGTAGGCAGCGCAGGTGTTGCAGATCTGTTGTAATCAAGGAGGGAGCCAGAGAATGCACATCACACACGGACAAACACAACAGGGAGAACAGGAACACAGGGAAAAGGGAAGGGAAAAACGCGAGGAAACATAAAAATAAACAAAGTTGCGGCCGTGGCCGTAACAATATATCCGTTAAAAAAACTATGAAGTAGGACTTGCCACCTTCACGCTGTAATTTCGCCATTACTAGCCTCGGTACTTGCGAGCAAGTAAGCTAGTCTAATTATCATTCAAACGACGTTATCTCCGTCATGCAGGACAACTTACAAATATGCAATTAATTTCTGAAGCAGGCAGTTACGTTTTGCATAGTTTTGCTAGTTTAGTGTTGTCACCCCCTTTTCTTTATAGCTTATAAAAACGTGATGTTTAAAAGTGTATTATTGTTTGGGCATGGAGCAGTGTGTTTCCCTGTTAAAATAAAAGTTTCAATTAATCAATCAATCAATCCATTTTGATTGGGAAATAAGAAGCAGCATAAACACTGCTAGAAGAGGCAAATACACCCGTCTCCAATGAAAGGCAAAATACTTCTCACCTCCCTGAATGTGTGTGTGTGTGTGTGTGTGTGTGTGTGTGTGTGCGTGTGTGCGTGTGTGCGCGTGCGTGCGTGCCTGCATTTTTGAATATAATATAATACTGTGGTTTCTTTTCCTCTCAGTGTGATGCTCAAAAACATGTTACTAAAATCTAACTGTAGTTCAGTAGTTGTACCATATGTCTCATTTATAAAATATATGCAGTGTAACAAAATGATACAGAACATGAAAACAGAAGGAAGTTTTGAAATCCCAAATTCAGGGGGCATATGTATCAAGCATGTCAGAGTAGGACTGCAGATCTAGAATCTTATCTTATCATTACTTATAATGAAAGGTAAAACACAGGTCCCAGATTGTTTCTGAAAGAAACCACTGATCTAATGTGACTGAATTGGTCTAAACAACTGAACACTGACTGACTACATTACTTACACTGACTGACTTGCATTACTACATCAAATCTGTGGTTTCTTCATGGAATAATATGTTTCAGTCGAATTTAAATAGGTCCCATGTTATGAGCATAGTGTGTGATTATGGATGGTGGTGGTGTGGCAACATCGGGGTGGGAATAGTGCGTGTTGGTGGGGTGAGTGCCCTTTTTTTTTGCTTGAGCACCTGCCCCCCAAAATGTCTGCACGGCCCTGAAGTCAATGCAGTTTTGCTGTCTTCTGTTGGGTTTTTAAATAATTATTAGGGGTGTAGATAATTACAACCTATCTGACTTTTTTGTTAAAAAAAGATTGCTGGGGCTCTCAGGGGAAGGCACCTGCCCAGAATGCAGGTTGTCCACTCTGGCCAGGGTTCGATCCCAGCTCTGCCAGCCCGACTCTGGCTGGTAGTCCCGCTCAGGGGGCAGGGGTTGACTGTCGCCAGGGGGAAGGGCGAGGGAAGATGGCACAAGCTCACTGCATGCACAGAAAGCTTCCGTGCGTGTATTGGAATCACAGTCGGTGGCTTGGCGGGGAAGAACTGGGAAGAAATCTGAAACAAAATGATATATATATACGTATACAAAATACTTTGTTTAACAATTTTTATATATATATATAGCTAAACAAAGTATTTTTCTGTGAGCAATTGTATTAGTATAAAATAATATCATTTACCGATTTTGTTGATCATGCACTATAGCTCATTACCTGTATTGTTACTATATTCAGACTTCTTTGCTTATCTTTATCAATAATTGTGGAGGGTATTGTGTGTCTATATATATATATATACAGTATATATGTGTGTGTGTGTATGTGTGTGTGTGTGTGTGTAAAGAAATAGCTGTAATGGGAGACTTTCAGGACTTAAAAGTACCATTCAACTCACTGCTATTCTCTTCAGACACGTGGCATTGCTGTCTTTGCTGTTACCGAAGAGATGTGATAATGTAAGACACCAAATGACTGATTCAACACCTCACATTTTCCATTCACTTGAAGTCCTCTTCCAGCATATCAAAAGAGCCCGAACTGATCCATATTTGTCTATCTCTTATCTGCACTCTATTAATCTCGGGAGAGTGCAATCTTGAGAGAGTGCATGATGTGTCCTTTGGAATATACACAAAAGGCGACCTAATCAATGGTGGCTCCTCTAAATACAGGCCAAGAACATATAGTGAATAGTGGATGGTAGGGACAGAAGTGTGGCAGAGTGAGCTTTGAGCCTTGACACACTTTTTTGGATGAGATTGTTGAGCGAGGGGAGATAGTGTTGGTGGGGTACGGGGGTGCTCTAGTGCATGTCTTCTTCGCAGAGGCATGTTCTGCATATAATACTTACGTTACCATGGACATATTTTGATTACAATGCGTGAGGAACTACAGGTGTGGCGTGAGTGTGTTAAATTGGTGAATTGCGTCAAGCTCAATGCCTGAGAGTTGGCAGCTCTGGACTGATATGTAACGGAATAAAAGACCACACTAACAGTGCTTGAGGAGTTCATGAAAGGAATGAGCTCATGCTTCTGGGATTCTGGGATGATCAATAAAAAATCACTGTTTTGATATTGCGATGTCTGTGCACAGTTCTGCTTCCTGTTATTCCAGAATACAACAGTTTTGAGCTGGGCGTGAACAGTGGGGTGATCGCCCTTGTGCTCCCACTTTGCATCCACCAATCAGAGTGCTCTGTCTTCCTGCTTCCACCAATGATAACTGAGAGGCCTAATTGGTGGCCCGATACAACAAAAAGTGATCTGACCGTTCCTTCCTGTCCTTAATTGCATTTGGAAAGAGCGACAGTTGTGTGTCTGTTACCGGATACACTTACAGTGTGCAAACAAAATCAATAGCTCACAAACACTACTTTCAATAATGTTAAGAAACAAAAAAGCAAAAACACGATTGCTTAAACGTAGCTATTTTTGGCTCGATTTTTGGCTCGATTTCCCAAAACAATACAATTTGTTTCAATACTAATACAATTGTATTGTATTAGGCTTAGGCATTATTTTCCGCACTGATTGCTTTATTGCTACCTTTGAATTGTGGCTACAGATTTACCTACAGGGTCCTAGTTTAACTATGTGGTTGCTCCTAGCACCTAGGAACTGTACTTCCCACTAGGGTGGCTTTCAGCTAAACTGTTCTTGACTACGGTTAACACTTTGTTGTGTGTCGCTCTGGATAAGAGCATCTGCCAAATGCCTGTAATGTAATGTAATGTAAAAATCTCAGCCAAGATCCCTTGAGTTCAGAGATGATACTTCTCTACTTTCAACATTTTTAATCAAGAGAGCCCCGTTTTCTATTTGTAGCCCGTTCGCATGAGACGGTGGTGCCAGTGAATGTGACACGTGTCATGGCTGGAACCTCATAGGCCAGCGCTGGGAGAGCGGCGATGCCACTGGTCCCCTTCGCTGTGCGCATTTGCATAGGGATGAGGCTCGTGACGAATGGCTCCTCTCTAGCCCGCCGACCCTGTTAGATGCATATGGAGACGGGACCACCATTAGCTCTGAAACAGGGCCTGCATTTTCCCAGGGGAGACGAAAGGTTTGCATGCAATTTAAAGCCCCTCGAGCTGCTCTCCAGAAACATCATATATTAAAAAGCCCATCTGTTTAACTCTTCCACTGGTCCCAGTACAGTCACTGAGGACGCAGAGCTGCTCATCGCCTTTTCATTTTCTCTTCACATGACAAGGTCTTGGTCTACTTATTGTACGCTGCTCCTCGCGGTTAAGAAATAATTTTCTTTATTATTTAAGTGAGGGCGTGGAGCTCTCAGACCTGAGAAGAATACAAAAGCCTTTTGTGCTTTCCATTAATGCCACATCATTTTCTTTTGGAAATGTTTCTAAACTTCTTCTTTTTTTGGCGGGGGGCTCAAACTGAATGGCTTTTTCTTCAAACAGAGCTAATGTTCTTTTTATGGGACACATAAGCACAGTTGTGATGGATCATTTTAATGTGACATTGTTTCTTCCCTACTGTCAAAAGAACGCAAAAACGTGCATCAATACCAATCCGTGCACCGTGAAATATATTGCATCAGGTTTCACGGTGTGTTTCCAAATACGGTCCCATTTTGCATGAAACAAACTATAATCCCTTTGTATTTACATTGTAACTACATTACATTGTATACATTACATTACATTGTATATACTACTGTATGTACACATTGTTACTTTGTACTTAGAACTGTAAAAGTGCTGATTAAAAATGCACGGGATGCGAGAAGCATTGAGAATCCCATTTGACCACAAGCTCAGAAAGATAGGAACTCTCCATAGAATACACACAGTAGTGAACTCACAGTAGAATGCATCCAGTAGTGATACACTAAATACACTCATATATATTTAAGCAAAGGACATAGATGAACAGGTGAACCTTGTTTATTCCAGTCTCACAAGTATTGAGTGTTGATACATTTTACACTGTGAGAAAGTCACAAATGAAGGATTGATTCCCAAACCGACATTTGTATTTAGTACGCTCCAACAAATTCACACATTTTTGACACAAGTGTTTCTTTTAGCATTTAACTTTTGCAGTGTCTGACACACCCATTGAAGGTATAATCTTTACCCTTTTAACTCCAGCAGATAAATTGGCTTGGACATAAATGCGGATGCATTTCAGCCTTTCTGACACTCTGAACACATAGAGAGAAATGTCCTCCCCGGGAGCTCAATTGAGCCTCATCAAGTTACAATACCTTTGCTGAAAATACACACTTTTGGGAATATGCTATACCTCCTCAGCAGGGCCTCTATTGAGATCCTGTCTTTTTTCATCCCAAAGGACATGATTAAAAGCCTTGGCAGATCTACAAGGAGGGCACCATGCTGCTCACGTGTACAGCCAACACTTCTTTGGCCACAGCACTTTTAAACCTGCTCTCCACCCTTTCCAATGTGTTAGGACTCAAGGAATCTAGCACCAAGTGTTTCTTGGTTTTCCAAACCACTAAACTTTAAATTGCACAAAACCACACAATGAACACCCATACCAGCTTTTCAGCCCCTCTTTTTAGAAAAAATAAATGATGTGTGTCGTTTATTTTATTATGTGTATAGGACAATTAGATTGTATGTATTTGTATTGCTCTTTTTGTTGTTTTTAAATGGTATCTGTTGTAAAGCACCTTGAGATTTCTCTGTATTTTAAAGTGTGCTATATAAATAAAATTCATTATTATTATTAATGCCTTGTTGTTGCTGTGGGTGGGTAGTCAATCTTCAGAAATGGGGCCCCAGTGAAGCAGACACATCTGTGAAGCCTGTCGTCATGGCATGGCCCTAGATCAGCTGAGGGTTTCTCATTACAGTCCCAGCGTATTGGCCCGTTTCCTGTAATCGAAGATGCAACAGGACTCAGCGGCGCGCGTCTCCACTTTTGAAGCGCAGTGCTGACACGACAAATAGCCGTGCGGCGGCTGATGCCGGCATGCACGCGGCCTGCGTAGTGCAGGTAGCTGAAATTAATACATGTGGGGAGAAATTGATTTGTGTTTCTCCGTAGGAGGCCAGCTGGCTTTTTTCATTTCCTTTCATGTTATGCATGTCCATTTAGGTTTGCAGGGACAGAGGCAGATTTCAGAGTGAATGATGATGATGAACAGGGGGTAAAACGTCTGTCAAAACTGCTGCACTGCAAACGCACAAGTCCACTGTGGACGGGTGCAGGGGGTGTTCTGCTCTAAGGGACTATGACCAGAGAGGAAGAGGGAGAATTAGTGGGAGTTGAAGAAGTTTTTACTGTCTCCACTGTAAGCTCTCTCTAGGTTTACCCGGTGTCCACTTGTAGGTGGGTCAAATGACACAAACAATATTATATTTAACAGAGAAGATAACTAAACAAAAAAAAACAATACAAAGAATCTCTAGTTGGAGAGCTGTAAGCGACTTCACAGCGTCAGCCACTGTCCAGGTCTGGGCTCAGGCACAACTTCTCTCCATGACCGGGAAGGTCCATGGCTCTCCAGCTTCCTGGCTCTACGGGTCACGAGCTGAGGAATCTGAGGGCAAGAGGGAGAGGGTGGGGAGTTAGTGGCGGGGAGACACAACAAGCACACCCATCGGGTGAGTGGCTGCAGCTGGGGCTTAATAGACGAGGTGCAGCTGTGCCTTGGCCAGCTCCCGTCAGCAGAATTAGCTGCGCAGTTCATATTGTCCCGTTCGCTGCCTGTAGGCAGGCAGCCTGACGGGAGCTGCGAGACTGCACCCTGCCACATCCACACCATCTTAACTTTCAGTGTCTCGTTTCCAATTTTAGCCTTCCGAAAATGGAACCACGCAGCCATTTCATGAGTGCGTTCATGTTTTCTGTCATCCAGGAACATGGCCCGTTCTTATAGGCTAAAAGGAGAGCTGCTGTCAGCAGAAAACCACAAGCACAGCACTGGAACAACACACCCTCATCATTTTAACATAGCCGCCAAACTACCTCCAAAGATGGCTACAAAGATCTGCAGGCTTTTGCAAGCAACCTGACTGGTTAACGCTTGGATAGTTACGGCATTTTGATTATGTAACATGCGTCCTTACATATTAAATATAAAGCAACTCAGAGTAGTTTTTGCCTTTTTGCTCATAATGGATGAGGTTACGATATGTACAGGGGAAACCTGATCCTAGATCAGCACTTCTTTGCCATCTTTGGAGGTAGTTTGGTGGCTCTGTTAAAATGATATAAGACCTGAGACTAGGTTTATTATATGGCTGACATAATATTGCAGAATGTTTTGTCAAAGCTGACCTTCATAGTCAGTTTTCCTCAGAAGTGGAGATGAAAATAGTTGGATATATTTCTACCCTTCCTCCACTACCAGTACATGACTATCCTTGGTTAGATAATCTTTGAAAGTACAGAAAATTAACTTTCATGTTGTACATGCTGAACTCGTGAACTCATGCTTCATGCTTCTAGGCTGACATCTGACCATAGTGATGGTAAAAGGCATGAGACCAGGCTGGGCACAGACAGATTATTCACCCCCAGTGCAATGAATAAAGGCAACATTTTACTCAGCAGGAACATTTTGAGTGGTGACGGCCCTAGATTTAATTTGTTACTCAAAGAAGAGTTGCGCTTGAAATTAATTTCACCATAAAAAAAGAAAAGGGAATTTCCAAGGAATGACTGATGATTGAGTGTAAGTTGCCACTGACTTGTGGCCTCTTTGCGGAGATTTCAGCTCCAAGAAAATGACCGGAGCAGGTCTTAAACTTTCATAAGTTTGTTACGTAAATGCCATTTTGTTGTGCAATTCATTTGTGTTTTCCCTGTTAATTCTTCATTGAGTACTCCCTCAAATTGAGAGGTGGGTTTTTGCTGTGTTCCTAAATCGTTAGCTGTTATGCCTCATGGACGGGCACCTCCTAAGTTTGCCTGTGCATGACTAAAGCACTCACAACAATCCAGGCACAATGTCATTCTCATTGTCAATTCTGTTGTTCTGCGGTCTACCCGACCTGATGGCAAACCATACCAGTGTTCCACCTCAACTTTGAAGTTTAAAATTAGCCTGTCACATTGTGGCTGCTTATGAAATAGCGTGCGTTGCCATGTTTTTCACATGAATCTGCACGCTCAGCTTTGACGAGTCAAGGCAGTGCGTCGGCGGATATCGCAGGTTGTTTACGACTCCTCTTCTGCCGTTTAATTGGCAAGTTGCCAAGACGGATAGTTGATCACCATGTGCTAAGTCATCACTAGGAACTTTTTTTTTTCTTTTCCGGAAGTCAATTATTGGCACAATGTCATTTCCAGCCGTATATTCCCCCGCCTTCCCTTTATAAACAATTAATCACCTGCCTGTTCATACCTCACCTCACCATTAAAGGATATGCATCACCGCTATAATGCAAACAGTGAGAGAGGGGGCATGATGAATTACAGCCCACGCTCAACAGCACAGAAGTAGGCATAGACTCATCTGTTAATGTCACATCACACATTATACTTAACAGAAGTATACAAAGTGGATCTGGGCATAAACAAGATGGAGTTCAATGGTGGCTTTCATCATCCAGGCCAGCTGCAGAGCCATGGGGTCTGCTGCTTTTTGTTGTTACTCAGATTCTCCTTAGAAAGACGTTGCAGGCCTAGTTGATGCTAGTACTGGGAATTAGGAAAAGGATGAAGGTGCAATGAGATGTCAATAACTGATGAAGGTGCAACCAGATGTCAATAACGATTTTGTCACAGCAAAACCAAACGATTTGCAATCGGTGAGCAAAACCAAACGATTGGGTGCTGTTGTCAAATGTCACTAGCTGACAAACCATGTACTACTGTCGCATTATTATTAATACTGCTGAATGCAATGGAAATTATGTGCTCCCATGAAATAGTTGCTTTTTAATGCCTGCTGCTCAACAGCAAATTTTATTAGGAGGCTGCATCAACAATTTGCTACTGAAGGATTGGATTGGATTCTCAAAAGAGGAGAACGAGGAGATGCGGAAAAGTTGGCGCGCGAATCAGAGGGGGAAAACAAGGCGCACATTAATTTGTTATTTTCATGATTTGAGTTTATATTTTGAGACCTACATTGTTAAAAGAAAGTGGTTTATTTTACCATCTCTATTTTTCCTTATTTGTAGGCTTTCCAAATTAAAAAACAATGTTTATTTTGTTCTAACTTAATGTAATTGTTAAATGGAAAGCAATAAACAACTGCAACTAGGCCTGTTTCATTTATGTTCATCATGCAGTAGGCCTACATGCATCACCCTGGAGTGTGCATCACAACCCACTTGGATATTAATGGAGTGGACCCCCTTCTGATTCACATAAATGATACCATGATCAGATGGTGTACGCAACTGCAAGTGTGCAGTCAATGGCACCCAAGACCCCATGAAATCCACATTGCGTATAAAAATCCTCTTTAGTTCTCTGCTGGCTGTCGGGTGTAGGAAAAGTAATAAACTAATTTGCATGTTGGACAAGACCGGAAGAAACTGCATGTACAGCCGAACTGATAGCCGTCTGACAAACACCGGCTACCAAACCCAGGGTATCGCTCACGGTATCGCCTTTGGCGTCCAATTATGTACTCCGTTTTCTGTAGTGCAAATGGAAAGAATAAAACCCTTTCACATAAGAAAAACAATGTGCATACAAACATATATTTATTTAACAGGTGTATCTTACTGAATGGTAGCGATGGATGGCCTGCTGGCTTCAGTCTTTCATGTCTGTGCATTGAATAACCACAAGCTGTGGTGAAATAGTTTTTAGCTTAATTGATTATGCTTGCAAGTTATCCATGGATTGGACGATTTGCCTCAACGTGGGGGAAATTCACAATATTCACAAAACATTCTCATGTGATTTCAGATAACCTTATGTTCATATGTGCGCATCAATAAAGTCACCAAATTGCACAGAGCGCCAGCGTTTGTGCTTAAGAGGTGGTCTAGTTGGATGTTAACGCAAACTCATTATTTGACACCAAACTTGCATAGCGCTGAATGTTTTCATAGTCACACCCCCTATTGCGCTGCCCAGCCCATAGTCACGCAAACACCTTCATTGCGCACCACGAAATTGCCAAATTCAGCAGAGACGGGAAATATTCCATTTGCGACAGACAAAACTGGCAATTTGCCAGCGCTAGGGCATAACGCCGCTTAGCGCCGGCACAAAAATAGGGCCCTATATGTTTTGTTATCATCATAACGATATCTGTCGGTCATTCAACGTCAGCTTTAAGTGACAGTGAAATAGTGAAATAGCCACTTACCTGTGAAAAGTTATCTCACAAGCCTTGCTTCTATGGTTCCTCCTATTTGTACAGCCAAATGGTGCACAACTTTGTGGCATTTTTCAAAGGCTAATTCTTCTTCGTACGGTGTTCACAGCCAGGTTCTGTGGAAAATCGTTGAGGAAACTCTGCAATTGTGAAATTTGTAAATCCAGTAACCTGTATGTTATGCAGAAATTTCTCACATTTATAGCAAGCCAAATGTCATGAAAATTGGTCTAGTATTACCCAAAAAATTCTCAGGGAAGTCTGCATATCTAAATACACATAGGTTTGTTTGGACGCAGATCTTGCCCGCCGCAATATGCCGGCCGTGCAGACGCATCTGAACATGGTGAATTAGACATCTACGTATTTATATCTATGGATCAGCAAGCAAGCGGTAATTGGTGCCAGCAGATTTCTGAAGCTGGATTTGGTTGGCTGGTTGGGGCAGTTATTGCTTAATGCCCCCATCCCCGAGAATCTATACTGTACTCCACTCTAATTTGTACTTCCTCTTGGCTATCTGTATTGATCTTCCTACTTGGCACAAATACAATAGCATAATAACCTTTTGCTTCGCTGATAGGGAGATTTCAGAAGATGTTTTTGAGTCTACTATTGCACAGGCTTGCAATGTTCCTTGCATGCCTGCTCTGAGGCCACTGCAGTGCCTTTGTTTGAAAACTGTCTTCTCGACTTGAGACATTCTTACCGGCCTTCCGACGGCATATGGGAAAGGTTTGATCTATCAAATCAGGGCTACGGTATGTAATGTATTATTGAACGGTTGTCAACGGTGATGGCCAGAGAATATTATCGCTTTGCTTAGATGCCCCTCAGATTAAGTGAAAGAGAAAGGGTTGCATACACTGGTAAAAACACTGACGCAGATGAAGACATCGTTCATGGACAGTTTTCCATTCGTTTTGGATCACCAGAGACGTCCGCGTCCAACGAAAAGTGGAGAATCTGTCAGAAACTAACAAGTGAGGCTTCCAGAAAGCCTGCCTAAATAATGATATCTCACAAATGAACGAATGTTCAATAATAAATAAATAATAAATATTCAAGGACAAATAAATATTCTTGATCTATTCCGTGAGATGCTTTTCATAATAGATATACAAACGGTGTCCTTCCCCCTGTAATATTTTATATTGAGTGGGGTCTCTAGCTGGAATGGTAGCAGATGTGTCAGGTCTTGTGTAAGAATGTTTAAAGGTTTTTTATGGGTTCAAATGTCCAGATAGGCTATGTATGTTGAACGCATCCATTCAGTGTTGCCTCAGTGAATACAGATTTACCATAACATTGGAAATATATGTAAATCTGTCAAAGAAATGTGCAGGCCTCTTCATTGAAATTTCACAAACCATGCGTACACCTTTTCTCGCGACCTGTCGTGGGTCTTTATGATTAACTGCAAACATGGCTATCGCAATGTTTGCTATGGGTTCGGGCCAAGGGGGGCGCTTTTCCTCTGTCATTTGTACAGGAAAAGACGTGAAATCCATACTCTTCTCGGTGGTTTATCTTTGGACCGACGCCTTTGGCGCTTTGGGTTTCATCCCACAAGGAGCATTTGTCAAATGTTGCGGTAATAAAGTCCAATTTTTCATCCATGTCTACGGGGGAGAGGTGAGGAGGTCACAGCGCTGGAAGTATTTCTCTATGTTCTATGCTCTATGTTCTAAGTATTTCTTCTCTGTTGCTAAAGTCAGGACCAGATCTTGTGACTTCTATCTCTGGTAGCAATTGTCTTCACCACTGCTTGTTCAACTCTTTATTTAAAAATAAAAAATAAAAAATTTATATATTTCTTCATTTACAAATGATGTCTATTGCTGTATTCCTGCACTGCAGACTGATTAAAGTTGATGACATCTTGACTTCTCAATCTTAAAATTGCTAAGATCATTGAACCCGCAAAACATTTATATATTTCTTCATTTGAGATCAGTTGACATTACTTCTCAATCATTGCTAGATCATTGCAACGCTGAGATTCAAGGCACTTTTTTCAGAGCATCAAGATACCGTTTTGATAAACTTTGAACCGCTGGGTGTTCCTGACCTGAATAATTGTTTTGTCTCTATTTACATCTTTCAGTGTGTTTATGCTCTAAACATCCTCAACTTACAAACATGTCTCAACGCATGTTGCTCCACACCTAACAAATGTAGAGCATGTCCTGGTGAATGGATGGATTTAACAATATTAATAAACCATGGCCAAAGCAAATGTCCAGTATACAGCAAATATCAACAAGTGTTCAGTTGCTGTGAACATACAGTACGTGAAGATTCACACATTGAATGTTTCTTTCTGCTGTTGTTTTTCTAGATCATTTCCCACACAGCTTAGCACAGTTGGTTTCAGAATATTGACGCCTTACTTAAAAACTGTTTTGAGATCTTTAAAAAAAAAACAATGCAATAGTTTGTACTGGCTTCACACATGAAATATGGGAAATGAGCTACCCATACAGTTTACAGACAGCAGTTAGCACGGCACCTAACCTCTTCTGAAGATGAATCTTGAGAATCGTGTATGTCTTATGAATCTTAATCTTGTTACAGTCTTAAGCTTAAGCTTATCACGGTTGATCTCTTTCCCCGGTCAAATGTCCAGGCATATTTACCGCAATAGCACTTCTTTTCCGTGGCTTGCGTTATCATTTTAAAGCAGCGCAGGTGCCAAAAGCACAGGGGCCTTACATTAAAAAACACAGTGCAATTCCTTTTCATGCAAAGGAATTTCTGTAGGTTTTTACTGTGACGGGCGTAGTGTGCACTCTATTAGGCGTACATTTGAGCGATAGCTTCGAAAGATCAGGTCGTCCCGAGCTGTTATCATTAAAGTAGCACAGCCCTTATCCATCTTTAAGGTAGAAGCGCAGCTCGAGACTCGAGTCTGTCCACACAATGGGCTTTTGGATTCCAGGAAAAACAGATGGACGCCACGCATTGTCTGTCCGAGAGCAGCTCAGACTGTCCCTGAGAACGAATTGATCCTGTGTGGCTCATTTTGAGAATCGCCAAGGAAAGGAGAGCATATTCCTTTCATGGTATTGGCTCCCCGAATGCGGGCATTCGTCACTGACAGACCGAGGACCTCGCTTGGTCCAACATCAATACCACTGATCGCTCCTTGTCGACTGGAGGTGACAATAAATTACGAGATAGAATTACTTTGAATGACCTGCGAACCTTGAAAAGAAAAAAAAGAAGAGCCAGACTCTAGAATGATCTGAACTTTGTTTTACACAGAGAATCTGGACAGTATATACTGCCATTGTATTCACATTGTACATTTCCATTGATGCAACTTACCATATTGTAGATTGCCATACTGACAATTGATGACAATGGACATTCAGTGACTTGATGCATTTCAGTGCAGGGCATCTTGAGATTTGTCTTGGCTGGAAGTGGTTTATGCTGTCTGATTCCTAGGCTCGGTCACATGTACAATATCCTAAAACACATATTTGATCTTTAACCAAATATAAAAATGGCAAATGGCAATTATCATGTTGGTGGTACAAAAAACAGTAGTAAAACTGATGCTTGTGTTAATGCTGACATTAAGTTGACTAGTTATGCTAAATAATCAAACTATTATGGCAATAGAAATCAGTTGAATTAACTACACCCAGAAATGTGGTTGCTTCACACCGACTATATATTCAGTGCTGCATGGCAATGGGACAATGACTGTGTTCATATCATCAGTGAAATGTGTCAAATGTAATCCAATTACCATTATATAAGGAGACACTTGTCTTCTCAAATAAGTCAATGCAATGTATTATTGAACTTTAAAAAGGTTATGGGAAGTGTGCAGGAGAAGGAATTCCTCCCACTTGTTTGAAATAATTGCTTTGGTGCAATGCCAAAAATTGGCACCAAGGTTATCAGTAACTGAGAAATTGTTTTTTTTTACATCAATAAGTAATACTGTATGTTACCAAGTAATAAATACACGCATTAACTGCATATTTAGAAATATGAATGTCATACAATGTCATACACAAAGTATAGTAATGGTGATAATAAAAATGATCATTCTGTTTTGGTTGTAGTAGTATGAGAAATAGTGTTACTATATTCATGTAATTTCCATAATATATTGTCACATATTGTGCAATAAGTTTCTACAGGATATGCATATAACAGTGTTGCACGAATAAAGATACATGGATAATCCATTAAAATCAAGATTAGGATTGTTCAATTAATAGGCAAGGCTTTTCTCCCCACTCAGCTGTGGAGTGGAATAATGAATATTATATCCAAATATCAAAACCAGACTGTGGAGGGCGTCGGTCTCGGCCACATGGGAGTGGCATGGTTGCCCTTGTCTTACATGTGGTGGAGGCCTTTGGAGCAGTGAGACTTTCCGGGGGCAGGTTTGGCACTCTCAAAGGGTGTGAGAGTGAACTGTTGCCCGGAAGGTTGCTCCAAAGGCCATAGTTGATTTAAACATTATTTAATTGGTGTCAATCAGTTAATTGATATTGAAGTCAATTGGCTGATTGGGTGTCTGTGTGAGAATGTGAATTGTTGAGTGTTGAGTGATTGTGATTGGGTGATTGCCTCATGAGTCCCACCTGAGCCAGGCAGAAAGTAAGCATATTTAAGAGCAGGTAGGGTGAGTGGGGAATCAGTTAGTCTTTTGTCTTTGTTTGTGTGTATGGAGAGTCAGTCTTGTCTTGTCTTGTCTTGTCTTGTCTTGTCTTGTCGTGTCATGTGTGTATGGAATTAATTGTCGTGTGTGCATATTGTAGACAGTGAGTCTTGTCTTGTCATTGTTGTGAGTGTGTGCGTACACGTGTATGGGATCGTGTTGTATTGTGGATTGTGGATGTGGAATGTGTGATGTGTGATGTTTGTTGAGTTTTGTGTGCGTTTGTCGAAAGTGACTGACTAGAGTGCTTCCTGTGTGTGGGGAAGAGGGAGAAGGGGCGCACTAAGAGTGTCCGCCTCTCTCCCTCGGTGTGATCTGGAAAGAGAGCGATAGGGTGCCCTGAAAGAGGGTCCGCCTCTCGCCCTCGGTGTGATTGAAAGAGAACTCGCACTCGGGCAGTGGAGAGCGTTTCTGGGCAACAGCCCGAGAACTCTCACTGTGGGGAGTGGCGAGTGTCTCAGTATGCATGGGTGGAAAGCACTTGAAAGGTCACTGGATATGTGTGTGCCTGGGGAGGTTCCAAGGGAACTCCGGATGGAGAGGCGCGGTGTCCTGTAAGTTATGATTATTTTAGTTTGTTGTTTTTACCCGAAAGCTTTGCGGCGAGTAGGGTGAAGATTTTGATGTTTGTGTTTGTGTTTGTGTTTGTTATATGTTAACCTGCTACTCCCACTGTCTCTTCCCCATGTCTGGGGGGAGAGACAGGACAAAATAAATAAAAATCCGGTCCGTAGACCGGTCTCCAGACTGCTCTGTTCCCATCCAGGATTTGTCGCGTGGCGTGTGACACAGACGTTTATGTAATTTGATATTTTTATAGTCAGAGGTAACATTCAAGACACTTGGGTCTATAGCCTCCCCAACACCATGAGTGGAAACACTTGAGTAAATGAAGGACACAAAGTATATTGAAAGGAGTTGCTTCCATACAGGTGTTGTTCCTGAGTTAATTAAGCAGTTAATGTCCCAGCATGCTCAGGGCCATATATAAACATGCTGGACAGGCCTGATTGCCTATAATTGTGGCTAGCATAGCTAGAAGATGCGACCTCAGTGACCCAAACAGACGAGCAACTCTAGGGAGTCCAATCTATGGACTACAAATTTCAATCTAGGGCGTGAGAAGGCAGTCAAGCACGTCATCAAGAACGGTCCGTCAAGCATCCGTCTGCCTCTACTCTTCCAATATTTCAGTGCCAGCCATGTATGGCTGTCAATAAAGCTGTGAAAATTTACTAAATTGCTAAACCCCCCAGCTACCTCATATTGTGTAATTTGTGTTATACATTTACATTTACATTTTAAGCATTTAGCAGACGCTCTTACATACATACATACATACATGGTAGGAACAATCATAGTACGGGCAAGAGATCAGTGCAGGTAGCTCCGTACCATACCTGTAACACTGGGAAGGAAAAGGATAGGGTTTTTTTGTCTTTTTTTATTAAGTGGAGTAAGCAGGGGTATACAGTGTAGAGCAAGTAGGCAGTGGTGATGACAATTAGCGAGATGTACAGAGTTCAGTGGTAGTGGAGTCTGAAAAGGTGGGTTTTGAGTCTTTTGCGGAGGATCGCAAGTGATTCCGCGGTCCTGTCTGATTGTGGAAGGTCGTTCCACCAGCGAGGGGTCAGGACAGAGAAGAGACGAGACCACGAGGAGTGGCTGCCGGTCGCCCGGAGGGATGGCACAGTCAGTTTGCCAGAGGAGGCGGAGTGGAGGGGTCTGGCTGGGGAGTAGGGAGTGATGAGTGACTGGAGGTATGGGGGAGCAGTACCTCTACTTGAGGTTTGGGGGAGCAGTTATAGATCAATTATGATGAAATTATATTACATATTATCTTCCATTGTGAAAAAAATATATATTTCAAAATATATGGTGTACATATTTCAATTATTAAAGCTTTAATAATTATATTTCCATGTGCGTTTAAAATATTATGCACCATTGTCATATTTCAGTATATTCCATGATATATTCACAGGACTGCATGTGTTAAATGTGTGCACTGCCGGTAACTTCTCTCATTTAATGTTATTATCTAATTGTTTGCAATTCATTTTATATTTTCTGTCATACAGTAGATTGATTTAAAGTGAAGTAATTTGAAATGCGCTGTGGTGAAAAACGTGGGGGAAATGAAGTACATTTTTTTCTTTCTTAGGTTTTTAAGGGCATTTTAGGTCAATAGGTCAGTACCAAGGACCAAAACACCTTTACATCAAAAAACCTTGACACACACTGTCTAAAGTGATTCTCTTTGCCCGGCTGGAGATTCAGGATTTGTTTAATTATAGTCTAGTTGCTTCATCATGCGGCTGTCATTTTCCAGTTTGTGGATTTTGTTTCAAAGTCTCATTATACCCTGGTCCTCTACTGGGTGTGCAGGCTTTTGTTCAGCCCTTCACTAACACACCTGATTCCATTAATCACTTCATTGATTCCACTAATTTTCAAGGCAATTCATGTTCAAATCAGGTGTGTTAGTGCTGAACAAAAACCAGTCAAAGCCCTCAGGACCAGGGTTGGGGACCCCTGCACTAGACCAACACAAACAATCTGACTAAAAGATCTCGACATAGATCAGCAAAAAATCCCCACCAAAATAATCAGAGAGGACTGATATTCCTCTGCACTTCTTCCCTCTGCCTCTCTTGAAATGATACCCCTACACGAGGGGTGAGTGAGGGTGATCGGAGGTCCTGCGTTGTGTGTGACTGTCCCACCTTTTGACTTGTCCTGCATTTTAAATAAAATAACAACATTACGGATATGATCCCATAGTTCAACAACAACATCATCACCAAACCCTGCAGACCCCAGCCCCCATCCTCCACCCCACTCTATATACAACAAATATCAACAAATATCCTTTGAGCTTTCTCTTGCTTTGCTATTTTGATTATTCCTCCATTAAAAAAAAAAGTTATAACATTATGGATTCTTACAGGAGAATCAGGGCCTTTGTTTGCCCTTTTTCCCCCATCTCTCTTTCAGAACAGAACTTTCTAGAAAGCTCCAGTGGTTATTCGAATGAGATCAGGAGACCCCAGCTAATGTGAATGTAATGCGCTTCTTGTAAAAAGCCTTCTCAGCCGCAGGCAGTGGGCACACCAGGGTCATTGTTTCTACATGGGAAAACAAATCCAATGTTAATTACTTAAGTTTCCTTGTCCTGTGAGTAAAGGCAGCCGGTTGGCTGGGTTAGCAGTGGTTAACCCTTTATGATCTCATCTTATCAGTCACAAGGACACTGGGGACAAAATTGGCTTGGACTGATTGTCTCTTCATGAAGAAAAAGGTTGAAAATCATTCTGCTTTTTTCCCCCACGTTGGTTTATATTGTTCAAAAAACATCTCTGAAAGGCACCACAGGAAAAGCTAAAGGTTGCATAATAAATTACCTGTCAGGAAAGAACACAACAAGCCATCAAGAGTGTTCATAAGGGTCTAAAATGGTTTAAAATAAGACTCCATTATCTACATATAAATGAGAGGTTTAATTGTGCCAGTCCATCATCTGATGCTATTCTTAAACTATTAAGCATAATAGGTAAGTGCATTGCCACCATGCTCTTCAGCAAAGGAGAAGTCCACTATGACCACTGGCACGATAAATAACTTTGTCCCTCCATCCAAGTCTTGATGGCAACTTCAGCAATATCCATATCACTTTCTCCACCTCTATACATTTGTGGCCACCTTTTCATTTTCCCCAATTTGGAATTGTCAGTTCTGCCTTTGGAGTCAGTGCTGTGCCATACACACCCAAGCAAGGAGAACTGCAGATGAAGCACATGCACTCCTTTGACATTCTCATCCAAACGCCAGTGCTACAGGACAGCTATTACCGACTGAAGGGGAGGTGTATCTCTCCGTGAGAACGACTGGCAGCCTGTGGGCACGTGCTGCAGGAGGAGCTAATGCGGCAGCAAACCGGAGGACCCCCAACACATTTAACCCCGCCCTACTCCTGGCAGAATTAAGCCAATTACGCCCCAGGTCACCCCCCCATGCTGGGGACTACCAGCCAATACAATTCATGTACAGCACTTTCAAAGCTTCTCATTTATTTGCATTTTTAATTATTAATTATATTTCTGGACATACAAAAACAAGCACATTTTTGTTAATTAATTGGTTACACCCGTTCTTGCTTATTTATGTATCCTTGCAATCAAGCTGTTAGATCAGAAGTGGATTCCTGAAGAGAAGGGAAGAGTGGCATAGAGGTGGGGGAAATTTGAAAGGAAAATGGAACAACACTTGCACCTGCCTAAATAAAAGACATAATTTAACAAATCTGTTTGAGTAAAATGAAGCCATATAAACTTTGGAAGGGAGTATCTGCTAGAATAATAGATCGTGTATCACATATATATATATATATATATATATATATATATATATATAACCAATGTACTTTTCCTGTTGAACCTGGTTATTATTATGGTCCATCTACATTAATCTGTTCATGCAAGGAGGACCTGTCTCCTTCCGGAACCCCCTGAGAAGTCATGTCACCCATGGTAACGCATCAATCAGTCAGATTGCCCCTAGTACCCCCAGTCCTAAAGAGATCACCCGTGCAAAGTAAAACACGGAAAAGTGCTGGCAAGAATTGAGATGCGATCATAATTACAACTATTGCTACAAAACTGGCCACTAATTATTACCCCAGACAATACAGTACAGTACAGAACTGACAGAATTATGAGTGAAATTGATTCATGCTTAGATCTTGTTTCACATGATGTTCAGGCTGGCTGATGTTGTAACAACCCATACACTGGCAGGTCATGTGCTAAGATCGAAAAGGTCGAATAAGATTAACTAGATTCATACAGTATATCCAATAGCAAACGCAATTACACCCAGACGGTCATACGTGAAGATAAGGAATTCCTGCCTTTATCGTTTCTTTTACTTGGCGATTAATCCCTTGCCGTCAATATCAGTATCACCATAAAAAGAGCTGTGTTTACATATACCTCCAAACGTGCAGGTGGTGTAGTCCGGTCGAAATTCACTTTTAGAGAGTGAAATTCGACGGTACTGAAATACTGCGGCACCAGTGGCGTGCCCAGGATTTTCTGCATGTGGTGGCCAAGGGCAGGCAAGAGCGCAATAACGGGTGGCACCAGCCGGTTATGTATAGAATGAAATAACATTCGATATGTGATTGGATACACACGGGATATGCGATTTACAACTATGGCCAGATAATGACACGTTATTATACTAGCTGCCTACTAGTTCCATAGTCTGTAATACTTTAGATATTTGGCCCCAGTGCCATATAAACAAAATGACTCTGGAATAATGACGAATAAACATGAAGAGCTTGATATGGTTCAGTTAACCTATATAAAACAGCATAGGTGTGTTACAGGCCTCTCAATTGAGATTTACAATCTGCATGACCCATATAGATTTGAGTTACAAATTGTATTGAACATATGTCATCCATTTGCACACAAAAAATGCACTGAAATAAAAATAATTTTATCCTTTTGCTAAATTTTATCCTTTTGTTCCAGTTCAGAAGAGCCAAATACGGCGGTTGCCATGCTGTCCACCAAAGCGTTTTACAAATTCATCCATATCTATCGCTTTTGCATGCTGGGATTAAATGCTAAATATTGCTGAATTACTCGCACGCAAAGGCAGAGCTGAGTCGGCAGACGGTTGATTTATTTGTAGTCACTTTCATGGCATGTTCATAGTTTTATTTTTGCAGCATACCTATAGCCTTGAATTTGCTTAAATGTACTATGAGAGCAATGAACAGACTGTGCAAACAGCAGTTGGAATGGTTTCGATACAGCTAGCTATCTTCACGTTAGCATCAGTAGAATAAAGGACATGTCTGTCTAGTAGTGTTTGATAACGTCACCTATCCTGCAAAATGTTCGTGAACAAAGTTATTGTACACTTTCACAAATACACTAGCATGATATTATATTATTTTAGCTAACACACCTGTGTTCAAGCAAAAACCAAGGAGAACGAACATTGAGAGCTGACCGGGGAACCGAGTGTCTGAGCGAATCTGTGCGAACAGCATTTTGCGCATCGAAGTTTTGTCGGATTCCGTGTCCTATTACGATAAGATGTATAACCGAAAATACTTTAAATACGATTTTACTAATATTTTAATAAGTAACATTTAAGTTCAACACAGATTTTGGAGGTGGGGTGGCAAGCGGGGTGGCAGAGCTCATTTCAACGGTGGCCACCCCATGCCACCCATGTGGCCACGTCCCGGCGCGGCACAGTACAGTATGTTACAAACTAATTCGACTAGGGACAATGTTTTAAGTTGAAATGTTGCGGAAATACTAACTAGTTAAAGCTGGATTAAACTGCTGTTTAGCAATAATAAACTATTACGTTTCTACTTTGCTTCATGTCACAATGGCAGTATTACTTGGCCGCAGGTTTACAGTAGGGGCCTGTCAGAACCTCGGACAGCGCACAACCCTTCATTCAACAAATACGCAACAAACTTCATTATCTTGTGCCAAGTCTCTGATCTACTGTCCGAATTAGTTCATTGTCATGTGACCCAACACAAAGTGTTCAACTTACATAAATACTTGAATAAATATATCCGAAGTGGAGGACATACAATCTGAAAGCAGATTTAATAAGAAACTAGTCTTGGAAATAGTAATAGAAGTAGTATGAGCAGCAATCGTAGTGCTACATTCGTTTTTATGTTTTTACCGTTGTTGCTGTTGTTATGATCTGTTTTTGTTTCATACTTATACGTGCAATAGGCTAGTTAAACATATTTGACTACAGGCCTACTGCACATTTATATGAGCACGGTAATGTCACGATTTTTCCTACCCTACTCTGTTGTTGTTGTCCCTGAACCTGTATTTCACTTTGAAGTTATTTTCCTCAACGAAGACGCTTCGGGTCCTCTCAGAAGACGTCAGTTGAGAAGGAGGTACACCGATATAAATGCAGACGGCGTCTCCTTCAGCCGAGTGCGAGGATTTTTACAGCCACATGGTGGAGCACAGCCATTCTAAACTTTTGAGTTTAGCAGCTGATGAACTGAGAAATCAAACTTAACTTCAAATAATTTTCTCAGACGGAAATACAGCAATGTGCGATGTTTTTTTTCTTCCACCCTTAAAAAATCCATATCACAATAACAAACGCATTCATCAGTCTTGATATGTTGTCACAATTTTACAATATACAGCAACGGTACATGTTTGGTTTTTCAGACAATACAAACACAGTAATACTTAATACACACAGTAACGCTGTGGGTTTTTCCACCTAAAACTGATAGCAATGATTGTGTCCAACGTGAGCCTGGGCAGTTGCACGAGGGCTGACAGCGCTTCTTGTGCCGGTGGCAGCGAGGGGCACCTGGAAGCGACCTCTCACCGTACGCTGAGCCCGACCGGGCACCTGGTTGTCGCGGTCTGCCTCGGTTTCATCGGCACCTTCGGTTTCCTCAACAACCTGCTCGTGCTCGTGCTCTTTTGCCGTTACAAAATCCTTCGGTCGCCCATCAACCTACTGCTGATGAATATTTCCTTCAGCGATATGCTGGTCTGCGTGGTTGGGACTCCGTTCAGCTTTGCTGCCAGCACGCAGGGTCGATGGCTCATAGGACCGGCTGGATGCGTGTGGTATGGCTTCGCCAATACCTTATTCGGTAAGTTTATTTCGTTACTGATACTCAAATGTACTAATAAAAAAGAAGAGCTGCGTTAATGAATTTGTTTTACGTGTTTGGGTTGCAACCTGTATCTCAAAAGATTAGGGATACAGGTTAGATTGGTTTTGTTTTCGTGATGCACGTGGAAATATCATTTCATCAAGTGATTTATCGCTTCTCAATATGCATTCTGGAATCCTGTTGCACGTTTATATGCAGCCATGTAGGCATATTTTATTATTTTTTACTTTTTATCTGGTTGTTTTCCAAATGTGCCCTTTAGCCTACATCATGCGCCGTTTATCAATTTTGTTTTATATGCATTTCAGCCTCGGATAGTGAGGAGAACGATGTATGGAGTATTGATTATGAAATAACAACTAGCCTATATGGTGTTTAAATCAGAATTACTGTGGGGCGACGTGTAATTACGAACCGTATATTTAGCTTAGTCGTTTTATGGTCAAATTAGTGCATGGCAGTGATTGTATTGTATACAGTATAGGCTACGGCAGAAAAGTTGAGGACTAAAGATAGTAACCTCATAAAGTAGGTATGTTACAATTCCCGTGCGCAGCGGCGGTCTAGATGTGCCTGTGTCCCTGTGCGAGCGATTACGAGAGACTATGGTCGTACCCCAAAAATGCAGGCTTTTCAAGGGTTTTTTTCACCATATGTCTGCGATATAACGTAGTTGAAAACTCGATCCTCTATCTTGTTTCCGAAATTTGATTAAACATTTCTCGGTTTGGTCTCGGTTTGGTCAATAAAAGGTATCCAGGACGTTAACTTAACATTTTATCTTGTTTCTGGTGAAATTTCATTGAAATCTGTCCATGCGAAATGCGATATTTTTGACCCGGAATGTGAGATATCTTTGCCCAAATGCTCACTGCCTGCCGTGGTTCACTGCGGCGTGTGCGGAACATGTAATTATGTGATTAATTGATTATGTAATGTAATTTCAGATAATTCAAATTAAGATATATCATATCTTTTTTAGAATGCTTCAATCTGTAATTACTGAAAATGTCATGCAATTATCTTTATTTTTAAGAAAGTTATGGCCATTTATGTTATTGGATCACAGCTTTTGTTTCAAGCCCATTGAAAAGCAATGGGGGTCAATATGCACATTTTCGAGTGTTAAAATGACCATAACTTCCTTAAAACTTAACATATGAGAGTGAATAAGGTATCAAATTAAATTTATTTTCATGCTCTATCTGGCTCGATTTATAACATTTCAAATTTTTGTAACATACCTACATAAAGCTTCATTTCAAACATAATTTATCACCCACCCACAAATGCTCAAGGCAGCAGATGTTTCCTCTGGTCAACTCGAGAATTGGCTCGTGATCAGCACTCTCTGCTTTTAGTCAGAAACATTTAAAGCAGCTACATTCAACAGTTCCTGTAGATGCTTCAATGGTGCAAAGATCAAGGTCCTTAGGCATACATTGGGAACACATTGTACAGCACTTGGATTGGTACGATATAAAGCATATTTATGTTATTAGAAGAAAGAGATATGTTTGGGAGTTTCCATCAATGCAAAAGTCTTGCACAGGAGATTTGCATTTAGAGTTTCGGAATAATTCATGATTTTACCGTACCTCCCCTTTCTATCCACCACTGTGATTTTCATTCGATGTTCAGTCAGCATCGGCCCGAGCTTCTGAATAAATTCTAAAGAAGTTACAGGACACTGGTTGTTTTTTTCTGAATCCTTATATTTTAATCCGAAAAGTGCTACTTCGCTGTCATTGTTTTAGTTGTGCTGTTACACAACTGTAGCACGGACTGTCAGCCGAACATTTTCAACATTTCCCTTAGTTTATCGTTTCAACAGCGTTTTGTAGGACGAAAGAAGCACGCGCCTTTCTCAAAACTTGTCCTTTGGAATTCTGGACACAGCCTCACATCTAGCATTGCGCGGCGCGCGCATGGCAAGAATCGTCTTCTTTCTTTGTACGTTGCACGGCCGATAACGTTTGGCGATATTGGCTTTTGTGGAGCTCTCACAAGATTCAATCGCGTCAGCCAAAAAGCACCACAAGGGAGAGAATCCGGGGCTGAGTCTCCAGAATTTTGTTGACACGACACTCTCGGTGCGAATGCAGGGGCATCTGGGCTGCGAGCGGCAGAGCGGCAGAGCAGAACCGATCGCCTGAGTCGCCTCCTCGCCTCGGTGTCTCTATCGCAAAGCTCTATCGGCGAATGCATTCCCCGACTCTCGATTCCGTAGACTTTGTGCGTCTCATTCGTCTTCGGAAATCGGCGGCTGTTGGATATGCGAGGATAATCGCGAGGACGACCGATGACTCTTATCTTGCCAAGTATAATTCTTAATTTCTGCCTGCCAGCTTCTTGTCTCCAGACTTACCTCGCGATTATTTATTACTGAGACACTGAATGTGCCCTTTTTTATTATGATGGACAAAATGTTAGCTTCTCTTCCAGCATTCAGTTACATTTACATGTAACATCAGCATTTTAATGTATCTTAAAGGGCAACTAGGGCTCTGAAAAACAATGTTTCCTGTGGTACCTTACAGTTATCAATTAGCAGCACGTATAACACATTGGAGCTTGAAAGTTTCCTGGAAGAAAATTCTAAGATATTTGACAGTGAACCACAGGGAAATGGTTTAGTCCAAGTGCACGCCGTGTGCCTTTACAAATACTTGTAATGTACAGCCACACACTTTATCCTGGCTTCCTGTGCCCACCGAAACGCCCAAGGTGCTTTTACAAGCAATAATCAAACAGGGGGAAGTGCAATGTAACCTTGTGTGATGCAGAGAGTCTGTTCATTTATTCTGTGCATTCAGCAAGGACAGTGCTGTCTCACTGTCCTTGCCTCCCCCATGCACCATGATTAAATCAATGTTAGCACACTGAGGCTGAGAGAGAGAAATGTTAGCATCTGGGTGCTGTGTCTGGTAATAATGTGGTTTATGTAGATGTACAATTCGATGCAAGGGTAGGAATATCATTGTTCAGGGACTAGCTGCGTATGGGCTTTATGCACCAGATTGAATGGTTCTGGGTCCCTCTGTACTTTAAGTGGCTGTAATGCCTGTGCAACTATGTAGTAAATACATTGTAACTACTGAGTAGTTGTACATTGTAATTACAGTGTAATTGTACATGTGTAACTTAATACTGTGAGAGGTGGGCTCAGCTATGATCTTGTGGTACACTGTGATTGAGTAGTACGGTAGTGTCTAAGCCAGTTCCTACAGTGAATCTCCAGTTACAGACCTTTTTGTTAAGGGGTATTTAACATTGTTCTCTGACAAAAGTATTGGGACTTTAACTCACTGTTATCAAAGAAGGTCCTCTGGAAAGAAGCACTGCTTTTGATATGTTGTTTGATAACCACAAATTTAAGCACCGTTTAAAAAATTAACTCCTGAAATGGTTTCTTTGGATACAGCAAGCAGTTGACCCTCACAGAGTTGTGATTTTGATTTTGCGTGCAATTCATCAGGTTCCATCTTGAATGGCTGAAGCCTTCAACAGGTGGCCTCTGAACGGCATTTCATATGCTGTCAGGTGGCCAACACACTGGTTTTCAGTGCAGCGAGGTGCCCCACTGAATCCTGAAGGACTGAATCCTATGCCCAGTTCCGATCAAAATTGTGAGAGCAGCTGAGACTGGCAAGTTTTCCAAAAGAAAAAAAAACGTCAGAACGTTACTGAGTAAGGATTCCACAATCCACACCAAAACGACGGTCGGAAAATTAAATGACTGTCTCCATGACAACAAGTTATGAGATGATTGAGTGGATCCATCTCGTCTTAAAACTATGGACTCAGGATTTGACATGTTAAATCTTGGAGACTACAGCAACCATCGGCAGCAGTTTTAAAACACACTGGACAACATTTATTCGGAAAAAGTTTGAAAATCGCTTTTCTTATTTTGTTTGGTCTGTGCTCTACACTTATTTGTTTCGTTTTAAGCTGCTATTCCAGCGGTTCCTGGGAGTCTGGTTTTCTCCTCCTAGTTACTTATCATCTTTTTAGGAGGTGTGGTGTTGGCAGAGATGGGCAGTATTTCAGAGATGGGCAGTATTTCTGTTACTTGTATTTGAAATACGTATTTCAATTACTTTTGAGTATTTTGTAATTTGTATTTGACAGGGCTGAAAAAATTCAAATGTAATTTGTAACAAGATACTTTAGGGTGGAGTAATTTTGTATTTTCAAAATACTCAAAATACTTTATCCATGATTCAAAGAACATTAAAAAAAGAACAACGGTACACTTAGACACACTCACACAGTGGTTTTTAGACCCGCTCTCTGTCGGTTGGACAAGGCAGTGAATGCATGCACACGTGGATGCATGCATGTATCTGGTCGCAGGCAGCTATTGAGAATTCGGCGCTTGTTTTCACACAAGCCTACTCACAGTATTCTAAGTGGCATTTTGAGAAATCGTGACGTGGCGTGAAAAATTAGAAAAGACGATTTCTCAAAATGCCACTTTGTGGCTCCAGAAACACTAGCTAGCATGTACAATTCATGCTGATTTGTTTGTAAGTTTGTACTGTACTATTTTCAGTATTTTTCTTTTATATACAAATAGCATCAAAGATAATAAATTGGTTGTCAATAGCCCAAACAACCAAAATGGAGGGAGTAATGTGGGCAAACTAATTAGGAGATGCTAAAGATGTGATTGTGCCTCTAACACTTAACACACGGCGATAGCCTATGTGATTTTGGCTCTTTGCTCATATTCATAGAGAAAGGCAGCCACCTATTCATATGTTGGCCTACGATAGCCAATTGGAGACAAGTTTTTTTTCCTGTATTTTGAAAATACAAAATACATGTATTTTATGATACATTTTCTGGCACTAGTATTTTGTATTTTGATCTGATACATTTATTTGAGGGGTATTTTGTATTTTGTAACAAGATACATTTTGATGTATCTTTGCCCATCTCTGTGTTGTGTGTAGATTCGCAGGTAGGACCCAATCGCAGGACGCTGACACAGGGGATGAGATAGGTGAGGGTATTTATTATATATATATACGAAGACTGGCACAGGGGAACAAAGGAAAGGGCAGACGAAGGCAGGCCGGGAAGCTGGCTGGCAGGCAAGCATGCAGGGAAGCTGGCTTGGAGGCAGGGCAGGGAAGCTGGCTTGGAGGCAGGGCAGGGAAGCTGGCTTGGAGGCAGGGCAGGGGCTGGCTGGTCCGTGGGCACGCAGGAGAGCAAGCAGACAGGCAAGTCGAAAAACTACTGGAACTGAGAGACCAACGGGGAAGGAGCCAGGCAGGGAAAACAAACAATCTGACCAGGAATGAAGGAGAAACCGGGGTAGATATACACTGCAGGGCTAATGAACTTGATGGGAGGCAGGTGTGCCGGAATTGGTAACAGGTGAGAATGATGAGTAGTAATGAGGGTAGATAATTGAATAATAGAAAATCATAAAACAATAAACACAAACAATCAAGAGGGAGAAACAAGACAAGGAAAAAACGAGACAGGAACAAGGGAATGTGACACTCTGGGTGTTGGGCTACACGCTTTTCTGTTTTGTTTGACTATTGTTCGGTGCCGTTCGCGGACCGCGTTTATTTGCCCTTTTTGTGGGGAGTTAGGATTATTTCGTCATACACTGGGAGTTTTGTTTTATTTATTTTCTGTAGCGATTCTCACGGGTTAACGCCCCTTGCTCCCTATTGTGTTTGAGTGACAACCTGATTGATCAGGAGTTATCCTGATCCTTATTCACCATTGGTCGCACTTGGGCCCTCACACAATTTCCATGGAGTCCCAATGTAAAAGCAGTACTGTAATGTAAAACAACATATTATTCACAATTCAGTTAAACGTTTTCATTTTTTACCAAATGCATCCCATTGGTGCCCTTATGTGAAGATAACAGCATTAAATCCTCACAACGAAAGGTCATGTCGCAGAACAATCGGATATCCCTTTCAGACATGCATGCAGGAAGGGCAAAAATGAAAGATATGGTTATCACCTCACCATGTCGTTTACTCCGAGGAGCGTTCAGGTTTTTTGGCAGTAGCTCTTGAAAGCAATACGGGGAGGTGCATTTCAATCGCAAACTGGCACTTTTATGTGAAGGATTGTGGCAAAGAAAACCCTGCCGATGAAAACAAAGATTAAAGTAGGCCTACTGAGTTTAATGTCAAAGTTGCCTCCATGTCCCTCAAATAGAGTGCACTTCTAGAGAAGTACTTTGTCGAGTTGTTACAACTCTGGTTCCACATCAATCACTGTGTTGACACTGGAAGAGGCAGCAAAGTGGATAATTGGGGATGCCTCCAGCAGAGCGTGAGGCAGTTCCAGCATCAGAGAATAGCATCGGTTAACAAAACAAAAAGGTCAAAAAAGGTCCCCCATCAGAATCCGTGACCTGGGTCTGGATGTCAGGTCCTTAACGTCACTGTCAGGTTTATAACAGCAGTGTGGGCGAAGCATCCCTGCTGCACAGGTACTGACTTTATTTCCAGAGGCGAACCATCAAAATGTTCTTCTTATAGGTTAGAATATCACTATTATAAACTCTAAAGCACTGGTATCATCAGGTTTTACCTGGGGAGTAATATTCGATGCATTGGAATTCTCACACCGCAGCTGCGTGGACAGATTTCCGCTTTAGATCAATCCATTATCTTTGCTAAACCTTAAAGCACATTAAAAAAATTATCATTAATTGAAATGTTTTGTCAATGTTCTTGAAACATTTCCTGTTATCTGGGTTATATACCAATATGATATGACTATGGTGTCCTGCTCTGGATCATCCTTGATTAAACTCACACCCTATATTAGTAAATTGATTTAAAGTTGCTTACCCATTTAGAATTGCAGCTGAAACGAATGCAATGACATCATGATCCAGGAGTATGCATTATTTATTATTTTATTTTTTTACCCTGTTTTTCTCCCAATTTGGTAGCCTGCTGTGCTTCATAGTTCCCTCATAGTTTGCTGTCATAGTCCTGTGACCGGCAGTGACGGCAGTGACAAGGACTGTAATTCCAGTACCCCAGAATCACTCCTGTTCGCGAACTGCCTCCTCTGAGTTCCATGCCGAGATCACCTTAGACACTGTTTCTCGTGAAACAGGAGTTTAGGAGTGTTCATCACTGAAGCTTCTGCCAAACGTTACCCAACAATCACCCCTCTTTCATAGTCAATGCGGTCATCTTCCAGCCATGCTAGCCATAAATCTAGGCATCCAGACCTGCCCAGCATTTTTGTGCATCTTCCTGAGCATGCTGGGATGTTAATTGCTTAATTAACTTACATTTACATTTTTTACATATTTAGGCATTTTATTCAGAGCGACTTACACAGTTTAATTTATTTTTCATAGAATTCATTTATACAGCTGGACATTTTACTGAAGCAATTCAGGTTAAGTACCTTGCTCAAGGGTACAACAGCAGTGCTCCACCTGGGAATCGAACCAGCAACTTCTGAGTTACAAGCCCAGCTCCCTAACCATTACACTACACTGCCAGCCAGGAACAACACCTGTGTTGAAGCACTTGCTTCCAATATACATTGTGTCCCTCATTCACCCAAGTATTTCCAACTTTTTGCCATGATGTGTACCGAAAACATTGTTCTGTGACTTTGTAAAAAGTTACTTGGGACAATAAATACATTCTAAAAATGATGTTTGGGGATTTGGGGAATGTTCTCATCATGATGCTAGATCACAATGCCATGATTACCAAGTGGAATGTTCTTCAATGCTCTTGAAACGGTTCCTGTTAGTTGGGTGGGGGCTCTGGTTCACATACCGATTCTTCCGTGTTGCAGGCATGGTGTCTCTCATCTCGCTGGCTGTGCTGTCCTACGAGCGCTATTGCACCATGATGTCCCCCACGGAGGCTGACGCCACTAACTACCGCAAGATCGGCATGGGCATCGGGCTGTCCTGGGCCTACTCACTGGTGTGGGTGGTCCCGCCCCTTTTAGGCTGGAGCCAATACGAGCTGGAGGGGCCCGGGACCACCTGCTCAGTGAACTGGACGGGCAAGGGCGCCAACAACATCTCCTACATCATCTGCCTCTTCTTCTTCTGCCTCATCTTGCCCTTCGTCGTCATCATCTACAGCTACGGTAAACTGCTGCACGCAATCAAACAAGTAAGTCTACAAACAAAAAGGCCGTAGTTTTACATCATCACGATCTGAGCATTCATTCCAGTTAATGGTCTGGGTTCCATCAACATTTGACTCTCAGTTATATGCAAGTGTTAAATTGTTTTCAGTGATAAGGACACTTGCTGATTGAATCCAGGCCGTCTGAATCGATGGATGCTCAGACCATTTCGTTAACTGTCGCACGCCATGGGATGGAACAGAAGAGCAGGACGCGGGGACGGGATTTATCAGTCCTGGACCAGGATTTATTCAGCTCCATGGGGAGAGAGGGAGAGAGGGAGAGAAGGAGAGGGAGACTGCAAATGTAGCGCATTGCGCAAATGTAGCGCAAATATGAATAACGAAACGAACAAAATATCTTAATCCGCCCCCTCATAGGTTCTGGACAATAACAACAAGCTAAAATAATAAACAAAATAAAAATGACCGTTTTGGCAAGACACAATACGTTCTGTTAACGTTGTTGTCTCCTCCCTGGATTTTGCTCCCGTTCCCAGCAATGCACCTACTTACAGTATGTACACAGGTACATCTTGGTAATGCAACACACCTGTGTGCCCTGGTTGCCCTGGTAGTAGGCGTGGCTGTTAATCACCCAGATTCCCCTGTCCCGACCGACGCCTTCCACATTGGCATTCTCATGAATTGAGCATGCGTTCCAGTGAACTTGCTTTGACACTGGATTCAATCAACATTGTCTTTAATTCTGACTTTAAAGTGCTCATTTGCTCTCAATGGAAGCACAAGTTTTTTTTTTTTCATTGATTTTAGTGATTGCTGAACAAATTGTATTTGTGAATTTAAAAAATCCTTGCATTTGATTTAATAAAAAGTTAAGGACAGATGTAGAATAAATACAGATTTTTGTAAAATGTTCCCTCTCCTACAAAGACAATGACCTAGTCGTTTATTTTTAATTGTAACTCACAATAACAGGAAAGTTCAGAATGAATAAAAATTTATGAAATGCATTTTGTACATAACCTTTGATTCACAAACTAAATACAAATGTTTGCATTTGTACAAATGAGCAAAATACAGTTTGGTGAGATCATTTGGTCCTCGCTGAGCTCACTGTTTCTGAAGAGAAAAACCGACATAATGTTAATGATAAATGTTGACAGAATTGAGGCCATTGCATGGCATTACATTGCACACCAGGAGAAACATAACAGATGTTCTATTTACTGACCAGATATTCAACTTCATAATCTTAAAGTTATAGTGCTCTGATTGCAATATATCTGAAATACATTTGAGGTCGTGTTTTTCTTCAAATCTCACAAATCTCTTTCTGACGAAATTACGATGAATATTGAGCCAAAGTTAAGGACAAATGGTGATTTGAATCAGGCTCATAATCATGGTGCCACTGATCCACGACTGCTCTCCCTTACAAGGCTTATGTGGCAGGGTGGCATGTGTAGCCACCGTGCCAGGTGGTGAGTGAGTGGACAAACATGCAGAGAAGAGTTCCCATTGGCCTACGGCTGTTTTATTACCCTTTCTTGGAAATGAATCAACCAAACAGGGAAAAGAGTCACATTAAACACTCCAACTCCAAGCATAAGCACAGTAAACCAGTATCACTTCCTCCATGTCCCAATAGCGTCTCCCTCAGTCATGACAGGCTTTTATAAAGGGCCTAACGAAGGCACTGGGCAACACCTGGGCTGATTGCTCATCAACCTCAGGTGAGCCTGCCTGTATGTGAAGCTGCTGCTCCACGGCCACGGTCCCGTAGGCTCCCAGGCTGTGGCAGGAAACAGGAACTACTGACAGCAGCCAAAGAGGAGGAGCAGCCCACTCTACTCCTCCCTCCACCTCTCCCCATGACACAGCTTATTTACACTATAGGCTAAATGCTAAGTTCATCCAAACACTTTTCCTGGGTGTTATTTTGTCATCGAACAACCCTGAGTACCATTCATGTATGGCATTCATAGCTCACTGCTGTAACAGAGTGCACAGAGGAGGAAAAATACAGCTTTAATTGGCTGGCCAGCGTATGAAAGTTATTTTATTTGTATAAATAAGGACTGAAGTTTCGGCGCTTAATGCACATTCCCCCAGGTTCTTTTTTAGGCTTAATGCTCAAGACAAATGTGCTTCTTTCCTCCTGCTGAGCAGGTATGTATCTGTTAAAATAGAGGCGCTGACAGCTTGCGTCGAATTCTCCAACTTAATAGAGAGCTCTCCTTTTGTCTGAATCTCAGTGGATAACAAAATCAATTTTTGTCCTTTAATTTATGACAAGCGTAGGCGTTTCTGCTATCAATGATGAATAGAATATCAGGGACGGGTGGATGAAAGGCTTGATCGTTCAGGATCCCCCTGACGGTTTTTCTGGAATATTGTGTGCAATATGAAGGTATTTATCGGCAAATGCACTCTTGCGGGCAAAAAGCGTGAGCTCGAAAATAGGAACGTGGCCTTTTGTGCACACAAAGAGAACCCTGGTGCCGGGCATACAAAACCGAGAAAGGAGAATTCGAGGGAGTGGGATTTATTTAAAAGATTGCGTCTGACTGGTTCACCCTCTTAGTGGGTCCGTCCTTAGCTTTCTGTCTGAGGAAATTCCAGAACTTCAGCCAGACCTTCACAGGGCTCTATCAAGACACGTTTTAGCATTTTGCCATGGTATTGTCCGAAATGCACGACAAAAACCAAAAAGACCTGGTTTCGCTCCTGCTTTGGAGCCTTTGGGGTGGTTGAACTCGGGCAGCAGGCTGTTGAGACTCTCAGTTACAGCGGAGCAGGAGAGAGCCGTGTGTGGGCTGCGAGGTAGGTGGTGTCCATGTCCTCAACGGCTTCATCCACCCAGGAGACCCCACCTCGTCCATCTGGTAATGAGGACCGGAGTCTGAGCTGTCTACGGTTTTATAACTGGGCATGATTTCACACGGTGGGGGTGGGGGTTGAATGGGTGGAAGGTTGTAGCCTTTATTGGCCTAACAAGGTAATGGCACTTTAGAATTACTTTCCGAAATGGTGAATCTTTTTGTTTTGTAATGTCACTTTTTAAAATGCCTAATCTATTTTCTGTACCTGGAAAGATAGTTTGGGAACATGTTCCATAAACATTTAAAGATTGACACCCTTGTACCCCTGGCTAAATTTTAATTGGAGTTCCCAATTATGCCATAGACATGCCACAGACATTTTTTAAAGTTGCAGACCAGATCCACACCCCGCCAGGAGCTACCATGCTATGCCCATGGTGGTTCAGGACGGCCCAATTTGCAACGGGGTGATAATGAGGCCCTCTAACTAGACTTGTGTTTACCAAGTTTACCAAGTTCACCGCCTGTGTGTTCCGGAGAACAGAATCTGGTTTGGGACCGTAAAGCCACTAAATGCTGCAGTAAAGGTACATATGGGAAGAGGTGCCATTTTCCATTTTCATTAAGAGTAAGGAAGTGGGAGACGTGGGCACAAGTTCACTGTGGATACTATTTCAGTCTATGAAAAGATGCACATACCATCAGCAGTGCTTCATCCATTTTTCCTTTTTTTCTTTTTAGCTAATGGCTCCCACGAGAGACATAGGCTTACTGCTAGAAGTCGATGAGAAAACAGCATGCTATTTTACAGCCAGGAAATAACTAGGAGTCCTTAAATCTAAACAAGGATGTCATAAAATATCCCGCTGCCCCTTTTAACATATTTTTATGACATTATTAGCTGCACAAAATAACATCACCAAGCGGGCGTCTAATTTGTTATTAAGATTCATTAATTTAGTGTTGGTTAGTGTGCAATAAGCCGTACATTGAAACCCTGTAAATCTCTTTGCTGCCCGTCTTCGGGAGAAATGAACCGGTCACATTCCAGAGCTCATTACACATAAACATCCACCATTGGCTCATGCAAACAAAGTGCTTGGTTGAATTCATCCAAATGTAGCCTTTGTGTTTGCCGAATGTCGTTTGTTTGTTGCCGCATTACTGCAACCTGGTAGCCAAAACGCAACCTTGCCAACGTGCTTTCGGGATGTTCACCAAAGGAGCAGCCCACCTGCCTGGCGTTACCAGTCAGCGAAGAACAGAGATACTTCTCTCATTGCTATTCACTATGTCAGACCCTGAGGTATATCTTCATAGTCCAAAACTAGAAAACATGAACAAGAAAAGAAAAGAAAAAAGAAGACTCGTATAGCCAGGGGTCAGGGTTATGGTGCTAATGTGTGACAATGCTACTCAATGTGCATCGTGTGCTTGAGCTGATTTTCACCTGAGAAGTTCTGACTAGAGATGGCATGCAGAGGACTGTATAGTGTCATCTGCCATCGTGGGATACAGCAGTAAATGTATGCACATATACACACATGCACACACACTTGCACAATCACACGCACGCACGCGGACATACACTTACACAATCACAGACACGCACGTGCATGCACACTTGCACAATCACACACAGGCACATGCACACACACTTACACAACACACGCGCACGCGTTCACACACACACGCAATCACACACACGCACACGCACGCGCAAACACACTTCCACAATCACACACGGGCACGCACACTCACACGCATATACACACATGCACACAGACCTACACATTCGCACACGCGCACGCGTACACATACTTGCATGTACACACACACACATTCACAAACACACACTTACACAATCACGCTCATGCTCATGTGTACACACACATACAAAAGCATATGTACATGCACAAACACATACGTACAGACATAAATACATATGCACACACATGCACACTTCCTAAACACATACACACGCACACACACAAACACATACACAAGCAGACACACATGCAAATGCACACAAACACACACATACACACACCCGTCAACACACATACATACACACATACATACTAGGGGTATACCGATTAATCTGTCAGGCCGATTAATCGGGCAGGTATTAGCCCTTGTGGGAAATCGGCAGGTTTGAACACCGATATGACCAATATGTTATTTTGTGCCCTGAAGTGTTGAAATAATAAGATAATGCTGCTCGCAAGCTCTAGAACTATGTCACTGTGGAGGAGCACCATTTCTGACACATCTAGAAGTCGTGGCTCAGAGAAGGTATGTAGGAATACCCCATGTGTAGACATTAACTAGCTGGCTAGCTAGCCGACGTCAGATAGCCATGCTCCTACAGCTACTGTATGCTAGTTCTGTAATTCTGTAAAAATAAATTGTTGTTAGCCATTAGCCAACACAACGCAATGCATGGTTATAATGAAAGGTTATTAGCACTGTATAAGTACAGTACTTATATGTAGCTTTGTGTTTGGTAAGTTTGTGGGTTAACCACCCTTAAGGCCTGCTGCATTCATTGTCATTGTCAATCCACATTTGGCTGGCTTGCTAACGCTAGCTAACTAAGCACGGTTGCAAGAAAATCCTGTCAAACAGATTGTTTATGCAGCTACATTAGCCAGCGAGAAGAGTTGTTAGTTGATATGGATTGGATAAACATGCACAAAGTTTGCAACGAAGATTAAGACATACAGAGCTGAAAAAGATGGATTTTTAAAAAGTACTAGGATAGGACAGAATTGTGATGTTCAGAGTCATTAGCTGATAGATTTATTGCATGATGAATGGCCAGTAAGTATTAATTTTTCCAAGAGAAGACATGATTTCACCTCAGAGCCATTTAAGCAAGCAATCAAATGGCAACATGGTATTTTCAACCGTTTTATAACTAAGGGAAAGAAAGGAGAAAGAGGGGGTGGAAATCGTAAAATATAAGTATTGGCCTTAAAAAATCCATGTCGGCCAACCTCTAACACACACACGCACACACACACAAACAAACACACACATACACACACATGCATGAAGCGCTGTTGAAGTATGTAAATGTAGTCTATTCAAATTGTTTTTCAGAGTGCCCACGGCTATCTCAGATCAATTTCCCCATAGCAATGTAACACAGCTTAATTATAAATCATCCTCCACCATCTGCCCAGAGTTCATGTGATTGACGTGCAGTAAAAAAGATCAATTACTTACCTGCAAAAAAGAGCTTTGTGCATGTTACACCATGTAATGATGTGCCATTTATTAGTCTTAGCCACTCACGTGTATGACAGGTAAGCTGTTTCGGAACACATCCGGGCTATTGTGTCATATTACTGAAATCTAAATTCCATGCAACTAATCTGCTTTTAATTATACCTTATCTGTAGTCTATATTTGTTCGGAGAAAATAGCTGCTCTTTAGATGTGATGGAGTCGACGTGTTGCCTTGTTTTGGTCATTCAATTTGACAGGTATGATCTGCGGTGTGAATAGATGGAGAATTAATATGGGGTGCAACCTTCCTCATGCGTAACTCTATTATCTTTTCCTGTAAAGGAGGCGAAGGGGCATCCTCTGAAACAAATATCAGTTGTTTACATAGCAGCTCTCTTTCAAAATGTAGATCTTTTTGGATCTTGTTGTATTATCCATCCATCCATCCATCCATCCATGTCCATTAAACAAATATCAGTTGAATTTATCCATTGCAGGGCACACACACCATTCACTCACACACTACACTTTCAAAATGTAGATGTCTTTTTGGATCTACCCACGCGGACACGGGGAGAACATGTTGTCGAACCCGAGATTATTATCCATATCATTTATCATTTTTAAGTCAGGAAGTGCTGGACAGTAAACCTCAGGTAAACTGTTGGGTTAACCATATAGATTTTTGTTGCTTGCCAGTGTGTGTGTGTGTGTGTGTGTGTGTGCGTGCGTGCGTGCGTGTGTGTGTGTGTGTGTGTGTGTGTGTGTGTGTGTGTGTGTGTGTGTGTGTGTGTGTGTGTGTGTGTGTGTGTGTGTGTGTGTGTGTTGGTGTTGGTGTTGGTGTTGGTGTTGGTGTTGTGGGCATGCGTGTTCCTCCTCCTGGGCTGCCATGATACAGTCTACTGCACAAAGCACATATATCACCTGGTTTGTAACAACTGCAGTTTTGAAAAACTTTTTGCATTTGGAAAAGTGAGAGGCGGCGATCGTTCGTAATTAATGGCGGCGATCTCGATTTTTAATAATGGTTGTTTTGCCTCCCATTCAGGTTCTATTTATTTGTTTTGCGTTCAGTCCTTTTCCCCACACAGAGTTACAAGTTGATTGCTTTCAGAACAGTTCTTCCTCTTAATTGTGCTGTTTAAGGTGAAATGAAGCTGGCTTGTATTCAAGGCAGATGTTTGATTCTGGGGGAGCATGTAAAAAGACTGGTCTTCATAACGAGAGAGGTTTTTCAAATGAAAGTTTCGTAATTACAGTGCTCTCTAGTTCACAAAGAAGACTGCTGGAAGCCACAATTGTCCTGACTTTACTCATGTGTACGTTCAGAGAGTTCAGTTTCGGTGAGTACATGGCGGCGGCCAGCTGCAACTGCAGATTATTAAAATCGATATCTAAAGTCTCTTCAACTCCTGCCTCATGCCAAAATGGCACTTTTAACAGATCCTGCTGTCACAAGCTGTCTTTCGTTTAGAAATTTTCCGTGGGCGTGGAGAAGTCCTTCAGACTCGAGGAGGAGTCATGGGTGGTTCTCTGTGGCTCAGTTGGTAGAGCACAGCGTTGGTAACACTTAAGTTGTGGGTTCAATCCCCACTGGGGCCACATATACTGAAAAATATATACATTCGTTACTGTAAGTCGCTTTGGATAAAAGCGTCTGCTAAATGGCATATATTATTTTATATTATATTATATTGTTGCGAGTTTGAATCCAGCGAATGTCGCCCGCCAAGGCTGTTCTTGAGGCCCTCTCCAGAAAATCGATATGGGAGGTCATCAAAAACATGCGCAAGATTTTCATGTGCAGAATTCATGTGCTGTGAGCTCCAGGTGAAGGCGTATCCGTCAGATCAAAGGCGAGTCAGTGAGACAAAGTCCACTCCACCATGGGAGATGTGACCAGAGTTCAAAATAAACTTTCTTTTGATTTAATATTTACCCCTATTAAGAGTACTACACCCAAATGCTTTTAGATAGTAATTATCAAATGCAATTCAAAACTCAAGGTTTTGTTTAGATTTTTTGGTAACACAAACCTTATGTAGCATTCATAATAGCTTAATAAGTGCTTCATAATGCATTGTAACCATTGCATACCTTATGTATATTCAAGTATACAGGGAATATTATAACCAGCTTATGCCAAATGGTTTTCACATTATGTTATGCCATTAGTGTTATAATGCTCATCATTATGCATTTCATAACCTAATGGCAGTTGATATAATTTTGTCAGATTGTTTATGCATGTTCATGACAAAGGTTATTCCATTATGAAATTATATTTCTGGTCATTATACTCAAGTACAATGACATTTTGTGTGGCTTCTCAATATAAAAATAAAGTTAAAAAAATTAAGAATAAATTAAGAATTAAAAAATAAAGTAAACATTACAAATATAGTAAAAACAGTGCAAATGAAGTACAAATCAGTGCAAGTACAAATAAGAGCGATACAATATATACATTACAGTAAATGAACAAAGCAGTGCAACTTTTGTGCTTATAGATTGTGACTGTGATATCAGTCTTTGAGGGTGGAGGTGGGTGTGTGTGTGTGTGTTTGTGTGTCACCGTCCATGTTGTGTGTGTGTGTGAGTGTGTCCCAGTCCCTGATGTGTATGAGTGTGTGTGCGCTCACAGTTCTTCTTGTTCATTTTCGTGGCAGGGCAGGGAGGGGTGTGATGGAGGCTACAGCTCTGGGAAAGAAGCTGTTCCTCAGCCTGTTGGTGTGGGATTTTATTGACCTGAACCGTTTGCCGGATGGCAGCGGTTCAGGGAGTGGCCGGGGTGTGTGGTGTGCCTTAAGATACTGTTAGCCTTCTTCCTTAGCCTTAAGGCATAGATGGTGTCTAGGTTTGGGAGCTCCGTCCTGACAATGCGCTGGGCTGCCTTCACCACCCGATGCAGGTCCTTTCGCTCAGCTGCTGTGCGGCTGGCATACCATACAGTGGCACAGTTAGTCAGGATTCTCTCAATTGTGCTCCTGTAGAGTTATTTAGAGCTGTACAAAGATGGCTTCCAAGCATTTATCTGCATGGCTTTACTTTTGTATTGCTGCATTTATATTGGCTTAGCAGGACACCTTATCCAGCCCATTGCCCACATATACTTTTTGGTTCCGAAGCAATTCTGCATGACGAGCATATGCTATTCCTGATAGGATTTGAGCCGGCCATTCACCTGTCATTGAATTGTTAATGTCCGAGATTTTGTCTCCATGCATTGCTGTAAAGTGTAGTAAGAATCAATTTCAAGCTCCAGTGAGATATCTGTGTTCAATTATAATTGTGTGTTGAAAGAGGAACAGCGCTCTGCGATCAGCCTTGCAGTGCAGCGATGGTTCCAAAACTATAGGTCAGGACCCACAGGTGGGTAACGAGTGGGGTTGAGGTGGGCCGCCAGATACTTAATGAAAAGACCTGTACATCGTAGACTTTGCATCGCACTAGTTACATGACGTACGTTAAACGCATTTTAATTTGATCATATGATTTGATTTGATCATATGTTAGTCCTGGGGTGGGGGACACAGATGTATTTTCTCATTAAGTGGGCGCTGGGCTTGGACTGATCTGGAAGCAGCGGCGCAGAGGTACTTGCTCTTTAAACGGGCACATCGGCGGTGCAGCCTGCCAGCTCCCAGCGCGCTGAGGCACCGCAGTTGTCAGACAGGGAATATGACTAACGACCTCATTCGCAAATGTGCAAGTTTGATCGCCGTGCTTAGGACGCCGTGTTAAGTGACCGTCCCAGACTTGAGGGGCACGTCCTTTTGGGAACATCGGGAGATGCACGCGTAAGTAGGCTAGTGGGTCAGCCGTAGCTGCTGGTGAGCAGATCCCTCTCAGTGGCCCACTTTCATGGCTCATTTCACTATAATAACACAAATGCGTATTTATGAGCCCTGCCTACAGTGCTGTGTATGGCCCTTGTGTTTCACGCTGCTGTAATTGATCGTCTGGGCTGTGATTTCCCTCCGCCTCAGCCTCGCTTCCTCGGGGCCCTGAGTCAGCAGCCGCGAATCTAGAGGCGGGCCAATTTTCTCCTGCCAAATCTCGGAAGCCCTTGTGCCTTCATCCCTCTTCCCCGAGTGGCTCCCTCTGCTGGTGTCTGATCTGGCCGGTCATCACAGACACAAAAATAGCAAGGCTCTGGGCACCCAGCAGAGAATCTAGAGGAAGAACAGCTTCAACAATTTTCTCTTCATTTATTTTAGTGTAAAAGGCAGAGGTTTTGCCTGAATTTTTGTTGTTGTTTTAAAATGCTTTTTATCGTTGTTATTGGGAGTTTTTTCTATTTTTATGCATCTACATGCATGTTTATCTTCCAGTGATCTCCTGCTACTTTTGTTGTTGTTACTTTTTTTACTTTTCTGTGCTGCTAGCATTTATTTTATTTAGCTGCTTAGATATAGGCAATTGATGAGCCAAGATTGACTCTCTGGCATCTCCTCCTCTTCAAATGTTCTAGCCATCGTCAGAACAGAAATTTCAAGGGCCTTTAAAACATTTTAAACATGTGCTTTAATGGCTGTATTTTCCTGGATCGGTGATAATTGTAAGCTTAATTCAGCCATTTACATCAGCTGGGATTTCGGTCACGTGGTTAACTTATGTGATTTTCATTGGCCGTCACACCCAATGATGTGCAATCGATTCATTATTACATACAGACATGGTTGTGTGGAGATTCACATTGGGGTGGTTAGCATGCATGTGTCCAATGACCCTTTTCTTGCATCCATCAATGCCTATTAGTGAACATTTCTATTCAATGTAATGAATTGCTGAAACTCACCTATATTCATCAAGCCAGTTGCTATAAGCACCTGTGTTGACAATCTCGCAATGTAGAATACGTAACTGAATATAGTCAATGAATTGAGATGGTGATTAATCACTGTTGTCACTTGTGTGGCCAGACCAGTTTATTGAATCGGTTAACTATTGTATCTGGCTATTTATAATGCAAATCACTATCGGTGATAACTGAAAGTTGATTCATCTGAGAATGACTGTACATGCACAGTTTTATTGGCCTGTTCATTTATCTTCATTCAAGCTGATTTACAAGACAGCAGCATTATGTGCTTGCCATTTGGATCATTTACATATCTAACCATTGCTTTGTGTTACTCTAATTCACATTGGGGTTGTTAATTTGCCCTTGTCCTGATACTTATCAAGCTCAATGTGTGCAGATATTGGCCTGGTTAGCTAACATAGATTTTTGAATGCATTTTGGGAAACACTAATATCCCAATTCATTTAATCTGCCCCTGAGTCAGTGGTTTCATCCGTGGACCCTGGGGGGGTTCTCAAATCAAATGTAGGGGATCAATTTGGTCTGAGAAACCCCAGAGTCTCAGTAGGTCCTCTGTAAAATGGGGAAGAAATATTTTCCCTTAAGACTTTATTGTTTGAATATCCATATTAGTTTGAAGTACATATTTTACACAAAAAACCTGGTTTACACACAAAGAAAGTTTGCCCATCCTTGGCAATATTATGGTCATTGTCACTTATTACATAGTTATATTGAACTAAATACATCACTGACATTGACCCGTTGTATGTGACGTTCTGTATAGCCTTTTGTTTTATTAGCAGTTTATTTCATTTGAGCACAGCGCCCGTGTCCAGTAGTCATACTTATATCAGATAAAAATTACGCTGACCCTGACATAGATTTCACACTGTGCCTGACCTCTAGAAAACATAATAAGAAATGTGGCAAATGTGGACACAATAAACCTTGAGGGTCAACTGTTTGTTGGACATCATGTTTTTCCAGGCCAAGCCTGTAATTCTGTCATCTGCAAATGATGTGCGATGTAGCCTTGTGGTGAATATCGGCAAGCGTTGTTTGGCCTGTTCCCCTTTTGTACCGAGATCGCTCAGCCAGTCAAAGCTGGGCAGGTTGCCAAAGTAACTGCGGTGTTCTTTTAGATGTAGCAAAGTCGAAGACAAATGAAGATATGCGCTTCCCGTCAAGAATAATCACAAGCAGCACACTCACTTTCCGATGCTTACACACGCAGGGACAACACATAACTTAACGACTGATATGACCAATAATCATGACAAAAAAATGCTAATTATTTATCATTTCGGTTTTCTAATGATTTGCTCTTCGCCGTTCCAAATAAATGATTAATATATTTTATTCATTTGCTGCTTGAATTTCCTGCTCTAATAATTTATTAAGCCGACCCCATACAGAGCGCATGAATAATCATTGTGAAGTGATTATGATGCATGTATAATGGAAGAGAGCCTATTTAATTACAGATACCTAATGCAGTATGTGTGTGTGTGTGCATCCGTGTATCTGTTTTCATTTTTATGTGAGTAAGTCTGTACGTATGTATTTCTTTTGTGTACATACGTGTGTGTGTGTGTGTGTGTGTGTGTGTACGTGTATTTGTGCATGTGTAATTGTAATTGTCTGTGTGTATGCATACGTGCATGTGGCTTTGTGTGTGTAAGTACGTGGTTTTGTCTGCATGCATGTGTGTTTGTGTCTACGTGTATTTTTTACTTTGGGTCTATGGTTGCATACAGCATGTCAATATGTGTGCATGAGACTTTGTCGCTGGTATCGAATCCCGAAAATGCCATTGCCGATTGTGGCCGGTGGCAACACATAATTGGTGGTAGCATAATTACCACATATCGTCGCACACTAGCAATCCCCGCTGGTCAATTGTTCCAACTTATCCATAATGACAAATTCCAGGATTATACATAAGTTGCAAGTTAAATGAACAGATCTGTAGTTTCCTGCTTTGGTACGGTTTAAAGGAAAATCAGAGGCTTGTCAAAAGCCAACAATTTTTATAAGGTACAGCATTTCTCTGTTTTACCTCCACCAGGAGGGTACTGTGATGCTAATGAAGGGAGGGAGGGACGGAGGACAAGACCGAGGGAGGTAAGGAAAGGGGGGGAGTTGAGACAAAGGATTTTGAGCGTTTGTGGCAGGGCCTAGCCGAGCGTGGAAATGTATTGCTGAGAGAGGCCTTCACACGATGACACGCACGGCTTGACGGAGCGGAGGAGCCGCTCTCCCACTAACGGAAATCACAAAGCATATGATCAGTTACTCCTTAGTCCTAACACAAGGCAGACAGGTAATCCGATACGATTCAGGAATACAGTCAGTGGAACGATGAAAGGAGAAGCCATGGCACAGCCCAGGAAAGCCCATCGGTTTTCTTTCTTTTCTTGTCGTTGTCTTTCCCTCGTCAACAGGCCCAGATACGCTTTGTTTTGGGGGTTTTAAGTTTAATGAAGCGTTTTCATTGCTTACACAGAATTACTGCTGAAGAACTAAAAAGGCAAAATCATTTTTTTCAAAAGGAAACCATTTAACAGTTTGCTATTCTCAAAAACTCAAGAGTTTGTGACAAAAGCCAGTTGTACTCAATAGAGGATGTACTCAAATGTGTGCCAGTCAGCTTAGGAATAGTAGTGTAGGATGTAGTTGAAGTACCACCAAACTGGGTGTTATTTACCAACACTGAGGTAATTTTTTTCATTACACAATCACTCTGTGGAGATACAGATGAGAGTTTGGGTGCCATTTTTCATATCATCGATATAATGTCATTCCTGATGCAATAACTACTGCACAAGGGTGCAGCATAGCTCTTTGGCAGAGAGGACTGGTGATCTGTATAAAAGTGTCTTGGATCCAGGCACATTTGTTGGGCAGATGCGAAAGCAAGAAATTATTGATTTTACTTGCCTTAACAAGCCTGTTACTTTTTTCTTGCCTTAGCAAATCCTGTCATTTCATATTACTCATCTGTCAAATGCAGTCTCCTGCCAGAATCCAGGGTGCAACCCTGAAACGCTTAGGCCAGTAGAAGTCGTAGATTTCACTGGCCTGGTGAACGATTCGTTTTTTTCTCCGTTTTTTTCCATCTCTTGAAAAGGGCACTGAGCGAAACCGCCCGCAGTTTACTACGGGCTCTGTGAGCAGCAGGTCTTACTGCTCCACACTGATCGATACAGGATGCCTGCTCATTTATTACTTGCATACCTCATTGTGGAGATTCAGTACTGAGATGCATCACTCCGCGGTGAACCCTCGTCTGCTCATGTAACTGAAACATGGGTTGTTTTTGTTCCTTCTTAGGGAGCACCGAAAGTACAAAGTGGGACGTGTACCCTTAATCCATTTACGATCAAAGGGTTTTAGTTTGTAAAGTATGCCAGATTAATTACATAAATTTTTTCTTCTTAGTTTTTCACAGGATGATCACTAATTGTACAAAAGTGGTTCTTAGGGCCTTTGACAACCCCCCCCCCCCATCCATACAACTGACCTACCCAGCCCTCTAAAAGGCAATTGTTCCCGCTTTATGTACTGAAGGTGTGGAATGAAATGGAAATAGTATCCCGGCTAACACAAAACATTTTAAGAACATCGGGGAAAACATTGTAGTTAAATGGCCATCCGCATTTCAAAATTTGGAGCAACGCAACTGAATGAAGCTGTAAGACCCTTTTCGGCAATTGTCACTCAAACATGATGCTAAATGGACACCGGACCAAACTTTCACGAGGGGGACATCACCTAACTTTCACGTCGGGGACATTTACCTGACTTTCCGCAAAATGTCCTTGGAACCAACATTTTCAACGGGGTCTATGCCATAATCTGAGGAAGTTCAACCTCACAGCCAGTGGTTTCATCCTGTGATGAAGGCTCTCCAGGGCATAGGTGGTGAAAAATGAACTGCTCTCCGGAGCAGTCAGTTGAGGCCAGCGGGGTTATACAAATGATGAGTGGCATTGTGGCCCCGTTTGCTTTGGGGATGCATGTTTGACAAAACTGTCGCTGAATTTCACTGTCGTTTGGAGTTAATGCATACTGACAAGTAGGCCTTAGCCAAGACCCCCCCAAAGGCGCCTTGTCATGCAGACGACCACCTCGAATCTGGCTCAAGCTCTCCACCAACTAATGAGCACATTGGTAGAGATAGTGGCACCCAACAGAGTGACACCACTGTCCTACAGGCACTTTCGAGAACTGATCACAGTCAAGTAACGAGAGCCGACGAATTAATGAGGAAGAATCTAACTTTAGCACTTGTGGACATCTGGCCGTTTGTGATCGCACATCTCACACCCCCAGACTCCTCTATTTTTAGATGACAGGTGTGAGGTTTTTTTTTTCATATCCTGTCTGCCGTCATTCAAACTCAACACTAATTATTGCAGCGCCGGCATCTTAACAACAGGACGCATTTCTATGAGATCCAAGTTGCTATATAAATATTTATGGCCTTCATTGACTCCTGGGAAGGAAAATACAGCTCGTGTCCAGCCCCCCCTCCGAACACAAGGTCATTGCAAAAAGGTTTGTGAAGGAGAACGGCTGGAGCTTCCTGTCGAGAGGCAGGGAGTGGTCAGGTCCCGGAGAGAAAAGATCGGCGACTCGTGTCTCTGAACGTCGGCATACTCAGCATAAGTACTCGAGAGATCCTTGCTATCCATGTTAAATGTCCATGCTTATGCCCGCCCCACATTTCCCGGACGGGAATTAAGACTCAGGGTGGGGGAAGACAGGGTATCCCAGTCATTGCAGTACATGCACATTGTAGGGCAGGGTTCCTCAAATATGGCCCACAGATCCAAATTTGGTCCTGGTTTTCCTTTCTCTCAGGTAGTTAATCGAACAATGAATGCAATTGATTGGCCAGAGTGCCTTCACAGCCGGCTCCCAGGTAAAGGGAGGGTGGAGAAACAGCAGTGCTCGACCCACGAGGACCGTGATTTTAGGAACCCTGTTGTAGGGTTTTCTTGTTGGGAGGGGGGTGCTTTTTGAGCAAATACATGTTTAATCTGGAAAAAAGTTGGACACATTTTGAAGCTCTCAAAGGGCTTTTATTTGTCTCTTCACCTATGAATCTTAAAACATTATAGCCATATGTCACAGATAATTTGAGTGTGCGTTTTTCAAGAGCTATGCAATGAGTAGAACACATATTTTCTTGTATCACGAGAGACCAATGAGCTGTTAATAGACCTCTGTGGGTAAGACTGTTTAGCACAGGCACACCTGCACAATATCATTACAAGGGCTTGGATTCAATTAACTTTTCCTCTTGAGTTTGAGTGTTAGTCATTTTTTTCCACACAATTTGGCAAAGTTCAGCCATCAACAAAATTAAATTGCCAAATCGTGTTAGTGAAGATAAATACAAAGTAGCACTTGTATTTATTTATAAAAGTTAAACGATAAATGTTGTTTGAACATTTCCAGGCCTAGGAGTTGTTAATAATAAGACGAGTGAGAACATTGCACCATATAGAATTAAAATAATTCAGTAAGCCAATTGGGGCAAGCGATACATTTGTGTGTGACAGACCGTTCGATCAACAGACAAAATGAATTCAGGCTTGCATGACATCAGTCCCCAAACCAGAAGAACCAAATTATTTCAGAAAACATAAGATGTGTGGAGGGCTTGTGTGGAGATTGCCAACGCGGATGGAAAACAGGCCAGCAGTTTTGACCAGTACTGATTTATAGAGGGGCAAAGGTGAGGTCCTTCTTTCCTCCCTGGTTATGTAACACCATCATGTGGTAGCTGTGCGCAATTCCCATTAAAACCCGGTAAAGCCGCACAGAATAAAAAAAAAAACATATGATGATAAAATATAACCTGTTTTCTTCTATATTCATAATTATTAAACCCAACCTCTTTGTTAGAATTCACAATTCCACGTGAGGTGCACAGGGTTACGCCTTAAGACGCAATCAAGTTTTTCATCATGAAAAGGAAAAAAAACGGTTCAAACTATTATCATTTCAAGGAAGGTTCTCTGCCTCTCCCATTCGTAGAGACTCAATGGTGGCCTGGGGAGTTTGATTGACGCATGGGTAGCTGTTGATGTGAGAGCTGGCACTTCGCTAACTCTTTATTTTGTTCTGTTTGCTTGTGTGTTCCTTTGTTGCCCCCCCCCTCTTCCTGACCTCCCCAGGTGAGCGGGATCAACACTGCCATGACCCGCAAGCGCGAGCAGCGGGTGCTCTTCATGGTGATCACCATGGTGATATGCTACCTGCTGTGCTGGCTGCCCTACGGCGTCATGGCTCTGCTGGCCACCTTCGGTCGGCCGGGCCTGGTGACTCCTGAGGCCAGCATCATCCCCTCCGTCCTGGCCAAGACCAGCACCGTCATCAACCCCGTCATCTACATCTTCATGAACAAGCAGGTGAGCCCAGATCCGGCTCCTGGAGGCCACAGGGTCACATGACCGCTAGCCTCACTCACGGCACTACCAACCTGACCAGGTCAACAACTCTGATGCAAGATAAGTCCCCCCAACTCCTGGGGATGTGCTTAGCTAATATATCAATGGTTGGTTACTTTTCCTGGCAAATCATGATCTTAGGCAGGATCCATTTGAGATCTTGTGTTGGTGTGGCTCCATTTGGAGGTAGCGATTTAAGCCAATTCAAATTCTGACCTATAGTTACTGCTGAAAACTCATCCGGCCAGAACTGATCCGGCTGGTTTCCGCTAAAAAGCCTCAAAGGCGCTAACGTTACCTTTCTAGGTCAGAACCATGTAACCGCTGGCCCTGCACATCTCGTGTTTAAGCTGATTAATGTCTCCACGGCACTTGGATTTATTAGTGTAATTGCCTGCATATGACCTGGGTTTATGTGCCAGGACACAGCCTGCATAAAGGTACCCACATTAATTTATGTATTTATTCATTCATTTTTTTACATTTTTGGGCCATTTTAGCAGACGCTCTTATCCAGAGCGACTTACACAGTTTACATTTCTTTTTTTTACATAGAATCCATTTATACAGCTGGACATTTTACTGAAGCAATTCAGGTTAAGTACCTTGCTCAAGGGTACAACGGCAGGGCTCCACCTGGGAATCGAACCTGCAACCTCTGAGTTACAAGCCCAGCTCCCTAACCATTACACTACACTGCCAGCCAAATGAATAGGCTTTTATGTTTGCTAATGGTAAATGGAGAAGTCACGACACTGGCAACAGCGAGACAGACACTCGAGGAAGGGGATTAGCACTGATCTGTAACTCAATTAAACAGACTGTTTGGAATGACAGAGAGAGAGAGAGTGTGTGTGTGCGTGTGTTGGTGGGTTGATGAGTGTACACATGCATATGCATATAAGCAGCTGAGCAAGAATGTGCGTATTATGTAAGTGTGTGTGTATGTGTGTGTGTGTGCCGAGGGGAGAGTGGGGAAGGTGTATGACTATGTGTGTTTTTTTTTTTTCATGAGTTATTCCACTGTTGTTCATTATCTGTTGTCCCATCCCCAGACAACATGGCCTCATCCGTGATCTGTGAGGGTCATTCAAGACCAGACAGGAACCATTAGGAACCATTTCTCATGCCCAACACTGTTTTGCCAGAAGGGCAGCGTGCGTAAAACATCCCAAGGAACGCAGTACCCACCCTGTAACACAGATTTATTTGAAGACTTATAGCTCAACTCTCCAAGCAGGCCAAAAGGTGCTAAAAGTGTTCCTATTTTAACGCCTGAAGAAGTGACAAAAGGTTTACTGTGTTTCCTGCCAGTCTGAAACACTGAACACAGAGATGGCACACCATGCGACAAATCAAGATTTATTTGAGCTTTTGGTGAAAATAAAAAAGTTAAAAAAAGACATTTTCCTTTTCAGTAAATTATGACATTTGGAATGTTATAATTTACTTACAGCAGATCAATTACAGATTGATTTTGTTTAAATGTGAGTTGTTAAGCAGTTCCGCTTGATTTGTGGATGGGTTCCCACGGGGCACCGCCCCTCCTGTGCCCCCGCCACCCCCACCCCACTCTGTGGAAAAGAAAGAGATATCTCAGGTCCCATCAGGTGTCAGTAAGGAGGCGAGTCATCGTTAATCTGCCGAGTGCAGGGTGGCATTTGGGGGGCGGGCTGGAGTAACGGTCTGCGCGGGTCAGTTTTTGTCAGAAATGCCACCGTAAATCAGCAGGGTGAAGGAGAATTAGGGAGCGGGTGGGTTGGCCCTGTGAAGGGCAGATGCAGCAAGTTCTTCCAGACGCACCCGCTGGTATGGACTTCCTGTTGAGCGGTGTGGGTGGCTGGTCCCTACCTGGATTGTCAGCGCACTTGTGAAGTAGCCCTCATTTTATGTGTGTGTGTGTGTGTGTGTGTGTGTGTGTGTGTGTGCAATTGTGTGCGAGTTCTCAATTTGTATGTGTATGTGTGTTTTCTCTATTTCTGTATGTTTGTGTGAGTGCTTCCTCTGATTGTGTTTAATTATTCAGTTTGTGGTTTATGTTGCAGCCTCAAAGGTTATAGTGTGCACTGAATAGACAAATTATATTTTTGGGGGAAAAGTCAGACAGATTAAAGTAATTGCAGCGATCAGCAGGGAATGTTGGACACGTGTGTGAAATTGTATGAGCATAGACTTTAGTTCAGTTATTTTTTAAAACATGCAAGCTCACTGCCCTCGGAAATCAGTTTGATTCACCAACAATAAGCCTGTAAATTCACCAACAATAAGCCTGTAAATTCACCAACAAAAAGCCTGCAAATTCACAATCAAAAAGCTTGCAGATTGGCCTCCTGCATGGTCCAGTGGTTACAACGTTTGACACTGGCCACGGAGACCGGGGTTCGATTCCCCGTCTCGCCAGAGTCGGCTCTGGCCGTGAGTGCCACTAGGAGTGGCGATTGGCTGTCCGCCCCAGGGAGGGGGGAAGGAAGCCGACAGGATGTTCGCTGTGTATAAGAGTGGCCCTGTAGTACCGGGTTACGGTCGATGGCCTGGTGAGTGCCGTCTTGGAGGAGACGTTACTTCGCCTTCATCACTACCGGTCGCAGGACTACGGCAGCGAACTCACATTACTAGGGGGGGATTGACATAAAAAACAGCGGGTGTAATTGGCTAGTAAATTTGGAGAAAATCTGAAACAAAATCTAAAAAAATTTTTTTAAAAGCTTGCAGATTCACATCTTCATGTGGCAGTTCACCTTTGATGGAGAGTCTCCTTCTCTTACAGTGCAAACTCAGTAGAAGCGCTCACAGAGAAAATCAACCTGCATTTCATACAGGCCCTGGCAGATAGGAACTTAATTTAATTTAATGTTAATTTCCTCTTCAAATTGACAAATGAATTCAAATGGAATATATTTTTGGTTATTAATACTGGTGCTTCTTTTTCTCATCTACATACAGTATATATAATGTACATTGGATGTAACATTTGATATTGGAGGGATTCATAGTTTTAAAATTATTTTGTTTCAGAACAGTCTATAGTAGAGTTTTGAGATTGACTTTGTCAAGTTATGCAGTATGTGTGTTTGGTGTGTGTTTGTGGGGGTATATACAGTATATATATATAATACAAAATGTATATACTTATTGTTAGAAATAATGCTCCCAAAGCAGTCTCCACCACCCTACTTCCCATGCCCCCCTCCCCTATTAAAACATCTACAATATTTCAAGAAGCGTTCATCCTGTCTGCCGAAGACGCCCTTTTTCCTGTATGTCATTTTCAGTCTTCAATTCCTCCCAGCCCGTATTCATGGAAACTGTGAGTTGAGGCGAGTTGAAGACTAAAAATGCTGTACAGATACAAGTAACACTGTGCGCCTACGCAGAAGAATTGCGGACAATCACAGAAGATAGTAGGGGCGCCCCCTATGGGAGAGGAGGGGGAATTCCTGTCCCGGTGAGTACCTGTGTACTGATACTTTCTCAACTCAAACGGTAGGCAGCAGATTGCTTGGCTAGCTCAAAAATCATTTTGTGTGGGCTGCTGGGTGTCTCGTTCTGTTTAGGAACTGTTCTAGTGTGCAGATGGGCCCCAAGGTCTGGTATCAAATCCAGACAGTTTTGGCAAAGCAGTGGCTGGAAGCCAGCAGGGCAGCACATAATTGGCCTTATTGTCGCCCAGGGAGGGAGGGGTCTCAGTCGGCGGGACGTTTGTGTCTAATCGTACACCAGCAACCCCTAGTGGTCAATCAGGCAACCACAGTCTGCCTGCACAAGCTGCACATCAAATGTCCTCCAACGACTTAATGTCGGTGTGAGCTAAACTGGCGGACTGTGGAGTGAAAAGAAGCAGCGGCTCTTATCGCGTGTTTCAGAGGAGAGTGTGTGTTTGTCTGTACTTTAACAGAGGAGGTGCCAGTGACGAGCATGAACACACTGAAATTGGCCAGAAATAGGGGTAAAATGTGATTGGTTTTTAAAACTCCTTTTGTGTTCGAAGCAAGGTAGAAGTGCTGACAGTCTGACTGGCTTTTCTTCTACGTACAGGGCCTGTGGTAGAGACAGAGTTGATTCCTCCTCTTTTATACTTTATACAACCTCATCTAGGCATGGCTTACATCTACCTTGTTAGCAGGACTGCCATTTATCAAGCAGGATTTTTGCTGAAGGAATTAAGATAAGATACAGTACATTGCTTAATGGTTTAAAACAAGGGCGTAACCACATATTAAATATGGGGGGGGGGGGGCATAATGAAAGGGAATGTTTTATATCTACAAATTATTTGGGGGGCATATCCCCCATCCCCCCCACTCTGTACGCCTCTGGTTTAAAGGTAGTACCCCACTGTGGACTTCAACATGAAGCTGTGTTGTTGGACGTTCAGTTCCCTAGCTAGTACACCACAATACCTCCTGTGGGAACCGCCTCAGCATCTGTCCGTAGATGAATCAGAATTTTTAAGAATGTAATTCGGCCTTTGACAGCAGCAACATTCAGTGATGGTTATTAATGGCCTGCCTTTCAGGTAGTAGTCTGCCCCAGACGTGGTTGAGTAAAAAAGTGTAGTTGGTGAAGTAGTGAAAACAAAAAAAAGCAAGAGAAGTTTTTGCGTGAGAGTATTTTCAGATGTTAGTAAATGTTTCTAAATGAACTCCAATTGGAACCGGGTGTTATGGTCAGGTGAGACCAAAATTCTGCTTTTTGATCTTGCATCCCAGCGGTGGGGTGGGGTTTTAGTTTGAATTTTGTAAAGATGAAATATAGCTCATTAGCTATATTGTTTAATGTAGACAGCCTTTTTTGCTCATCTTTATTAAGGGTGTGTTATTAAAGGAATAATTTTGGAGATTACTGGATGTGAAATGATGATATTTTGAGGGATCATGGTGGTATTGGAAAAAAGGTGCAGGTATTGTATGCAAGAGGACCTACACATTTAGAGGGGGGATAAAACACTGTAATTGGTGTGAAAATCCTTAAGATTTATTGCTGTGGTAATGGCCGTGCCCTGTGAGTTAATGTTCTCCCATCTCGATTTTATAGCCCATTAATTTTGATATTGCTTTCCATGGTTGGGAAGTAATTTGTAACATTGGGAGATTGAATTAAATCGAATTAAGTTGTATAGTGTCAGGCTGAGTATTGAGCTGACTGTTGTAGCTTGCAAAAAGGGAGGGGGGTGTCTTAGATTGGTACTGTCAAACTTAATAGAGCTCTGTAGAATCACCCTGTTTAGTACCTTTCTCTTGTAATTTGCATTTTAAAATATCAAATGGCTTATTTCAATTAGGAATTGATTACATTCGCTTGTTTTGTTCTTCATAGCTGTATTTAGTGATGCTAAATGTCTGCTCAACAGGTTACAATTGTAGGTTTTGTAAAATACAATTTAAATATATACACAGCAGATTTCACAGTTCAATGGGATTCGTGGAAAAATACAAATCTTCCCTGAAGGGAAAGTCTTGCTGCCGGTTGTCTTGGTCCAGGTTTCAGAGGGTGAGAATGTCCTTCTAGCAAGTGATCTGATCTGACCAATCATGTTGTGAAACCAAAAAATCACAGTGTGATGTTCTAAGCTGTTTATAAAGGCATGCAATCAAAGATTTATATTGGCAGGCATGTGCTTCAGTCCGATTAATTTTCATCCAAACAGAATGTATGACTGTAGAAGCCTGCTGAACACTACTGAGCATTTTCTCAACACTGCTACACATCACTAATCACATTAGATGAACACAACAGAACATAAGCTGAATGCTGCTCAATACAGCCTTACTTTTCTGAATACGAACAGCTAAATACTTTTGGGCACAATTTCCAGTCACTGCCAAAAGCTGCTGAGCACTGCCTGAAACTGATGGATACAACCAAAAATAGCTCAATGTTTGATGAACACTGCGCTGAACTGAACATTGCATGACCACGAACTGAACATTGCTGAACTCCGCTGAATGTTGTTGAAAAGCATGATTGCGTCAATACAGGGGTAGTAAAAGGAAAGTAGAGGACAGTTTATATCACCGGTCCACATCGCCATCGGTTGTGTCAGGACAACTTTGCAAACATCACACTCCTTTAGAATGTATTATGCCTAAAATAAGTGCGTAAGAGTTATTTGTTCTCCTTGTTCTTTTTAAATTCTGAGAGATGGATTTACTAAAGATTGCGACTGCTTTTCCAATACAAAAGCAGTTGCTACAAGGTCACAATATCTACATCCGCTTTACTAAATAGTCGCAATGAGTCAAATCGCTATTAGGATGTAATTTGTGGTGGTTAAGTCACTTTGTGCCTTCCCTATAGATGAATATTTAAATCTGTTCATGCATATGTATACCTGGGGTGAATGTGCTAAAACAGGGTGGAGATTTTATAAATTAGGTTGGTTCTAGTATTCTTAAGTATTCTGTCTGATTTACTAAAGCATGCCTTAATTGCAACTCTCCTCTTTGCATGAGAATTTTAAGAACTCTTGAAACCAGGCAGTGTTTTATGAAGGCTGATATCGCCTAGGTATTTCACAATTCTCGTTTTGTATTGTGCTCTCCGAGGTGCTAGTCACTGTCCCAGTGATGCAAAACAAATAATCACAAATGTTTGTTGCAAAGTATCCCAGTTCATGTCATGACAGCTTTATTTTCATGAATACCTGTATCTACAGACAGCTAAGTCATAATTTTAAATATATATTCTATATAGCATACATATTATACACTAGAACTTGAAATAAAAATTATATGAAAGGACGCAGGATTTCTATTGACAAATTTGTCATCAGCTAACAGTCAGTATAAAAACGCAGTTTCGAATTTGAACAATTATCTTATAGTGCGTATGCAGTCAGGAGTGTACAGAATGTATCGTGAACACAGTTTTACTTTCAGACACTTCGTGGCCTTCTCCCATCACAAGCTTAGATGTTTCTATTCTTTATATTTATTCTCATATTCTTTCCTCAGTTGGACCTTCCAAGTGAGGAAGTTGGACTTGGAAGTTTCTTCTTTTGGACGATGCCTAACGTCATGTCATATTGTTTTACATCATTGTTTTTTTGTCTTCTTTAAATATACTCTTCATTTTGTTGCGCCTAATTTATTTATTTATTTTGTGATATCACTCGAAAGAAGTGGTGCTGTTTTCCTATGCTGTAATATGACATTGTGACGCTGCACCTCATTGACCAACTCCTCTATTTTTTGATCTGTAAATTTAAGTATTCTTTTTCTCATTGTTCCCTCGCTAGTTGTGCCTGGTTGCTGCACATCCATTTCTCGGCGTGATCTACACATTTGAGAATGCCATGTTGTTTTTCGGAGCCTTTTTATGTGTGTATCCTACCACAAATTGAGAATGAGGGCATTTCATTTATTTGATTGCATAATTAGAACCAGTCTAAAAAAAGGGTCGTTAATGTGTCGCTATTTGCGACCGCAAAATAGCTGCAACAAAATAGCAACCGTCTTTGCGCTGCGACTATCTTAGTAAATCTAAGATGTAGTTCTGTAGCTCAGTTGGTAGAGCATGGCACTGGCAATGCCAAGGTTGTGGGTTCGATCCCACGGGACTACATGTCCGTTGTTCGGATGGGACGGTAAAAACCGAGGTCCCATGGCACTTAAAAGAGTAGGGTGTTAACCTGGTGTCCTGGCCAAATTCCCAACCCAGACAATATATATATACAATTCATTTCCTCCCTCCTCTCCTCTCCACTGTGTATCTGATGTGTGGTGAGTTTGTACTGGCGCACTATGGCTGCCGTCGCGTTCACCCAGGTGGGTGCTGCACATTGGTGGTGGTTGAGGTGAGTTGCTTCTATCATTGTAAAGCCCTTTAGGTTCCTTGAAAAGCGCTATATAAATCCAATGTTCAATTCAAATCTGGTAAATCCAGCTGAGGCATGAGGAGGAATTATTTTAATGGCCTCATAAAACACCCAGTCAGCCCTCCTCCCTTTCCTTTCACCTTGGCTAAACTTTAAAGGTTTTTGTCAGGGTCCACCTAACTTAAAGATCCTGCCCCCACCGCCGTCACGCTTCTTCCGTTTTACAGCGAGATTCTTTCTCTTTACATTCAGCATACTTTAATAAGGCCCTTGCACAGACAGGGTTTCATTAGTTACCGATGTATTAGCTCCTCCCAACAATGTGCGTGGGGATAAAATTGTTTAAAAATATATATATATATATCATTAATAAGCCTATGCTCTGCTTTCTAAAGGGTGACATAGAATAGTGTTTCTCTTTGCATACACTATACCATTTTGTTATTATAATTGTCTTGTATTGTACTTGCATAAGTTATACATTAAAATGTGGCCCAGTGGTTACAACGTTCGACGCTGGCCACGGAGACCGGGGTTCAATTCCCCGTCTCGCCAGAGTCGGCTCTGAAAAGCTGATGAAAGCCGCAAAATATGTCTAATACAGAGTTAAAATTGGAAATCCTCGCATATTAAGAAATTGGGCCTTTTTAAGAATTTTTTTAAAAAGGCCTCAGATTTGGATGGATGTCTTTTTTATTATTCTTGTATGTGGATCACACAACACACATTTTTTGGTTGGAAAAAAACCCTCCTCATTTATCCGATACACTCTGAATGAAGCCGCAGAAAATCCTGAATGATGAAGCAAACGGAGCACTTAGTCATTGTCCTCTCTGAGCCGGCCGGTTCACGGGACAGGGGGCAGGAGCCGTTAATAACTATGACTTTATTTACAGAGTACTTTACACACAATGATTTGCAACCCAAAGTGTTGAGCACAGATGAGCACAACATTTCCAACAAATGTAAAATAGGGGAAAAAAATCAAAAGATAGATTGCGCAGGTAGGTTAAAATAGAATATTGTACAAAATCTAAATAAATTCCATGATAAAAAAATGTACATACTAATTAAAAGTCAACCTAAAACATTTTTGGAACTTTTGAAGACGTCAACCGATCTAGTAGAATATTCCATAGCTGTGGGGCATAATGTTTGACTGACCCCCCCCCCCACCCAGATTCACAAAGTCAGGGGTTTCTCATTCTTTAATTTGACACCAAACAGCCATTTCATTTGGCTAAACTTCCAACAGGCTTCCAGGGAGAGCCACGATTCCCTGCCATTAGAGGTGACACAATGCTGGGGCTGTCTAAGTGCTATTTCCCCCCCCCCTCTCGCTCCATACTTTTGCTCCTCAGTGATACTGAAGAGTCACTATTTGCACAGACAGGAAAGCCTGATAAATTGAACGCATAGAGGCATTGCAATAACATACATGGTTTGGAGAGGAACCCGTCGTAGTGTGTGCGATGGGGTAAAATGTTGGCTTTCACTGTCTGGGTACGTCGGCTGAATCACGGCTAACAGTTCTTGGGTGTTTGGTCGGGGGATATATACAGTAATGTTTTTGTTGTACTGTCCTCGTAGCACTGGAACAGGTTAAAAGCCACATTGGTTAATTATCTGCATGAGTGAGCATGCATGCATGCATGCTTAGTGTGTATGTGTGTGTGATCTCATGTGTTTGATTAGTTTTTGAAGTTATTTCATGTGTGTGTGTGTGTGTGTGTGTGTGTGTGTGTGTGTGTGTGTGTGTGTGTGTGTGTGTGTGTGTGTGCAGGTGAGCAAGCATGCATGCACCATGCGTGTGCATGTGTGTGAACATGTCTTTGTTTTGCTGAGCTGTTTTTGTGAGCATGTTTGTGGTGGGCGGAGTAGGCTTTCGTCTTTGACATCTCTTGAGGAAATGTAGTAGACTATAAGTATACATATGGCACGGAGAGTATACTAAGTACACTACGTTTTCTCAAGGGAGGTAACATCAATGTCTGTGTAGCGGGGGGAGTGGGGAATGACAAGTCCTGAGCCATCAAGCTGGAGTTCTTTTGCCTATTGCCAGTTCAGATGTTGATACAGTGTCCCTGGGCGTTCTCAGAATAGACACAGACAAAAGCTATTTTGTTCTGAATGGCTCATAATATGGCTTCATAACATAACAAGGCTGTACATTACCCCTCGAAATCATTCATGTGTCTCTGTGATGTTCAAGTTTGTGATGCGTCTGCCCTTGTAAACAAATTTCAATGAATGCTGCGATTGTGTGCAAAATACGATTTCCAGACACTCAGAAACCGTTCGAGTGAGCCTCCCAGTCGTAATTACCAGCAGGAAACTCATAATACAATCCGTACCCCAAGTTCACCCCAACTTGAATTTGAACCTTTTATTTGCGACCTTCCGGAAAAGTCACTAAATGCTTTAAAATGTTTGCCATGTATTTTGTATCGATTCATCATGCAAATGTGTCTGCTAGAATAACGGTTGTACGATAAAGTTTTTTGTTATTTTTGTGTTGCTATCTGATATTACGTACATCAGGGGGTTCTCAATTATGGTGCTGGAGAGCCACATGGTATGCTGGTATGCTAGAACCAAGAAACCAGGTGAGGTGTGTTAACTGTGTAATCAACTGCTTTAATTGATCAATTAATTAAGTGCTGAGAAACACCTGCAGCAGAAGTATCTGGGACACTGGGTCTGGCATGGGTCTGGGTCTGGGCCTGGCATGTTTCAGACCGTTTTCACCTAGCCCCTCTCACCCCCTTTTCACCCCATGCAAACCGCCATCAAACCACATGCAGGATCGTGCCACTAAAAAGTTTGAAGCCGTTTAAAATGCAGACTAAAGAAACAGACAAATCTACATGTCAGCCACCTGTTGAGCAATCATTAAAAAGCATCACATCATCACACCTTACCTGAGTTATCTCAATTAGTCATTCAATCATGACCAATCGTGTGAAATTGTACATCAATCCACAGAGCTATGCTCATGGCTATTCAGCTGTATTCTGGATAATGTGTCAATGGCATTAATGTTTACCAGTAGCAGAATATGATCTGTCAGCTTGTGATCGTCTATTGATCGCCTAAAATAAATAGTGAATTATGAAGCCTAATGGCACTCTAACAAAATAATTCTGTTGTTATTAAATATCAATAAAATATGTATAAATGGTATTTCAAATGAATATTATACATTCTTAAAAACTACAAACAAAATGCCACTGGTCTACTGTTTGTTCCTCCTCTCATCCATGTTTCTTAATATTTTTTGGAAACTGCACCCTTTTTCCCATCCTCAAAATTGGTCACTAAACTAATATTGATTGATTGATTGTAACTAAAGAGTTGAATTTGATTACAATTTGGTCCCATGGTATAGATGTGTCATTTTGTTTTAACTTGTTAAACTTAAGTTAAAAATGTTATAAAAATGTTAAAATATTTCAGGACATTTTACCCTTCATACTTATGTGAGCAGTCATGATTCTAGTGACTGCTGCTATATACTTAATATAAGTAATTAATAACACAAGTCATTCAATGGGTTGTTATTTCGCATGTATTTCAGTCCTCCACCACCAAAGGTTCAATGAAGCATCTATTTCAAGCTATTTGTTGAACAATCATTCAATGCATTGCGGCAATCATCTCAGTTAATTGTTCAATTATCGCTTAATCAGGCCATGGGAAGAAGGCACAATGATTATGCCCGTCGATATTTGTAGCCATTGTCATTTGGTTTACTGTGTCCTATTTCATTTTATGATCTTATTTTATGACGTGTGAAAACCTGGCCATAAGATACACTTCTCTCGGCATCAAATGGATTGGTAACAACTGACATAATAAATTAAATCTGACTGACTGAAGTTAAATCTTGTTGCCTCTTTCCCCTTATGTTTCCCCCTCACCCACATCCATGCCAAACTGTCGTTTTGTGTTTTTTTGTGTCTTCCTTTTAAGTGAAATTTAATGCAAGTATTATTTTCATTACGTTCAATGCGATGTACTATGCATCAAAATAAGAGTTTCTAGTGAATTCGCTGTCTACAGAAATATCTAATTCTCCAACGGATAGTTTGGTAGCATTGTAGTATGCTCAAAAATTGCATGCAAAAATGATCTCCCAGTAACTTCGCTCAACCATGTGGCTAATATGTTTGTTACATATTTAAAATGTAAATGTAAAAATTTAATTTGGAAGTTTAACTTATTGTTAAACTTAACATCTTGGTTGATATTATTTTTGCAGATAGAAGTACACAAAAGGTTCACAAGAATACAGTTGTGGTAGCATGGCCTAAATTGTTATGTACAGTAGTCCAATTTCAGCTTTTGTAAGCTCCTGCTGAAGTATCATCGGATATTATAAACATGTTCAACTTCCAAATGAATCATGTGGCCGAGTGATTCGTTTAGAAATTGCTGTGAGGTTGTTTTGGTAAGCATCAATCAATCAAGCACCTGCGGTCTGCCAGTGTGTGTTTTGCATGTTGAGGTTACACGTGGAGTGAAAATATTTTTTTTATTGTCAGAACATGCAAAGTAAATGGCTCCATTGGAGAGGAAAGTACTGTTTTGAACACTGTGAACCAATCAGACGCTATGTATGCAACACTGTGAGGAATTGTGTTATTCCGTACTCTGACGGGTGTAGGTTTTCAGTTTTCTTGAATGCTATTGGCCCAAATCATGTCAATGAAAGCTTGGGACATAGCTCAATAATTTCCCCAGGGAATAAGGGTAAATTGTCACAGATTGGCCCATTCTTTCTTAAGGTAGGCCATTCCCAATACTCTGAGTGTACAAACCAGTGTCTACATTCGTCTATGTTCTTGTATTACCACGTTTGAGGTCATCACCCTGAAAAATGTATATTGGATTTTAGATATATGGAAAAATATAGGCTAGGAATAAGGAATAGGTAAGAAAATGTATCCATCTATTTATCTCTCCCACTTTTGTATGTGAAGCACATGAAATGTAGTGCATTGTGAAGTCACAGGTAGGAAAATAATTGTTATATTCTAATAGATGCATAAGGCCACCATATGTTTGAGGTTGATCGCAAAGCCCAGAACAAGGACAAAACAACTGAGTCAATTTACATTCTGTTTGAGTAGAATATGTGATTTCGCCATGTCATTCGAGTCTTTGACAACGAATTCCATCCAAGCTGTTCACCCACTGAGTTTAATAATGAAACCTTTATCTATGATCATCCAAACTTTGCAAAATAATTTCTCTGTCCAACAACAAATACAGATTTATATAATGATTAAATACATAAATAATTTTGTTTGCTGCATTTGTAGTGTCACACTCCCGCACTGCATGTGTTCTATTGGAGATTCCGCAATGGTCGTGTTTTTTATAGGAAATCTGATTACTTGAGCATTTAATGCCATTTGGGAAATACACAAATAAATAGTAGTGAGGTTGTGTTGCATGAGAAATCACACAAAGGCACATGCAAAGCTATTAAGAGTTTGAAGGGGCGCTGGCATTGGAAGAGAGAGACACCATCAAATGGACATCTGGTAATTATTGTCTATTGCTTCTCAATGAAAGCCACGTGGCTAAATGAGTTTCCTTGCATGGAAGCATTCAATTTGCAAGCCATTTCTTTGTCGGTGGGAGTGAAGGGAGGTTATTGCCAGAGCTGTGAATGGCTTTTTTGTGATGATTGAGCAGATTTATGCATGGGTATTTAAAATGGATGGAAATCAGTAGTCTATTTAAATCAGTGGGGAACAAAAACAAGTGTTTCTGTGTGTGCGTGTGTGTGAGAGAGTTTTAAAGTTTTTCGGTGTGTGTGTGTGTATGTGTGTGTGTGTCTGTGTGTTTAAAGGTGTATTGGTGTGCGTGCATGTGTTCTTTTTGAGTTGTACAGGTGTCTGTGTGTGTTTGTGTGGGTTAGTTATACAGATGTTTCAGTGTGTGTCTATTTGTGTGTTTGTTTGACAGGTGTTTCTGTGTGTGTGTGCGCATGTGTGTGTTAGTTTTACAGGTGTGTGTGTGTGTGTTAGTTTTACAGGTGTGTGTGGGTGTGTGTGTTAGTTTTACAGGTGTGTGTGTGTGTGTGTGTTAGTTTTACAGGTGTTTCCTGGCTCTGCTGATGTGCCGGACCCCCAGCGGGGCTCAAGCTTCAGGAGCTCGTCCAAGGTCACCAAACCGTTACGAACCATGCGCCGCGCCAATGACAACAACATCACCTTCGTGGTGGCCTCCGTCGAACACCCTACCACCGACGGCCCAGACCCCGCCAACAGCGAGGAGGAGCGGGCCTCCGTGGAAACCCCGAAGCCCGCCACCGACTCTCTCGAGGCCCACCAAAGCAGCTGAAAATCCACGGCCGTGCAACAGAAGAGGGAACAGAAGAGAGAACACAGGAAGAGACTAGAAACTCCCAAGGAAGGTGACGCTTTCACGAAGGAATGCAGGAGGCCCTCTTGTGTCAAAGAAGGCGCAGGGTCTTTTCAACTCACATGTCATAAGACATCGCGTCCCCAGTTGGTAGAGAGGTGTACTTTAAGATGGGGAAATTTCTCCCCCTGAAGGTTGGTGAAATTGTGTAATGTCATATCACCCTTTACAGAATTGATCCAGTACTCTTTGGATTCTAGAAGGGCCTTTGGGTCCAAGGAAGGTCTCGTGGAGACAACTTCAGTCAAAGTACATTTTTTTAATACAACTATTGCATCGTTCAATTTCAAATAAACACAAGAGGTTTTTGTCTTTCGAAGAAACTACTGTACATATGTAAAAGCACACCGATATTGAAAATCCATTTAAGGGTGGTTAATCAAGGCAGGTGAATAACTTATTTGAAACTCAGTGCGAAATTCATTTGACAGCATCGCCAGCACAGCATATTGTAAGCTGGGCTGTTTGAGGCAGTGAGTTGTAATAGGGTAGACCGGGAACTGATAATCACCCTGAACCTGTTTTATATTATAACAAGCTTGCCAATAGTAAGGATCATCCGTTAGCAGATAATTCATTTCCGCATGCGCTGTACTAATATGGTAGTGTTACCTGTGTGCACTTTACATTCAATTAAATCGATTCCATACAAGGATTTGAAAAAATGTTATGTTTCAACTTGGGCTTGAAACATTTGATATATTTGACCCCATTTGGCCATCAGTGGGAAGGATGCTGATAACAGCTGACACGAGAGTGTGGGGCTCACAGGGTGATTTATACACCTGTAGAGAAAGGCAGTTGAGCAGTTAATGGTGTAAGGGGTTGTCTGAACCTCTACCTAGTCTTCATTAAAAACTCTAATAATTACATTAAATTGTGACATTAAAAGACATTCAAATCCAGTAACCTTTTGATTATAACAAAGAGACCAAGGCCCATATGTAGAAAGCATCTCAGACTATGAGTGCTGATCTAGGATCAGGTTTCCCCTAGCCATATCCTAGCCATATCCATTATGGGCTAAAAGGCAAAACTGATCCTAGATCAGTACTCCTTCTCTTAAGATGCTTTATACAGAAATGTATCTATTTTTTGACTAATACAAGTGGTGTGTATTAGGCTTGTGTTTTTCAAAGAGACATCATCTGCGCTTGTTAAACCAAACCTTAATTTTCAGAGATATACATCTGAAATGTAACCAAAGACAAGGGTTTAAATCAGTAGCAAGTAGTTATGGGAGAATAATGTATTGCGACACCAAACATGAGTGGAGCTAAAATTAGCTGTCAATCACTATCAAAAACTAAAGGTTTTGTTCCTCACAACAAAACACAATGATTGGTTCAAATCAGTGAGTTACTGGTAGCATATGGTAGCCACACATTTTTCGTGTCATGATAGCTCATTCAGCCATCACTAGTAGCAAGATTGGAAAAATCTATCCCAATAATTTTATAAAGGGACATCCAGCAGCATTAATTAATCTCTCCCCAAATACAGGAGGGCAATTACACCCACAGCGGCCCATATTACGGAGCACATTGCCTTGCTTTTAATTTGTCCTCGGACAGTGGTGGAAGTTCTAGTTGTAATCTGAAAATGTTATATGTCTAAATGTAGCTAGCTAAAATGTAGTTAGCTACCTAGCTACTCTCCTCTTCCATATGCCTTTCTAGATTTGTAATAGTCATGTGCCATTTGTACAACTTAACATACAAGATCATTACAAACGTGGACTGTGTTCAGTTTTTAGAACCATATAACGTGCCAAATGTAACACTACTTATATAAAAAACATTTCAGCAAGAACAAAGCAAGTTAAAAATATTGATAATATGATTACATCCCTTACTTAGTTACCTACTTTCAGTTGTAAACAACAATCTAAAAATGATTCAGGGCTGTTGCCATATATGAGGATATTATGTTCTGAGACTCATTAATTTCACGAAGCATGAATCCTGTAATTAAAAATTGACTTTGTAATGACATTAAATGTGTAAATAGAATATTCCCTCATTTGTCAGTAAGTGAATTATAATGGCCCCTCTTCTGCTTACTTCTCCTTTCTGAATGTGTGTGTGTGTGTGTGTGTGTGTGCGTGTGTGTGTGTGTGTGTGTGTGCGTGTGTGTGTGCGTGTGTGTGTGTGTGTGAGAGTGAGAGAGAGCGAGAGACTACTAGATTTAATTATTTTTGGTTGGTATGCTCAATGACTTGGTGCATGGTGCCTGCTTTGAAAATGATAGGACAAGATTTATTTTTTATTTTAAAAATGAGATGCTAAGGTGCGTGGGTTATTAATTATGCATTTATTTGTATTAATATTATTTAAAAAGCAAGAAGCTAAAATAAGCCAATCCAATATAGGCTGCTTGTTGCCATTGACGGCCATTACAATGAGCTGTTTATGACTAGAGAGATTACACACTCTGTGTGCATTTCCTGTTTGGGTAAATGCACACATTTGATGAGGGTTGTGGTTATGGAATTTTATACCCTGATATTGTATATATTGACCAGATATTGTTCTTTGTTTCTTCAATCCTCAACGCTCCCAAGTCTTGGAGCTTCAGGTGTTCATTGTACCAATTGTGAAAATTGAGATGCATGAATACAAAATGTTGATTTATATAATTGTTGAAAATAGATACATTTTGAATATTCATAATGTAAGTAAGCAATTCAGGACAGATTCAGCAACAACAGACAGAATTTTCAGTGTTGAGTGCAGAGCTGAATATCTGGTCAGTAATAGAATACCTATGCCTATTAGGGTTCAACAATGTAGAGATATAATGCTCAATGTGAAGTAGAGGGTCTACCACTTTAATTGTATAGAATCTTTGATCGTATTTGATTAGGCTTGTATTGAGGACTAGGGTGAGCAGTCCTGGTTTGGCCAGGATAGTTCTGGTTTTGAACAGTATGTCTCGGTGTCACGACAAAATGCTGAAAAATGCGGTTTCCAGCTTGCATTCTGCACAGCTGTGATTACATTCTGACCTCAACAACTGGTCCAAGATCAGGATTTCCCCCATTTAGCCTGAGTCAGTTAATTGGAGAACAATGTATGTACACCTCGAGCATGTGCACCGATGACCGTTGGTCGAAAAATCATATCCATCACTGTCAGACAATGTCTCATCTCGTGAAAATGCCGAAGCGAAAATGCAGATTCAATATAGAGCTTTAAGGTTCCTGTCAAAATAGTGGCCTGTTGAGGAACAACACTGTATTGATATTTTTTTCTGTCACAGTTTTAGGTTTTGGTAATCTGGTCACCCTACCTAGCATGCAATAGTAGTATGTTATTATTTATGATATATTAATTTTGTACTTAGTAAATGTTTTGAATACTAAAGCAGATGGCCCCTGGCACATGGACAAATCATAACCTTTTGTCATGGATCATAAATGTTTTGTTTTCCTGATGGCATCCAATCAAAGTGTTCATGTACAGTGCATGTACAGTATGGTAATGTCCACTGATTTATTTTATGTTTAGTTTATATGTGGGAATTTATAAAGTATATACAGTAAGTAGGCCTATTTATATACAGTATCTCCACTTGTCTACACTGACTGTTTTATCACAAATGATGGTTACTGTGCGTGTCCATTATGTCATTCCAACGCTGAAAGATTTATCCATTTTAAATGGTTTGCAGTTCAATAAAGTTCATCTAAAAGCTTTGCAGGCAATCTTTTTGTTTGTTTGCTCTTTGTGACAGGATGTGATCTCGTTGACCGTGAGAGCGGTTTTGCATGCGTTCCATGTACCAGACGGTGTCCGTATCAGAAGACAGGGAAGTTCAATCACACAGCCGGCCATGGGAGCACAAACATATTACAAAGCATTCAACAGACACCAGGTGTGGTTCTCAAACAGGTTAAACAGGACCATTTACATTGAATATACACTGCCCATCCAAAAAAGAAGTCACACACTCTAATATTTCGTTGGACCGCCTTTAGCTTTGATTATGGCATGCATTCGCTGTGGCATCACTTCGATAAGCTTCTGCAATGTCACAACATTTATTTCTGTCCAGAGTTGCATTAATTTTTCGCCAAGATCTTGTATTGATGATGGGAGAGTCGGACTGCTGCGCAAAGTCTTCTCCAGCACATCCCAAAGATTCTCAATGGGGTTAAGGTCTGGACTCTGTGGTGGCCAATCCATGTGTGAAAATGATGTCTCATGCTCCCTGAACCACTCTTTCACAATTTGAGCCAGATGAATCGTGGAATTGTCATCTTGGAATATGCCCGTGCCATCAGGGAAGAAAAAATCCATTGATGGAAAAGCCTGGTCATTCAGTATATTCAGTATATTCAGCTGACCTCATTCTTTGGGCACATAACGTTGCTGAACCTAGACCTGACCAACTGCAGCAACCCCAGATCATAACACTGCCCCCACAGGCTTGTACGGTAGGCACTAGGCATGATGGGTGCATCACTTCATCCACCTCTCTTCTTACCCTGATGCGTCCATCACTCTGGAACAGGGTAAATCTGGACTCATCAGACCACATTACCTTCTTACATTGCTCCAGAGTCCAATCTTTATGCTCCCTAGTTAATTGAAGCCTTTTTTTCCGATTAGCCTCACTGACAAGTGGTTTTCTTATGGCTACACAGCTGGTTAGTCCCAATCCCTTGAGTTCCCTTCGCATTGTGCATGTGGAAATGCTCTTACTTTCACTATTAAACATAGCCGTGAGTTGTACTGTAGATTTTTTATGATATGATTTCACCAAACGTTTAAGTGATCGCCGATCACGATCATTCAAGATTTTTTTCCGACCACATTTCTTCCTCGAAGATGATGGTTCACTACTATCCTTCCAGGTTTTAATAATGCGTTGGACAGTTCTTAACCAAATTTTAGTAGTTTCAGCAATCTCCTTAGTTGTTTTCTTTGCTTGCTGCAGGGCAATAATTTGACCCTTCTGAAACAGATTAACATCTTTTCCACGACCACAGGATATGTCTTCCGACATGGTTGTTTAAGAAATGAGAAGCTACTCACTGCATCAGTTAGGGTTAAATAACTTGTTGCCAGCTAAAACATATGAATCACTGCAGTAATTATCCAATGGAAGGCTCTTACCTATTTGCTTAGTTAAATCCAGGTGGTGACTTTTTTTTTTGGCCAGGCAGTGTACATGGACATTGAATTGACCTTGGGGGATGGGTTTATCTGATTGGATCTGTGACATTGTTATTATAAGGTGTGTCTGAGGGGTTGAGCCACTGCAGATAAGGAATACATTGGAAATTAGAATCATCGGACTTCATCGCCGCAATACATCATATCTAAAACCTCAGGAATATTGTTTGCAGATTAACCTTTGAACACTCTGTGAACCATTGACGAATCTCTCACGATATGGGGGTGGGTTTGGCGAAGAGATAAATCACACAATCTTTTTCTGCTCCTTTTCACATTTGGAAAAATAAACAATGGGTTGCTGGTTTGATGAATTACCACTCCATAAACACAGATTACTTCCTGCGTCATGACTTGGCTTTATCGCAAGTGTCAAAGACTCCGTATTGCTGTTTGAAAGAGGAGGCAACCTCAAGACACAAAAAAACCCACCATTGTCTTATGCATATTATTTTCCCTTTTTCACTCTTTTCTTTTTTATAAATAGGTTATTATTCAATTTCATTGGATGCATGGGAACATTAATTAAAACCATCCACATTATAGCCTACGGTGTCAAAGTATAGCCGCACAGGGTCCAGCTCTAGTCTTGTACCATACATTATTGCCCTACGTGTAACTTTGTACACCCAGTTTACATATCCCTCTCCCACCCTCAACCTCTTACTTATCAAACTTTTTTGTGTATGGAAAAGGAAATTTGAATTAGGTTAAATATGTAAAAAAATTTGAGATAGTGGGTCCTATTTTCGCTCCGGTGCTAAGTGGCGTTATGCCCTAGCGCAGGCGAATTTGCAGTTTCGTCTGTCGCAAATTGAATATTTCCCATCTCCGACAAGTTTGGCAATTTCGTGGTGCGCAATGAAGGCGTTTGCGTGACTATGGGTTGGGCAGCGCAATAGGGGGTGTGACAATGAAAACAGTCGGTGCTATGCAAGTTTGGTGTCAAATAATGAGTTTGAGCAAATGTCCAACTAGACCACCTCTTAGCGTGAACGCTGGCGCTCTGTGCAATTTGGTGACTTTATTGATGCACACATATGAACATAGGGTTATCTGAAATCACATGAGAATGTTTTGTGAATATTGTGAATTTCCCCCCACGTTGAGGCAAATCGTCCAATCCATGGGTAACTTGCAAGCATAATCAATTAAGCTAAAAACTATTTCACCACAGCTTGTGGCTATTCAATGCACGGACATGAAAGACTGAAGCCAGCAGGCCATCCATTGCTACTGTTCAGTAAGATACACCTGTTAAATACATATATGTTTGTATGGACATAGTTTTTCTTATGTGAAAGGGTTTTATTCTTTCCATTTGCACTACAGAAAATGGAGTACATAATTGGACGCCGAAGGCGATACCGTGAGCGATACCCTGGGTTTGGTAGCCGGTGTTAGCCAGACATCTATCAGTTCGATTGTACATGCAGTTTCTTCCAGTCTTGTCAACATGCAAATGAGTTTATTACTTTTCCTACACCCAACAGCCAGCAGAGAACTAAACAGGATTTGTATACACAATGTGGATTCCCTGGGGTCTTGGGTGCCATTGACTGCACACAGGTGCAGTTGCGCGCACCACGGTATCATTTATGTGAATCGGAAGGGGGTCCACTCCATTAATATCCAGGTGGTTTGTGATGCACACTCCAGGGTGACGCATGTAGGCCTACTGCATGATGAATATAAATGAAACAGGCCTAGTTGCAATTGTGAGGTTTTTTATTTATTGCTTTTCATTTAACAATTACATTAAATTAGAAGAAAAGAAACATTGTTGAGTTATAAACTCAAATCATGAAAATAACAAATGAATGTGCTCCTAGCGCAGCCGCGCAAAACTGTCATCCATGTCAGGAAATTGCCAATTTACTATAGCGTTAGCGCACTGGTATTTAAAGGGATAGAAAATAAGTGTTCTGATTGGCCATTATGAAACCAAACCCCCACCACACCCACATGTATTTTTTTTTAAATTAATCCAACCTCTTTTACAATTGCGCCGGAGGTGCGCTATCGTCCTAAGTCACGAAATTGCCAAAATTGCGTTAGACACGCCCTAAAGCACCACCGTCTTCACTTTGCGTCTACCTTACCGACACCGTCCTAATTCACCAAAATAGGGCCCAATATGTGTTGGTGAATTTGTGTTGTTTGTGTTGTTTTTTACTTCACAAACACAGTTTGACGAGTTCAGTGATCACCAAAATTAACTCACTATTAACTTCTGAAGAAAGAAAATTGGACATTTGGATTTAAACAGTCAAACTTAAGGACAAATGTTGATTGAGCTCAGGCCATTGTTAAGTCCAGGACATCAAAGTCTGCTGTGTGTTTGCTGTGAATCACTGAGAGACGAAATTAGTGCAACACTACAGTTAGTACGCCATGTGTAAGCCCATACTTTTTTTTTATTTGAAGGTTATCGGTACTGTCAGCTGTCTGTGATTGACATAAGACATATTTTTTTATGCTACACATAAAACTCTGTTGTTTCTCGCTCAACGTCCTAATTGCATCATTGGAGAGACTGTCAAATAAAATTTCAACAAAGATATGCCAGAAATCAGGCTGCCTGTAGAGAAAATGAAGTAGATGTATTCACTGCTTTTGTTGCCCTTCTTCTGTTATCAGAGTTCCTCCGTAATGTCATCCGCACTTCTTGCAAATAAAATGTCCGCTGTCCCTTTGTATTCCTGAAAGACCATGTGGCATTTCTTATGTGACACTGTCAGCAGAGTGCGCAATACTGTAAACATGTCATTCATTTATCGAGCAGCCGGTTACGTGGGACCTAGGTCATTTGCAGGTGCTTTTTACAGCGTATCCGCCAGACGGACAAAATTGACAAATTACTGTCACGAGACACAATCAATCAGTGACTTGGAAGACCCGCGGCGTCACGGAAAGAGCCAGAGATCCTTTCCCTCTCGGTGAGCACCGCTGCAGATGGAGATGGCGTTTCTGGAACGCAGCACGGTACCAGCCCGGTGCTGGCCACAAGGGCAGGTCACCAGAGCCATTTCAGAGACCACTCCAGAAATGCTGAGCTTTCTCTGTTCACGTTCACGAGGAGACATACACCCTAGTTGGTGGATCTCATCCGTGCCGCGGCTAAATGGAGTGTGGCACTACAAATGATCCAGCTATCCTTCTGTCTGCATATCTATCATCAGTGGATAGATTACATTACATTACATTACAGGCATTTAGCAGACGCTCTTATCCAGAGCGACTTACACAGTTTACATTTCTTTACAATCCATTTATACAGCTGGATATTAACTGAAGCAATCCAGGTTAAGTACCTTGCTCAAGGGTACAACGGCAGTGTCCCAACCTGGGGATTGAACCTGCAACCTTAACGTTACAAGCCCAGCTCCCTAACCATTATACCACACTGCCTGCTATCATCAATGGATAGATACTAGATACTAGATAACCACGAGGCATGAAATAAAGGGGTTTTAGCTGAAGAGGCTGAAGCTGAGGGTTTGGGTTGCCGTAGCGCTGGGTTGACCTCAGTGAGGCTGAAGAGAGAATGAGTTTCCATTGCGCTGGGCTGATCTCAGCATCCCTTGCTGGTGCTTACTTAGTACATTAAGTCTTCAGCATCCCCCATAAAGCTACAGATTGAGTGATAATACAGCAGTAGTATATAGAGTATGCTATATGTCAACTTTTGTGATTTTGTATGATTGATGGCCTCCAGGGAGATGTCCGACGACCACCCTGAACGTGTGAACCAAGAAAGAGGGAGGGGGAGTTTGGGGGTGGAGAGGTTACAGACGGAGCGTCAGCGTGTGTGTGTGTGACGTGATGGATCCGCCAGGTGTTCCAAGGATTGATGTCTCAGCGTGGCTAGGTTTCATGTTCCAAGCTGTGTTGGGGAGGGTTTTATGACGTGAGGCCTTAGTCAGCTAATAAAGGGTTAGAGAGATGGGGTTTTTCTATGTTCAAAACAAAACCACGGTTACAATGTCTCGGCGGGTCCCTTTCCAGACTCTAACACCAACAAGACGCGGATGCTTAACGTTGGAAGGTTTATCTCTGGCTCCAAGAAAGAGAAAAGATTACAGAAAGAATGTCTTGAAACAATACCTGAACCAGCCAGCAATTGTAAAATACGAACGTTGTTTAACCACACACCATTTTTGTGTTGGTTACAAGTTTCTTAAAGACAAACAATCTGTAGAACTATACTGTAGGGGTTACCCCTACGTTAACCCGTGTGGATTTGGGGGTGCGGTGATGTGTTGTGAAACGGCGACGTTTGCTAAAGACTCGTGGAGGGAGTTTCGTGTCAAATACAAACCAGACCCCGATAAGATCCCCACCGCGGTATATGCCTTGTTCTTCTGTGGGGATGCCTTTTGTGATAAATACAAACCATTTAACGATAACGATAACAACGTAGTAAATGACATGCTCCGCAGTGCGGATGCGTTGTTTAAATGACTCAGCCCCAGATGTTTCTTTTAAAACACGGTGAAAATTTTCTTTCGACCCATACGAACACAGTAAAAACATCATTTTTTCATGGCAATCTATACTTTGTTATACTGTTTATTACAAATGCAAAAGGTCTTTGTCCTTCGAGTTCATCATACCATGGTCGACTACATCTTGGTAGTTGTCTCAACCGAAGTGTGACACAGTGTCACAGACGCTTTACAACCGCCGACCCCCGGAGGACATGAAAAAACACGACCCCCGAAATCTAGTGGTGCTTAACCGTGTACAGGACAGAAAACAAGACCCGAAAAAAAAACACAGATAACCAAACCAAAAGCCACAAATATGATATTATCAGTGTCTGCCACAAGAGCATTAAACATGGGGAACAAACCGAAATAACCATTTGTAACATTCCTTATACACATTACAGTAGTCCGAGAGCAGGGCATCTGTGTGGCGTAGATGCTTGGGTTTTCGCACACAAATATCTCAAGATGTTTTGTTGGCAGAGAAAAAAAAAAAACCAAAAAAAAAAAAAACCAGTGACATTCAACGCCCCCTGGGGCGGCCGCCATATGGTCCAGGTCACAGACCGTAACAGTCAGATGTGTTTCATGGAAACAAGGGCGTTCTTCAACAGAAAGAGTGACACGCTTGCAATGACAGGAAAACACACGGACAACTCGTTTAACTCGGTTACTCTCAACAACTAAATAATTAGCACTTGTTGGCCATCTAGCAAGTAATGTACAAACAAACAAAATAAAAATATATTCTTTTCAAATGTAAAGGTCGGCGGCCTAAGCATAAATTGGCGAGTGGACTCAAATAGTTAACTTAAATCATTGTAAATACACTGCATAACAAAATAAGCTATATCTACATTTTTAAAAACCTAACAAACCCTAGATCATACCGGCTCTAGCAAGTAATGTACAAACAAACAAAATAAAAATATATTCTTTTCAAATGTAAAGGTCGGCGGCCTAAGCATAAATTGGCGAGGGGACTCAAATAGTTAACTTAAATCATTGTAAATACACGGCATAACAAAAGAAGATATATCTACATTTTTAAAAACCTAACAAACCCTAGATCATACCGGCTCTAGCAAGTAATGTACAAACAAACAAAATAAAAATATATTCTTTTCAAATGTAAATGTCGGCGGCCTAAGCATAAATTGGCGAGTGGACTCAAATAGTTAACTTAAATCATTGTAAATACACTGCATAACAAAATAAGATATATCTACATTTTAAAAAACCTAACAAACCCTAGATCATACCGGCTCTGTTACAAACGTCACCTACCAGTTCAGAACTCTTCTGGGGGTGTTCACAGCCCACCAAACTAACGTCGGAAAGCGTAGATTCACCCCCGTTTTAACAATAATTTAACTAAGAACATTCTACTCCGTTACACGGCCATGATTATATTACTAGATGGTACAGTAGTTTCTAAAACTTATCAAAGCTTAAGGGAATTATTTTTGTTCTTTACACAATCATCGTTACATACTCAACCAGTAAAATCGTTGGTCCAGGTCACTGAGAGACCAGACCAAGAGGGGAGTGTAGAAATTCCGTCATTTGTAAATATATCATACGTCTAGGCTATAACTGAATCATATATGCATAACATGGCATTACTAAACATATCAACATCTGTTACACTAACGAAACCATGTGATCCGTTTTAGAATACAAGATATAAAATATAAAATCAAGAACACAAACGTTATGAGCTCTACACCAGTGACGCAGATACAGACACACACACACACACACACACACACACACACACACACACACACACACCACACACAATGGTCTGAACGTGTCGGAAAGCGTAGATTCATACCCATTTTAACAATAATTTAACTAAGAACATTCTACTCCGTTACACGTCCATGATTATATCACCAGATGGTGCAGTTGATTCTAAACTGATCAAATCTTAAGTCAATTATTTTTGTACTTTACACAATCGTCGTTACATACGCAATCAGTAAAATCGTAGGCCAAGAGACCAGAGACCAGGCCAAGAGACAGTGTAGAAATGCCGTCATTTGTAAATATATCATACACCTAGGGTTACAACTGAAACATATTTGCATAACATGTCATTACTAAACATTTCAACATCTGTTACACTAACGAAACCATGTGTTCCATTTTAGAATACACGATATAAAATATAAAATCAAGAACACATACGTTATGAGCTCTACACGAGTGACGCAGATGTGGACATACACACACACACACACACACACACGCACACGCACACGCACACACACACACACACACACACACACACCACACAAGGTTGTGAACGTTTTGTAATTATAGAATACATTCAATTTTATGTGAAAGTAAGGTTATCCACCACACTAAAAACGTAGAAATAAAAAAGATCCATTAAAAGGTATAAAGCGTGTGAAGAGAAGTGTGTAGGCTACCACAAGAAACGATTTAGGAAAACGATTTGCGTCGGGCTACAGACATAACACCGCATGCGTCAAATATACGCCCCCACATGTGAGCATCCAAAGCCCTTCATATGTCTACCACAAACCTAAGCATGTTCAAATGAAACAGTTCAAAACATAACTGGTCCATGAATGTACACACAAACTATGTAAACAAAACGGACATACCCCTTTGACAATAACCGCCGGACGGTAAATAATGATTGTTAGTGTCGGTGTTACACCGAAACCTGCAGACCCCACGGACCTGCACGCTCCCAAGATGAAGACCTTTCAAGTAGCAAATTTATGTCCCCCATCATAAAATATTAATGAGAACACTGACGTGGATTTGAATGCGTTAATTTAGTGGTGAAATAGGTCTACTACCACTAAATATGTTGGTATGATATTAGATATATAAAAGGTATCGTGTCTAGCAATAGTGGTTTGTATGCTCATTTTCAAACGATGAATGTTCAAAATCAGCACCGATGTAACGCGCAACAAAAACACTTCCAAAGTTTATATAGCCATAGTCACATATATAAGGTATATACTCTCTATACGTCTTTAAAAACATAATTCTAAAAATATGTCAGAGTACCAAAATATTGATATAAAAACGATGGCACGTTACAACTAAACTTTAATGATTTTACTTAGTAGAAACAAAACAAACACGGTTCCAAAACAAGGCAATTCATATTTGCCTGCATTGGGGAGGGTAACTTGCCGTGTTTCTTCATCTCGTTCATATTTGCCTGCATTGGGGAGGGTAACTTGCCGTGTTTCTTCATCTCGTTGTCACGTCTTCATGAAGTTTATTCACAGGTGCCAACAATAGAGCTACTGTTGAGTGATAAGCCGACCTAATTGTTATTGTATCGATAAGACGTGTAAATAGAACCACTTCTACTTAACCAGAGTAATATGTGGTACCTTGGGGTGGGCTTTCTGTTTTGTTTGACTTTTAAATGGGGCTAAGTAATTAGCTCCGTGTGGTGTGGACTACCGATGGGTCAAACAAGTAAAAGGTAAATGAATACACACCTTCAACACACTTGGCTGTGACAACCCAAACTAAACCCTTGAAAAATCCAATAATATATCTTCAAAGGCCTTTACGAGTTTTTGGTCACATAATAGTGAAAGCATTCTAATTAAAGCCCTGTTTTCATTTGCATGTATTTATCTGTTAGAGCACACTATACCACTTATTTAATAACATGTTTTTACTGAATAACGGTCTACACATGCAGATTTCAGTACCAAAAAGACAAAATTGTGTAATTTATGTCAACAGCGTTGGCAACGCTTAGGTTGTGGGTTCAATCCCCACTGGGGCCACATACACTGAAAATGTATACATTACTACTGTAAGTCGCTTTGGATAAAACCGTCTGCTAAATGGCGTATATTACAATTGTCGGCCATAAACGAACCAAAATTATATTGTAGTGACCAGAAAAACTGGTCTGTGACAGGGATAGTTGTAAATGCGCAGAATGTAAATACTGAACATATGGGCCGAGATGCTGAAGAACATTTTCTTCAAAGCATGGTAATAGTCTATATATAGCCAACTTGTGAAAGAATGTGTCATAAGACCAAACATGAAAATAGCGTTATAGACTGGGTCTATCCTATGCATGTACAGTGATTATGACTCGCTGTTTATAAAAACTATTTTCACTATGGTCGATGTAGAACACTTCAAACACATTGACACGTAACAAAATGTTTTCAAACAAAAGGTTTGAACCACATCAGTAAAGATCTATCAAGCTTATTACTAGTTATCGCCATAGCAATTTGCCAAAATGTTATATTTGTACAGATTCAAAATGGAATGTTCAAAGAGCTATAGGGAGAAGTCTATAAATTCTAGTGCTAAAGACGTAACCCCAAGAAAAGTACAAATAGTGATTGTACAACTGTTTATAATGCTTTATTATATATATATATATATATATATTGTACAACACCCCTAGCATATCCTACCGTATATAATTATATGCAATATAATCGTACAGTTCTGTTTGCGTGGACCAAGAAAATGCACTGTGCATTGTGTTGGAGCGTAGAAGTCACCAACACAAAACAGAGTTGGGGCTGAATTAGTTTTGTCTGAACCACAGGATTAACAGCGTCAGGCGGTGTCACTTGAAAATAAATATGGTTTTGGAGTACCTCACGTCTGCTCGCTACATCTTCTGTAAATAGCCAACTAAACCAGACAGCTAAAGGTGTAGAGAGAGAAGGAGAAAGGGTGAGAGGACGCATGTCCCAGTTATTGTGCAGTTTAAAAAAATATATATATATATATATATATATATCTATATTTCTAAAGGTTATAATTCATTTCACAAAAGAAGCAAGCTAAAAATTCAACCACTGTGATCAAATAAAAAGAGAGAGAGAGAGAGAGAGAGAGAGAGAGAGAGAGAAAAGAGAAAAAAAGGAAAGAAACAGGGGTCCAATCCAAACAGTCTAAGGTCGCAAACACGCCCATGACACCCCCACAACACCCAACCGACCCCACCCACAGACCGCACGCGAACCATTTGTTTTACGTGTATTTAAAGGACCCTCGCTTATCTGTTTTAAACATCGATGCCGTACTGCAAAAACATGTCTCTGAGCTCTAACGAACAAGAGGTCACCATCTGCAACGGGGTGACAGGGTCTACAACCCAACGGGCTGGCTGCAGTCTCTAGGGTCAGAAATGGGTGAGAGCAAACTACCATTCCTGCCCACCACACCAACCGATGACCCTATTCTTGACAGCGTCTCACGTTCAAATGCATCAGACTGATAAAAGCTGCAATAGCATGTATTTTGGATTATATTATTGAACAGGATTTGCAAGAGGATTGTTACGGTTGTATTGTCAGTCATCATTGTAAGACTCAACACACTTGTCTTAGCGACCCTGACCAAAACTATTTCTATTTTAACCATGAAACGTTATATAAAAGACTGTTTCAACCCTATCTATACTACATCCTGGAAGATTTGCTGGTATCGATTGGAGAGGACTGGTCCACCGAGAAAGTTGGCGGGGTAGCAGAGATTGTTGCTTTTGATCTGAGACATGACCCACACATTCGTCAGACTTTGTCTGTTATGCAGAAGAGCATACGGAATCGTATCAAGACAAATTTTGGGAAAAACTTTGGAGGTTTGGATAAATGGAGGCATTCCCGAATGCCTGAGAACTATGTGCCCGAGAACTGGGAAACGGAATATTAAACGAGGGGGCCCGTGCTATAGATTATACATTGTTGCTATAGGAATTTTTTTTTACATGACTGTTTTCAAAAATATTTGTTTATGTAGGACTGTTAACATGTTGTTTGTATTTACATATGTGACAGCGTTATGTGCAATTAAAATGTGTAGATGTGAAAATGAATATGTTGTTAATCAGGTTGTTAGGTTAAGGCTTAATGTTTGGCGGTAACACTTATTGCCAAAAGTGTTCACGACTTTGTGAATGTTTATAAAACCTCTAAATGTAAAGAGTCAGGGCTGTGTTTTTAAAATGTGTATAAAGTTTTTTAAAACAAACGCTGACACTGTCATTATTCTTTATCACACAAACTGTTTAAATTAACGGATGTCACATTTGGTGAAGGTATACCCGAAAGTTTGGCGTAATCTCAGAGCAATCTATTTGGTACAATTTTATTTATTTATTTTTAGGGTGATACCGGTCGTGCAAGCAGTCTGAATAGTAGTTATCTGATAGTGTTTAAGAAACCCGTGACAATAACCAAATTAATGTGTTGGTCAGACAAATAACAGGCCAGACCCTAACCCCGTAAGGTAAGATATTTTATGAAGTCTTTCAAACACGCCACAGACGAATACGTTTGTTGGTTAAATGCCACCATTCAATGTCGCTCTGTTACAGGGCAATTGAGAACTCTACGCTGCTGCGTGGCGTGGGGCAAACACATCAAAGACAACATACAAACGGACGAGGGCAATAATTTGCCGTGTTTCTTCATCTCGTTGTCACGTCTCTCATGAAGTTTATTCACAGGTGCCAACAATAGAGCTACTGTTGAGTGATAAGCCGACCTAATTGTTATTGTATCGATAAGACGTGTAAATAGAAGCACTTCTACTTAACCAGAGTAATTTGTGGTACCTTGGGGTGGGCTTTCTGTTTTGTTTGACTTTTAAATGGGGCTAAGTAATTAGCGCCGTGTGGTGCGGATTACCGTTGGGTCAAACAAGTAAAAGGAAATTAATACACACCTTCAACACACTTGGCTGTGACAACCCAAACTAAACCCTTGAAAAATCCCATAATATATCTTCAAAGGCTTTTACGGTTTTTTGTCACTTTAGACGCTTCGGCGTTTAAAGTAAACCCTTTAGCTTTCATACAACAGATACCCTTGAACGTCCTATAGCCGTAAGTCTTGGGGCCCCCGGAACAGAATTCGGTTATGTAATCGTCATGAGAGACCTCACTGGTGAGATACCCCAAATAAGGGCCAAGTTCTGGTTCCTCGTCACCCTCGGCTATCCCCGCCCATGTTGTGACAGAGGTTGACAAACAGGTGTATATAGAAGCCTATTTTGAACATGAGGTATTAGACTGGACCCATCAAACACTTCTTTAACCCAGCGCTAAGGTCGATTAATAAACTGCTTTTAAATTCTTTGTGGGGCAGATTTTCAATGAGGAGAATTTACCGAACACACCATTGTTGACAGAACCAGGCGAATTTGCCCGATACATTTTTCGGTGATATAGACGTGGTTGTAGGTGCTACACGTGACATAAACATATTCATAGGGGCCTTCACAACAGCGCATGCGCGTCTCGAGCTATACGATCTGATGAACACATTGAAGCCGCTTGCTGTATAGCGATACAGACAGTGTTGTGTTCATCAGATCGTATAGCTCGAGACGCGCATGCGCTGTTGTGAAGGCCCCTATGAATATGTTTATGTCACGTGTAGCACCTACAACACCATCGGGGTGGCGCCCCTGAACCATAGCAACTCTTTCTGACACAAAAGAGAAATGTGTCACGTCTATATCACCCGAAAAATGTATCGGGCAAATTCGCCTGGTTCTGTCAACAATGGTGTGTTCGGTAAATTCTCCCTCATTGAAAATCTGCCCCACAAAGAATTTAAAAGCAGTTTATTAATCGACCTTAGCGCTGGGTTAAAAGAAATGTTTGATGGGTCCAGTCTAATACCTCATGTTCAAAATAGGCTTCTATATACACCTGTTTGTCAACCTCTGTCACAACATGGGCGGGGATAGCCGAGGTGACGAGGAACCAGAACTTGGCCCTTATTTGGGGTATCTCACCAGTGAGGTCTCTCATGACGATTACATAACCGAATTCTGTCCGGGGCCCCAAGACTTACGGCTATAGGACGTTCAAGGGTATCTGTTGTATGAAAGCTAAAGGGTTTACTTTAAACGCCGAAGCGTCTAAAGTGACAAAAACTCGTAAAGGCCTTTGAAGATATATTATGGGATTTTTCAAGGGTTTAGTTTGGGTTGTCACAGCCAAGTGTGTTGAAGGTGTGTATTAATTTCCTTTTACTTGTTTGACCCAACGGTAATCCGCACCACACGGCGCTAATTACTTAGCCCCATTTAAAAGTCAAACAAAACAGAAAGCCCACCCCAAGGTACCACAAATTACTCTGGTTAAGTAGAAGTGCTTCTATTTACACGTCTTATCGATACAATAACAATTAGGTCGGCTTATCACTCAACAGTAGCTCTATTGTTGGCACCTGTGAATAAACTTCATGAGAGACGTGACAACGAGATGAAGAAACACGGCAAATTATTGCCCTCGTCCGTTTGAATGTTGTCTTTGATGTGTTTGCCCCCGCCACGCAGCCGCAGCGCGTAGAGTTCTCAATTGCCCTGTAACAGAGCGACATTGAATGGTGGCATTTAACCAACAAACGTATTCGTCTGTAGCGTGTTTGAAAGACTTCATAAAATATCTTGCATTACCGGGGTTAGGGTCTGGCCTGTTATTTGTCTGACCAACACATTAATTTGGTTATTGTCACGGGGTTTCTTAAACACTATCAGATAACTACTATTCAGACTGCTTGCACGACCGGTATCACCCTAAAAATAAATAAATAAAATTGTACCAAATAGATTGCTCTGAGATTACGCCAAACTTTCGGGTATACCTTCACCAAATGTGACATCCGTTAATTTAAACAGTTTGTGTGATAAAGAATAATGACAGTGTCGGCGTTTGTTTTAAAAAACTTTATACACATTTTAAAAACACAGCCCCTGACTCTTTACATTTAGAGGTTTTATAAACATTCACAAAGTCGTGAACACTTTTGGCAATAAGTGTTACCGCCAAACATTAAGCCTTAACCTAACAACCTGATTAACAACATATTCATTTTCACATCTACACATTTTAATTGCACATAACGCTGTCACATATGTAAATACAAACAACATGTTAACAGTCCTACATAAACAAATATTTTGAAAACAGTCATGTAAAAAAAAATTCCTATAGCAACAATGTATAATCTATAGCACGGGCCCCCTCGTTTAATATTCCGTTTCCCAGTTCTCGGGCACATAGTTCTCAGGCATTCGGGGAATGCCTCCATTTATCCAAACCTCCAAAGTTTTTCCCAAAAATTTGTCTTGATACGATTCCGGTATGTTCTTCTGCATAACAGACAAAGTCTGACGAATGTGTGGGTCATGTCTCAGATCAAAAGCAACAATCTCTGCTACCCCGCCAACTTTCTCGGTGGACCAGTCCTCTCCAATCGATACCAGCAAATCTTCCAGGATGTAGTATAGATAGGGTTGAAACAGTCTTTTATATAACGTTTCATGGTTAAAATAGAAATAGTTTTGGTCAGGGTCACTAAGACAAGTGTGTTGAGTCTTACAATGATGACTGACAATACAACCGTAACAATCCTCTTGCAAATCCTGTTCAATAATATAATCCAAAATACATGCTATTGCAGCTTTTATCAGTCTGATGCATTTGAACGTGGAGACGCTGTCAGGAATAGGGTCATCGGTTGGTGTGGTGGGCAGGAATGGTAGTTTGCTCTCACCCATTTCTGACCCTAGAGACTGCAGCCAGCCCGTTGGGTTGTAGACCCTGTCACCCCCGTTGCAGATGGTGACCTCTTGTTCGTTAGAGCTCAGAGACATGTTTTTGCAGTACGGCATCGATGTTTAAAACAGATAAGCGAGGGTCCTTTAAATACACGTAAAACAAATGGTTCGTGTGCGGTCTGTGGGTGGGGTCGGTTGGGTGTTGTGGGGGTGTCATGGGCGTGTTTGCGACCTTAGACTGTTTGGATTGGACCCCTGTTTCTTTCCTTTTTTTTTTTTTTTCTCTTTTCTCTCTCTCTCTCTCTCTCTCTCTCTTTTATTTGATCACAGTGGTTGAATTTTTAGCTTGCTTCTTTTGTGAAATGAATTATAACCTTTAGATATATATATATATATATATATATTTTTTTTTTAAACTGCACAATAACTGGGACATGCGTCCTCTCACCCTTTCTCCTTCTCTCTCTACACCTTTAGCTGTCTGGTTTAGTTGGCTATTTACAGAAGATGTAGCGAGCAGACGTGAGGTACTCCAAAACCATGTTTATTTTCAAGTGACACCGCCTGACGCTGTTAATCCTGTGGTTCAGACAAAACTAATTCAGCCCCAACTCTGTTTTGTGTTGGTGACTTCTACGCTCCAACACAATGCACAGTGCATTTTCTTGGTCCACGCAAACAGAACTGTACGATTATATTGCATATAATTATATACGGTAGGATATGCTAGGGGTGTTGTACAATATATATATATATATATATAAAGCATTATAAACAGTTGTACAATCACTATTTGTACTTTTCTTGGGGTTACGTCTTTAGCACTAGAATTTATAGACTTCTCCCTATAGCTCTTTGAACATTCCATTTTGAATCTGTACAAATATAACATTTTGGCAAATTGCTATGGCGATAACTAGTAATAAGCTTGATAGATCTTTACTGATGTGGTTCAAACCTTTTGTTTGAAAACATTTTGTTACGTGTCAATGTGTTTGAAGTGTTCTACATCGACCATAGTGAAAATAGTTTTTATAAACAGCGAGTCATAATCACTGTACATGCATAGGATAGACCCAGTCTATAACGCTATTTTCATGTTTGGTCTTATGACACATTCTTTCACAAGTTGGCTATATATAGACTATTACCATGCTTTGAAGAAAATGTTCTTCAGCATCTCGGCCCATATGTTCAGTATTTACATTCTGCGCATTTACAACTATCCCTGTCACAGACCAGTTTTTCTGGTCACTACAATATAATTTTGGTTCGTTTATGGCCGACAATTGTAATATACGCCATTTAGCAGACGGTTTTATCCAAAGCGACTTACAGTAGTAATGTATACATTTTCAGTGTATGTGGCCCCAGTGGGGATTGAACCCACAACCTAAGCGTTGCCAACGCTGTTGACATAAATTACACAATTTTGTCTTTTTGGTACTGAAATCTGCATGTGTAGACCGTTATTCAGTAAAAACATGTTATTAAATAAGTGGTATAGTGTGCTCTAACAGATAAATACATGCAAATGAAAACAGGGCTTTAATTAGAATGCTTTCACTATTATGTGACCAAAAACTCGTAAAGGCCTTTGAAGATATATTATGGGATTTTTCAAGGGTTTAGTTTGGGTTGTCACAGCCAAGTGTGTTGAAGGTGTGTATTCATTTACCTTTTACTTGTTTGACCCATCGGTAGTCCACACCACACGGAGCTAATTACTTAGCCCCATTTAAAAGTCAAACAAAACAGAAAGCCCACCCCAAGGTACCACATATTACTCTGGTTAAGTAGAAGTGGTTCTATTTACACGTCTTATCGATACAATAACAATTAGGTCGGCTTATCACTCAACAGTAGCTCTATTGTTGGCACCTGTGAATAAACTTCATGAGAGACGTGACAACGAGATGAAGAAACACGCAAGTTACCCTCCCCAATGCAGGCAAATATGAACGAGATGAAGAAACACGGCAAGTTACCCTCCCCAATGCAGGCAAATATGAATTGCCTTGTTTTGGAACCGTGTTTGTTTTGTTTCTACTAAGTAAAATCATTAAAGTTTAGTTGTAACGTGCCATCGTTTTTATATCAATATTTTGGTACTCTGACATATTTTTAGAATTATGTTTTTAAAGACGTATAGAGAGTATATACCTTATATATGTGACTATGGCTATATAAATTTTGGAAGTGTTTTTGTTGCGATTGCATCGGTGCTGATTTTGAACATTCATCGTTTGAAAATGAGCATACAAACCACTATTGCTAGACACGATACATTTTATATATCTAATATCATACCAACATATTTAGTGGTAGTAGACCTATTTCACCACTAAATTAACGCATTCAAATCCACGTCAGTGTTCTCATTAATATTTTATGATGGGGGCACATAAATTTGCTACTTGAAAGGTCTTCATCTTGGGAGCGTGCAGGTCCGTGGGGTCTGCAGGTTTCGGTGTAACACCGACACTAACAATCATTATTTACCGTCCGGCGGTTATTGTCAAGGGGGTATGTCCGTTTTGTTTACATAGTTGTGTGTACATTCATGGACCAGTTATGTTTTGAACTGTTTCATTTGAACATGCTTAGGTTTGTGGTAGACATATGAAGGGCTTTGGATGCTCACATGTGGGGCGTATATTTGACGCATGCGGTGTTATGTCTGTAGCCCGACGCAAATCGTTTTCCTAATCGTTTCTTGTGGTAGCCTACACACTTCTCTTCACACGCTTTATACCTTTTAATGGATCTTTTTTATTTCTACGTTTTTAGTGTGGTGGATAACCTTACTTTCACATAAAATTGAATGTATTCTATAATTACAAAACGTTCACAACCTTGTGTGGTGTGTGTGTGTGTGTGTGTGTGTGTGTGTGTGTGTGTGTGTGCGTGTGCGTGTGCGTGTGTGTGTGTGTGTGTGTGTGTGTGTGTCCACATCTGCGTCACTCGTGTAGAGCTCATAACGTATGTGTTCTTGATTTTATATTTTATATCGTGTATTCTAAAATGGAACACATGGTTTCGTTAGTGTAACAGATGTTGAAATGTTTAGTAATGACATGTTATGCAAATATGTTTCAGTTGTAACCCTAGGTGTATGATATATTTACAAATGACGGCATTTCTACACTGTCTCTTGGCCTGGTCTCTGGTCTCTTGGCCTACGATTTTACTGATTGCGTATGTAACGACGATTGTGTAAAGTACAAAAATAATTGACTTAAGATTTGATCAGTTTAGAATCAACTGCACCATCTGGTGATATAATCATGGACGTGTAACGGAGTAGAATGTTCTTAGTTAAATTATTGTTAAAATGGGTATGAATCTACGCTTTCCGACACGTTCAGACCATTGTGTGTGTGTGTGTGTGTGTGTGTGTGTGTGTGTGTGTGTGTGTGTGTGTGTGTGTGTGTGTGTGTGTCTGTATCTGCGTCACTCGTGTAGAGCTCATAACGTTTGTGTTCTTGATTTTATATTTTATATCTTGTATTCTAAAACGGATCACATGGTTTCGTTAGTGTAACAGATGTTGATATGTTTAGTAATGCCATGTTATGCATATATGATTCAGTTATAGCCTAGACGTATGATATATTTACAAATGACGGAATTTCTACACTCCCTCTTGGTCTGGTCTCTCAGTGATCTGGACCAACGATTTTACTGGTTGAGTATGTAACGATGATTGTGTAAAGAACAAAAATAATTCCCTTAAGCTTTGATAAGTTTTAGAAACTACTGTACCATCTAGTAATATAATCATGGCCGTGTAACGGAGTAGAATGTTCTTAGTTAAATTATTGTTAAAACGGGGTGAATCTACGCTTTCCGACGTTAGTTTGGTGTGCTGTGAACACCCCCAGAAGAGTTCTGAACTGGTAGGTGACGTTTGTAACAGAGCCGGTATGATCTAGGGTTTGTTAGGTTTTTTAAAATGTAGATATATCTTATTTTGTTATGCAGTGTATTTACAATGATTTAAGTTAACTATTTGAGTCCACTCGCCAATTTATGCTTAGGCCGCCGACATTTACATTTGAAAAGAATATATTTTTATTTTGTTTGTTTGTACATTACTTGCTAGAGCCGGTATGATCTAGGGTTTGTTAGGTTTTTAAAAATGTAGATATATCTTCTTTTGTTATGCCGTGTATTTACAATGATTTAAGTTAACTATTTGAGTCCCCTCGCCAATTTATGTAGGCCGACCTTTACATTTGAAAAGAATATATTTTTATTTTGTTTGTTTGTACATTACTTGCTAGAGCCGGTATGATCTAGGGTTTGTTAGGTTTTTAAAAATGTAGATATAGCTTATTTTGTTATGCAGTGTATTTACAATGATTTAAGTTAACTATTTGAGTCCACTGCCAATTTATGCTTAGGCCGCCGACCTTTACATTTGAAAAGAATATATTTTTATTTTGTTTGTTTGTACATTACTTGCTAGATGGCCAACAAGTGCTAATTATTTAGTTGTTGAGAGTAACCGAGTTAAACGAGTTGTCCGTGTGTTTTCCTGTCATTGCAAGCGTGTCACTCTTTCTGTTGAAGAACGCCCTTGTTTCCATGAAACACATCTGACTGTTACGGTCTGTGACCTGGACCATATGGCGGCCGCCCCAGGGGGCGTTGAATGTCACTGCTTTTTTTTTTTTTTTTTTTGGTGGTTTTTTGTTTTCTCTGCCAACAAAACATCTTGAGATATTTGTGTGCGAAAACCCAAGCATCTACGCCACACAGATGCCCTGCTCTCGGACTACTGTAATGTGTATAAGGAATGTTACAAATGGTTATTTCGGTTTGTTCCCCATGTTTAATGCTCTTGTGGCAGACACTGATAATATCATATTTGTGGCTTTTGGTTTGGTTATCTGTGTTTTTTTTTTTTCGGGTCTTGTTTTCTGTCCTGTACACGGTTAAGCACCACTAGATTTCGGGGTCGTGTTTTTTCATGTCCTCCGGGGGTCGGCGGTTGTAAAGCGTCTGTGACACTGTGTCACACTTCGGTTGAGACAACTACCAAGATGTAGTCGACCATGGTATGATGAACTCGAAGGACAAAGACCTTTTGCATTTGTAATAAACAGTATAACAAAGTATAGATTGCCATGAAAAAATGATGTTTTTACTGTGTTCGTATGGGTCGAAAGAAAATTTTCACCGTGTTTTAAAAGAAACATCTGGGGCTGAGTCATTTAAACAACGCATCCGCACTGCGGAGCATGTCATTTACTACGTTGTTATCGTTATCGTTAAATGGTTTGTATTTATCACAAAAGGCATCCCCACAGAAGAACAAGGCATATACCGCGGTGGGGATCTTATCGGGGTCTGGTTTGTATTTGACACGAAACTCCCTCCACGAGTCTTTAGCAAACGTCGCCGTTTCACAACACATCACCGCACCCCCAAATCCACACGGGTTAACGTAGGGGTAACCCCTACAGTATAGTTCTACAGATTGTTTGTCTTTAAGAAACTTGTAACCAACACAAAAATGGTGTGTGGTTAAACAACGTTCGTATTTTACAATTGCTGGCTGGTTCAGGTATTGTTTCAAGACATTCTTTCTGTAATCTTTTCTCTTTCTTGGAGCCAGAGATAAACCTTCCAACGTTAAGCATCCGCGTCTTGTTGGTGTTAGAGTCTGGAAAGGGACCCGCCGAGACATTGTAACCGTGGTTTTGTTTTGAACATAGAAAAACCCCATCTCTCTAACCCTTTATTAGCTGACTAAGGCCTCACGTCATAAACCCTCCCCAACACAGCTTGGAACATGAAACCTAGCCACGCTGAGACATCAATCCTTGGAACACCTGGCGGATCCATCACGTCACACACACACACGCTGACGCTCCGTCTGTAAGCTCTCCACCCCCCAAACTCCCCCCTCCCTCTTTCTTGGTTCACACGTTCAGGGTGGTCCTCGGACATCTCCCTGGAGGCCATCAATCATACAAAATCACAAAAGTTGACATATAGCATACTCTATATACTACTAACTTTGTTTGGCTAAAGTAGCTTACATTGTTGCTCCACCCATTATGAAGTTTGAGACTCTCCAATCACTGATCCTTGCTAGTCAAAGTCCAGTCTTCCTGCTCCAGAACCTGGCAGTCCACCCACCCTGAATTGACCAGGTAAATGGGAGAGTGATCCATTATGACGCCTCAAAATTTAATTTATCTAGTGTTATTAATGACTCACTGATTTGGACCTATCGGAGTCTCTTCCGATAGAGAGCAGATTCTTTTGATTGGTTCACGCCAATTAGTGATGGACAGCACCTGGTAGCTCCACCCATAATAGGATCCACAAAGCCCCTCTCTCCCAACACTAGTTTGAAACTCTAAGACTAAGATGGATGAGACAATAATGCAATATTATCAATCCAGGGGGATTTACATAGCATCCCACTGGAAATGTATTAAGCAGCCGAGTTATCTAAAACAGACACATCCCAGTTAGGAATCGATCCTAACCTCCTCACTAGGAATCCCAATCTTATCTCATTCCGCTGTTCGGTCTGGGGTTGGAGATCTCTCTTTTCATTACTCTTCCATATCTGTGAGCTAGGCCAGATTTTTAATCCCTGCAACATGTGCTCCATCACTCCCACATTACCTGAAAAGAAGCACTCTGCAGAAACCTTTCTCTATAAAGCACTGGATCAATTGCTTTGTTCTTAGCAGCAGTTCAAACCTTTTTGAGGTTTCAACCATTAGACCAACAGAACTGAATTACAACTGTGGCAGGTACTCCTTATCTCCCTGATTAGGAGTAGCTGTTCCAGTTGCAATGAAGTTCTGTGTTCTAGTGACTTAGTGCACTGTAATCGATCCATTGAGTTTACCCTGAGCAATGGGGAAAAAGACCTCTCTATCAAGCAAGTGCCATCGTCTTTGCTATCATTGTCGCAATCACTTTTTTAACAGCCTGATGGAGGAACGGAGGGATTGAACATGGTTGTGGTTCAAGTCTAAGGCTAAAAGGAACTTTGCATTATTAATTACCCTTGTAGCAAAGACTTCAGAATGTTATACTTCTGATCGAATCATCTTTCCACCCACGTTGTTCTTCAGCATGGATTTCACAGCCACGCTGTGTCAAGCTAGTTCAAGCAGAATGGCTCTTGCAAATGCCAGCATACATTTGAAGGCGAAGGGTCCCAAGACATTATAACAGCAATAGTAAGAAATCCAAAAAAATGCATGTTTCTGCTCATTAATCAAGATGAACTGTCATTCTTTATTCATTCTCAGTATGGCATGTGCTGATAGACTGTAATAATATGCAGGGATTGCAGTGGATTTGGTATAAATGGGAGACATAAATGGGCACTTATTAAATATGAATATAGATGCTTATTTGCCTCCAAGGTTTATGGGGCTTTATGAAAAGTATAGCTAATTGTAAGTGTACGAGTGGAAAATAAAGTTAAAATGTCTAATTAAAATAAATTGCATACGCATGCATTCGTATGCTAAATTTTTTTATATATTTTTTTGAAAACCTGGCCAGACGTTAGTAAAAATCTTTTAACCGATTCAAGGTTAAATGATCATCTCTCGGATATAAAATAACTGTATTGCCTATTAACTTATCTAAATATCATATATAAATAACTACTGGGGTATTACTGAGGATTGATTACATGCCAAAAGTGAGTACTTATTCCATTCCCAACTCAAGAGTGCTCATATCAGTGACAGAGAATGAGGAGAGCCAAGGTCAATGTATCCCAGAATGTGTACTTGCAAATGGTCCAAAATGTGCCTTCAGCTGCCACTGTTTCAAGGTTAGTTTTGCTCCCTGCTCCTGACACACTGAATATTCATTGCATTGCTTGGTTTCCTTGTAATGGCATAGCCGGAAATTGAACACCCACTGCTTATAAGGTCAAGCCAATTCATAAGACAAGAGCATTCCATTTATTTTTGCAGAATGGATCCTCACTTCAATATGCACAATGTTCGCATGAAATTGTTCCATGTCACAGTGTGCCAGAGGCAAGGTAGCTTATGCAGTGTCTTTTATCTGAACTTGGCCGCAACTACCCTGAAAAAGTCCATCTTTAAATTGACATTTTTCCCTGTCCTGTAGTTCTGTATCGCTCTCATGTGGCTGGTAGTGATTTGCCTGCACTGATGTGAGGGAGACTTTTATACCTGATGCCCGGTATTGTGTAAAACCCTGCATCAGAGGGCGTCTTCCTGTCTTCTCACCTTGGTGGGTGAACAACCACAGCCCTGGTCCAGCTCAGTCATTATAATCTTCTCCTAGAGAGATGCCCTGACAATTTGGGGAGCACTATAGACACGCCCATTTTCTGTTGACTTGCTTCCTTTACATTGACACACCCCCTTGTCTGATGATGCACTGCTTCTTTTCACACCTCGGTTTACTTATGTTGGAGTTGGAGGAAGACATGGGCACCTGTTCTAGTGCGTAGATGCCCGATTGACCCATTGGGGTCGCTGGTGTGTGAGGAAACACGGCCATCCCTGCTGGCCACAGTCAGAACCGTACACTAGAACAGTGCCTTAACAGGATGAGCCATCCAGCAACCTAACATGCTTCCTTTTGACACATCTTCTCTCTATAGATACACACATTTTTCGTTGACACATTACATTACAGGCATTTAGCAGACGCTCTTATCCAGAGTGACTTACAGTTTACATTTCTTTACAATCCATTTATACAGTTGGATATTAACTGAAGCAATTCAGGTTAAGTACCTTGCTCAAGGGTACAATGGCAGTGTCCCACCTGGGGATTTAACCTGCAACCTTAACGTTACAAGCCCAGTTCCCTAACCATTATACCACACTGCCGAAAAGACACACATTCTTTTCTGTTGACACGCCCCTGGAGACTCCAGAATTCAGAGACTGGCCTCTCATTGAAACCAGCCTGTGACACTGGGAGAGGTGAAGGGAGGAGTGGAGAGGTCTGCTCCTCCCTTTTGGCTGCTGTCAGGTGCTCCTGGTCCCTCCGACAGCCTGGAGAGGACTGCAGGGCCTTGGACAGCAGCGGCCTCACTTACAGGCAGTCTCACCTGAGGCTAATGAGCAATCAACTCAGCTGTGAGCCATTGCCTTCGTTAGGGCATTATAAAAGCACAGCCTGCCATGCCTGACTGGGGAGTTTTGTGGCATGGAGGAAGAGGTGCTGGCTTACTGTTTAACTTCTGTTTTGTTTGTATTTTATTAAGGATAAGGTTAATTTAAGGTCTGTTTTTGGGCTTGTCTTCTATCCACTCCATACCTGGCAGGGTGGCCACCCCTGCCACTTTGCTACACAGCCCCACGGCTGTCAGGGGGCCTCCAAATGAACAAAAAGAATTGTGTACAAAAATGAATACGCCCTCTGTAATTGAGCCCATGCCTGCAACGCATGCAGTCGTTTAAAAAATATTTCCCAAAGAATCGTAATAGTAAGTCTTTGGAATTGTATTTATTACAAAACAGCAATGTCATGGTTTGAGTGCCTGTTTAGCCCTGTGTGGGCGTACTCCATTTCTATCTCGTGAGTACGTTCCTGCTCATCTCCATACCTAATCAGCAGATTGTTTTCAGGTGTTCACTGCCTACTTCAGTTCGCTGCTTTCACTACTCCGTGCTTCAGTGTCTATTTCATTTGGCGTTGAAGCCGGTACGGTATCAGTCTTAGAAAAAGCATTTAGCGAAAGCATTTAGAAAAAGCATTTAGCAAAAGCATTTAGCGAAAGCATTTAGAAAGAAGCATTTCCCTTTAGCTTTCTCGCCACTTCTACGGAAGTCTAGCTTTTCTTATTTTGTTTGGTCTGTGTTTCGGGGTTACTTACCGGCAGACCCAGGGCACTTATTTTCTTTGTTCGTTTTCCTAAGCTGCGTCTTAGGCGTCTGGGTTCTATTCCAGCTTCGTTTTATTTTTGCTTGTGTTGCGACTCAAGTTATTTTATTTCCTGTTTCCTCTGCCTGTGGTGTTGGGCTACATGTCAGAGACTTCTGTTGGGTTTTACTATCGTTTGGTTCCGTTCACGGACCGCTTTTGTTTCGCCCTTTAGGGGTAGTTATTATTTCGTATTACGTGGGGAGTTTGTATTTTATTTTCTGTAGCGATTATCGTGGGTTAACGCCCCTTGCTCCCGATTGTGTTTTAGCTACATGAACAATCAGGAGTGTTCCTGATATTCCCCATTGGTCGCATTTGGGCCTCACACCTACAAGCCCTCACAAGCAAATGTTAGCAGTTTCCTCTAAATGATAAGTATGGCCAAATGTAAATCTACCTGAACCCAAAATTAAGTAAGAACCATGTCTTCATTGCTTACACACTTGCTGTTGGTTCATCTCTGTGACCATGGAACTCAAAACATCGCATGAAAAATCAAAAAAGAAAAGACCACGCTGTCCCCTCCTTTCCGACTTCACTCTTGCCTCTTTTCTTTACGGCGATGTGGGCACTCCCCTAGGAGGCATATCCCAACGTCTCTGTGGGCGTGTTAATCAGTCAGAGCAGTTCACAAGCAACAGTTAATAATCTCGCCGCGCTCCACAATCAGCCTTGGGCTTGACCTCCTTCCAGTGCACTGATTAGTCGCAGTGATATAATCCTGGAATAATTCCAGCTCAGAGGCCAGACCGAGAGTGGGAGACATGAGTTTTAATATCGGCTTTGGATCTCTAGCCCGCGAGACTTGAAAACTGATGGTGCACTGCATGGTACATGTGCCATAAATCACTCCAGGATGACGTTGAGATGCAGTCCGGCGATCGTTTCCTCTTTCCATCACTGGTTTCACTCCTCAGATCCCCCAGAGATCATTGGGCTAAAATCAACAGTAATATACCCCCCAACCCCAGGCGAAGTCAGGAGACAGTATCAGCTTTTAGACGTCCGAGATCTTTCCACTGTAATTGAATTTCCTTGCCAATGAATGCTTTTTAAAATGCACCTCGCCCCGCCCCTATTCATCCACAGATGTCAGTATTGCGGGCAAATAACATAGCTTACACATTATACGTACGTTGAAGATAATGTGTTCTGGTTGAAGACTTTGCCGACATGTCAAAATATATTGTATTTTAGTTCACACTATTTTCATACATCATGCATACATTACAGTTTTTTTTCAATATATATTGTGAAGAATATGCTACAATATATGTGTATAGAAATTGCATACACTACCAGTCAAAAGTTTTAAAACACCCCCATTTTCCAGTTTTTACTGAAATTTAAGCAGTTCAAGTCCAGTGAATAACCTGAAATGGTACAAACGTAAGCGGTAAACTGCCAGAGGTTAAAAAAAATAATGTACATTTTTTGGCAGTGAGTAATTTCCTATAGCATCAAAAGGCACTTGGAAACTGGAGGAAACACTGGCAGGAAGAGGTCTGGCAGACCCAAAGCCACAACAAAATAAGAAGGCAAGTTTCTGAGAGCCAACAGCTTGTGTGCTAGGTGGCTCACAGGACAACAGCTTCAAGCACAGCTTAACACTGGTTGAAGTAAGGAAGTCTCAGTTTCAACTGTGAAGAGAAGACTTCGAGCTGCAGGTTTGACAGGTCGAGTGGCAGTAAGAAAGCCATTGCTAAGATGGCAAAATAAGAAAAGAGGCTTGCCTGGGCCATGAAGCACCACCAGTGGACTAGTGAAGACTGGAAGAAGGTCTTATGGACTGATCAATCAAAAGTTGAAATCTTGAAATTTTGAAAGGTTTTTGTAGGCCGTCGTGTAGGCGAAAGGATGGTTCCTCAGTGTGTGACACCAACTGTCAAACATGGAGGAGGAAGCGTGATGGTCTGGCACTCTTTTGCTGGATCCAGAGTCGGCGATTTGCACAGAGTTTTACCTCTGGAAGTTTACCGCTTACCTTTGTACCATTTCAGGTTATTCACTGGACTTGAACTGCTTACATTTCTGTAAAAACTGGAAAATGGGGGTGTTCTAAAACTTTTGACCGGTAGTGTATATGGAGGCGTCAGTAATATATCTGGTTTGTATCATGTGCCATATGTTTTGACACATGTCCACTATGTACAAGTACATTTTGAATTTCGTGTTTTACCATATTATTGGCATGCAGAGCTTGAAGCTAGAAGCCATTTTTTAAACAAACTTGAGTGATTCTGACACACAAGGAAGCTGCTGATTGACAGTAACGCAAGAGTGAGCCCAACTCTGAAATACCGGAGTTACGGTCGACATGATCTTCTCCGCGACGATACTTCGCTTCTGTCACTGCCAGTCACAGGGCTACGGCAGCGAACTCACAATACGAGGGGGCGGATTGACGTGAAAATAGGGTGTAATTGACTACTAAATTTTACTACGTAAAATCAGAAACCCCAAAAAAAGTGAGTGAGCGCAAAACATTATGTGCTAACAATGATTTCCATTGAGGACTCCAGTGTGTCCTGAAGTTGATGATCATGCCAAGATGATCATATCATGATTTTTGTGTTCGGTTAATGATCCTACTGCTCCGACAATACTGCTGTTCTCGTTTTGTTCTATTATTTGTCTCATTGGTGCAATAATGTCCCCACCGTTCAATTCGGCAAATGCCCATGCTCTGCACGTAACTTTAATTAACAGAGCATCACATTTAATTCACTTGTGGAGAACATTATACACTATCCCATGTCACATACGAAGCAGAAAATATCGTGCATTTGTTGTGCTTTTCAGACACGTATGTGGAGGGAAGACAGGAGCTCAAATATAGGCTATATAATTATACATAATTTTCCACTCGACAAAGCTTTTTTTTTTTATTAGCCACTTTTATGCTCGTACATGAAATATAACGAGGTCATCGTTTCACTGTACTGTGTACTGGTGTACATTGCACCGATGCACAAATGTGAGTTAATGCCTCTAGGAGGTTGATCATTGGTTCAATTAGCAGGAACTACAGATATTTTCCCGCCTTGAAAAGAACCACATAGAATGCATTTAATTCTGGTAATGATGCTGTTTACAGTCAGTATCTCGTTCAGCTTAAAACAAGATCATTTGCATGTTATTCGCTTGCTGCTGATTTCGTAATTAAAATTGCATTTATTTGCTCGGCGGGGCACCCTAGTCCAGGGGAAATCAGACCGACTTTGTTTAGCATATTAAGCATTTAAGCAGCTGGACACTTAGAGGTAATAGTGGTAAAAGTTCTTGACTGAAGGCTGCGACAGCAGTGGCCAACCCAAGATAGAAACCCGTGCCCTTCTGGTTCCTTCGTCCAAAACGTACTGGCACCTAGCCAGGACGCAAACTGTTATACAACTGAGAGCCCACAAAATTGGCAATGCTCGGCAAGCTTTCCGCGTATACAGCGTAAAATCCTTCCACAGATTTCAATTAGAATGTGGATCAGCTTATGTCCTGTTAATTGCTAGGTTGTTTTTCTTTTTTTTCTTAAATGCATGCGTGTATTTCTTTGAGCCCCGTATAGTTGTGCACACCGTGCGTGCACGGAATGTGAATCACCTCTCTCCCTCGCTATGTATCTGTATCTCTTTCTCTCTTTTCTGGTCTTGTGGGTATTGATCATTCAAAATGAACTTTGAACCCTGTATTCATGGTTTTCTAATTCAATAAATCGAAATGTATTTGTTACAGCAAATTGTCACAGAATGCTGAGCAAAGTGGGTTTTCAAAGTGGGTGCTGGTAAATGATCCCCTGACCCTGCGAAAAAGTGCTTGAGAAACACTCCAAATAAATGGTTGCAAATAGAACAAACAGCAAAAAAAAGAAATAAATGAAGTCTTGTTATATTGGTACAAATATAACTTCTCAAGTTCCCATATATCAATGTAGACGTGTAGACACCTATGACACCTACGCGTAATAGCAAGCATTCATCAGTCCAGTACACTAAATCAGAAACTGTCAGCTGAGAGGCTGGCCTTCACTGGGGTACAGTGGGCAGGATTTGGGGAGGTTCAGTGTTCAGGGTTTGCGGGTCCATCTGTGGGGTATAGTGAGTGGGCTTTGGGTGCTCCATCCTGGGGTACAGTGGACGGGGTTGGGGGCCTCCCACCCAGCAGCGTCAGGTGGTCTGATGCTGCTGTCGCGTGAGCAGTGTGCCTGGTAATTGTCATGGTTTGAGTGCCTGTTTAGCCCTGTGTGGGCGTACTCCTTTTCTAGCCTCGTGAGTACATTCCTGCTGATTTCCCTATCTAATCAGCGGATTGTTTTCAGGTGTTCACTGCCTACTTCAGTTCGCTGCTTTCACTACTCCGTGCTTCAGTGTCTATTCATTTGACATTGAAGCCGGTACGGTATCAGTCTTAGAAAAACTTATTTAGAAAAACTTATTTAGAAAAACTTATTTAGAAAAACTTATTTCACTTTAGCTTTCTCGCCACTTCTACGGAAGTCTAGCTTTTCTTATTTTGTTTGGTCTGTGTTTCGGGGTTACTTATCGCCAGACCCAGGGCACTTATTTTTGCTGTTCGTTTTCCTAAGCTGCGTCTTAGGCGTCTGGGTTCAATTCCAGCTTTGTTTTCTTTTTGCTTGTGTTGCGACTCAAGTTATTTTATTTCCTTTTTCCTCCACGTGTGGTGTTGGGCTACATGTCAGAAATTTCTGTTTGGTTTTACTATCGTTCGGTACCATTCGCGGGCCGCTTTTATTTAGCCCTTTTTAGGGGTAGTTATTTCGTATTATGCTGGGAGTTTTTGTTGTATTTTCTGTAGCGATTCTCGCGGGTTAACGCCCCTTGCTCCCTATTGTGTTTTAGTGACATCCTGATTGTTCAGGAGTGTTCCTGAGCCTTATTCCCCATTGGTCGCACTTGGGCCTCACCCCTACAAGCCCTCACAGTAATCTCTTCATTCATGGTACATTTCATGGCTATACATTGTATGTGCAGTATTTCTCTCTAGAGGAATGTGTTCTGGCAAATTGGCTCCACCGCACTGATTCATAAATGCAAATTTAAATAGGTTATCATTCTTTAATGCATTTTTTTTTTTTTTTTGCTGAGAAAAGCTGAGTTTTTTAAATAGCCTCCCATTCTCATGTTGCCTAGCTATTGGAAAAATATCAAGGATGCAGATTAATATATGGCAGGGAGTCATAAAGGAAGCATCTTCTAAAGGAGAGGGCTGACGTCTCTGACTTTCCTTACATTTATACAGTATGCCTTGCCAAGGACAGAGTACTGTGCATCATGTACTGTATACAAGACATTCAATCAATCTACATCTTATACAGTCATTTATTATATCACAATTGATGTGCTAGGAAGCCAAGTGATAGACATTTACCTTTAGACTAAAAAGTCATTGTGTTCTACTGATTTGTACTTGGTCACGTGGTAATCCTTACTGCATACTGGTGAAGAATGTGAGTAGAAAAACGATTTAACAAAGTTTGCTACAAACCCTTACTTGGGGCAGTGTACGTTTTTTTATTTTCTCGTGCACCATTTTTACAGCGGAACGTGTGCACGTGCAGTGGAAGAAGAGCACTTTGCTCAAAGGTACAGCCGTCAGAGTTCTAGTTTTATGAACTACACATGCAAAGCCTTTCTGAATTTCCCATCCCTCAGTACCAGCAATCGCACTGCTTTAATACCGACTCCTTGTTGCTTCCAGACACTTGTCAATGACACAATTTGTTCCCTTAATATAGCCTCTTAATACAGTTTGGATGTGACGAGTCAAACAATGCAAATCGAAAATGTCTTCCCACAGATTCAACAACAGAGATGCACACACTTTGGCTTTTTCTTTGGCAAAAACTTGAAATGACCCCCTGAAATATAACAAAGAAGAAAAGAAAAAGGCAGAGACTATAACCTTTCCAGAGTTGACCTTTAAACTTATTCAGTCACTGTCCGCACGGCCACTGCAGACATACTGTAGCCACCCGTGTTGTCTATATCGAAGCACGGTGGGTAATATCCGCAGGGGCCTGTTAAAAGTGGCAAAATGAAATACAAGGTTGCCTTGGGGAAGGTGGACTTAATTACAGTCTCCATTTTTTTTATTCGCCAGACGACCTTCCTTTTATAGCGGTAGCAGCTGAGCAGCGCAAAACGGAGATTCGCTGGCGGCAGAAACGCACCTCTGGTTTTGTTAAAATAATTTCGGCCGACGACTGGGATGGGCAGCTGCTCCCACGGCTGGAAACCTGCCGCCGGAAGACATGCCTGGAAGGAAACTGGAGGACAGGGATCGATTGACTTCCCAGGAAAAAAACGACAACAAAAACCCCCGGACTGGCTCTCCTCGAAGGCTAGAGACAAGCTGTCATTTTCAATCTTTTTAATTAATTGAAAATTCTTCCTAGCTCCTCTACACCCACTATCTCCCCAGAGGCTAAAAACTGTGGAGGGTCCATAAATACATCTAGCGCTTATTGGTTATATTTGTTATTAAAAGTTTAGTTGAGAACTTTGACAGAGGCACCGTGTTTGTGTTACGAGTGAGTGAATGAATGAATGCTTGGAGCTGTAAACACTGACCAGATCCAGTTTTTCAGTCTCCCCAGATCAACATGTCAAGATGAAGGAATTTGGCCTTGGAGGTCAAATAGAATAGATATTAAACAGAGAAACAGAAATATGGCACAATATTCCCAAAAGCAGTAAAGCAGTCTTGCTAAAACAGTAAATGACACCTTGTGCCTCCTACATCCAAACACTAATGTTTAGTTTTTCACATTACACTGCACAATGAGGACAAGATGTACTAAGGAAATCGCCGCAGTGGAAAAACACTCGATACAATGTGGCTTTTTTGCAGTTGCAGATAAATATGAAAATATGATTTAAATTGGATTTCCTTCACAACACCTGCCTCACCTGCATAGGTAAGACACATCAAACTTCTATCAGAAGATTTATCTCTTAGATGTAACGTACGTATTGAGCTTTGGAAAGGAAGTCTTCTGAACCAGCATTCGCACAATTTATATTCGCATGCATTGAAATGTATTTGATCTGGGTACCTCGCTTATCTTAAATTTGCATGATTGAAAAACAAATACAGTGGAACTCGGCAGATAATGTATCGGGAGAGGCTCGAAATTAAGTAAATACGCTAACTGTGATAACAGTATAATGCCGTAATGTGACTTTCTAAGCCATTCAGAAACACTGTGAGGCTAATCAATGCATGAGACGAGCATAGTAGATAAAATTGATTGTAAGTCAGCTCATCCTGTCTGAGTGTATTTCAGCTCTCAAACTTTCCTCAAAGGCATCGGGTAAGTTTTAACATTGCTTTGATGTATACGTGCTTGTTGGGGGCTAAGTGCGTGAAAGGAATAGGCCGTTTGCCATCTGGATAGGCCATCGTCTCTGGTAGATTTTCCTGCCCTGTAATAAAGCATTAAAAAGAACAATAAAACAGGGCTTCATAGAGGTAAAAGCGTTTGCCTCAAGTGCAGGCTGGACACCTAGAGCCGAGACACTGCAAGCCTGTGCCCAGACCTTGTCATTAGAAATTGGTCAAAAACTAAACCCAAAAGTTGAAAGATTTTTCATTTTTTGAAAACCGCTTCTTCAGGTTCTTAGAGGTTAGACTACCCCATTTCCCTCAGCCACCTCCCAGCAATCCCATCAAAGCTTTTCTCAGTGTGGATACGGAAACACCAGGTGTGATGTCTAGGCTGTATAATTGTATTTCCATTTCGATGGCCTGTCTCTGCTGTGAGAACTGCATGGGAGCAAGACCTTAATATGGCACGTCCAGATGATTTATGAGAATCTAACCCTGTTGCTAGGGTTCACACCTCCATCTGCACCTGCCATGTTCCTATTCAATTTAAAGTTCTTCACAGACTTCATATTTCTAAAACAGAACCCAGAATGCACCAGGAGGTGGATCCTACGTGTGACAGGTATAAGACTGCCCCAGCCTCTTTTTCACAGGCTTTTTTGTGCCCTGGATTAGTCGAATTTGGTGTTTCAGATGGAATGCCATTATTGAGCGTGCTACCAATTCTTTTTGGAACTGCCCCAAGGGGCTGCATGTACCTGAGCCACTGCAGGACTTGTTGGCCTGTCACTTAGTGCTTTAAACAGGATGGGAGCTATGTTGACCTCTCATGACCATTGGATAAGAGACATTTAGCAATAACTTAAATTGGAAAATTCGATATACCTTTAGAGCAGTGGTTTTCAAACACGGGAAAACCATGTATGCTGTTTATTGTTCCAACCATAATGGCAATTCCTGAAATATAGCAAGTCGTTAATTGTTTTTCATTAGACATTTTTACTGTCTAATGAGGGATGATTTAACATTGCCCTCTCAACGGCACAATATGTCAGAAAGAGATATTCATGTTAAGAAAGAATGAATATTCTATACAGTGCAACTGTGCAAGGAATCGGTCCAATCATTTCTCTGACAAAAAAAGCTTTCATTTTCTGTAATGTGCTACATGACAAATGATTCCATTTGAAAGAGGTTACATTTTTAATTGATGTATTAATAGGCCTACAGCTGAAGTCAATAAATCAAACCTGCATTGTACTAAAAATCTGTTTCAGCACAAAATTATCGAACCTAAACACGTTTTTATTTTTATCGTTTCCCAATTTGCTTGCCAATTATATCCTCTATTTATCTAAATTCACCCTCCCCCATAAGTCCGTCGCCCATCCTTCGGGTAACGAGGCAGTTTTTCTGGGCCGGTATATCCGCCTCCTCCGAGACAGAACCCGACCACAGACGCCCTTCCGCTCTGCGACGAACTCGTGCCGGCTCATCCTCCTCCCTCCCCCTGGGGCGGACAGTCAAATGCCGCCCCCCGATCGGGGCTTAACGGCCAGGGCCGGTCTGGCAAAGACGTGTTTCGAACCGCGTCCCTGATAGGCAGCCACACTCAGCCAAGATATGGTGCGTTAGACTGCCTCGCTATCCGCCACCCCCTAAACACGTTTTTAACAACCTGAATTATACAAGAGATTGGTTGGAATAAAACCCACCGCACACGGTGGTGCTCCAAAATAGAGGTTGAGAATAATTGCCTTAGACTTAGAGAGTCCTCTGATACATTTTTCAAGGTATATTTAATTTGTGGACAGAGCAGACATTAGATTCATTTCGTGAGAGAGATTTTTTCTATTCCTATTTTCCTTTTCTTTTTCTTCTTTTTTCTAACAATGTCTGGTGGGGGGTGGTGTTGTGGGGCAATGGGAGGAATTCAAAATATATTTTTAAAAATGTAATAAAAATAAAAGTATGCAATACAATGCTGTAGGGAACTCAATGCCATTTGTAAACAAAAATCACCAAGGACACTAAAAAGTGATCAAAAGACTGAGCAGAGCATGTCAGATAATAGAAACACTAACATATAGATATACATATAAAATATTATACAATTATCTGGAGGTTTCAAACAGGAACTATTTGTTTTGCCCGACGTGGAACATATATTGCAAATTTGACACGTTAACGTTTTGCATTTAAGGGCAGCTGGAATTGTGACATGGCCACATAATGTGTAGATTTCTCTTTTGAAAAAAAAGTAATTGAAATGTAAATTGAAAACCCTAACAATGTGAAATATGTGAAGGAATGGTAATAATTTTAGTGTCATCAAATGTCCTGCATGAATGCGCTTCATTACATTATTAAATGCCAGCTCTGAGAAGGGTATATCTTCTCTGCTAACAGGGTACATCAAGGTGTTGTAAAGGAACAATTTTATATTCAAGGACGTATCTGAATAATCTAAACCCATTTATAATTGTACATCAGATGGCAACATCGTGTGCTTCCAGTTCTCAAAACAGATTATCCGTGATTAAGTTTGGGATTGGGACACAGCCTAATATCCTGTACACACAGGTACACCTGTAATACCATATTTGCTCAATGAAATGGTGATAGCAAGAGTTTATTGAGGAGACTGACTCCACTGTACACTGGATGTATTCTTCAGCCTCACAAACATAACAACCCAGGTCAAATTGTGAGGTGACACTGATCTGGTTCTGGATGAAATTCCCACTGGGACCACATGTAGGGGAGAGCAGGGTAAGTTGTCACACGGGTAAGTTGTCACACTGTTCATACCTCCAACCACAGGGGCGCCATCTCAAAAATGGAATAGCTGCTTTTTTAGGGCCAGCTGGAAATTCCTTTGCACAGGTGGTCACAGGCCTCTTTAATTGCAATCAAGCAGAAGGCGAACGCTTTTTTTCCTGCAAAAGTAAGTAAATGGCGTCGTGTATTTCATGTAATAAAACCGTGTTAGGTATAAAAATGTCCTAAATTATGTTTCTGTACCGAATGAGGGAAACAATAAGGTGTTTATTTATATGTTAGCTGCAGTACTTTGTCGAACTAACCGTGTTTTTTAACAAACGTTTGCCCACATGCCGGTTTGGGGCTAGTTGTCTAAATGGCTTTGAGGCAAGTTGTCACATGAGGCTAATTTAAATTTGTTTTTGAAGGAAATAAGCATTGAGGGGAGGAAGGAAAGGAACAAACAAACGAAGGAACCAAAAATAAAGTGAGATGATGGTGCAAAATTATAAAAGAAAGACAGAGAATGGTAGCACAGCTCCGGATATAATGCTGAAGGCAGTCAGACAGGTGAAGCTGGAGAACAAATCAATCAGAAGCACAGCAAACGATTTTAATATAAACTACCGTACTCTGGCTCGGTATTGTGAAAAGGTTACCAGCGAAGAAATTGTCAGTCAGGCAGCCATGCCAACAACAGTGGTTGGCTATAGAAAGCCACGGCAGATATTTCCACCTGAGTTGGAGATGCAGCTGGTTCATTATATTGCCAGGTCAGCGGACATTTATTTCGGTCTGTCGCCTAGTGAGATCAAAAGACTTGCCTACCAGTTTGCTGTGGCACACAAGCTGAAGTTCTCACCAACGTGGGCTGAAACAGAAAAGGCCAGCTCCGAGTGGTTTACAGCCTTTTTTAAAAAGGCACCCAATGCTGTCGATAAGAAAGCCTGAGGCAACTAGCCTTGCCAGAGCTAGTAGCTTCAACCGAGAAAATGTCAATGCCTTCTTCGACAATTTAGCAAATGTGCTGGACAGGCATCGATTTGGACCAGGGGACATATGGAATGTGGACGAAACTGGGGTGACCACGGTCCATAAACCTGACAAAGTAGTGGCCAGACGCAGATTCAAACAAGTAGGGTCGCTGACCTCCGCTGAAAGGGGGACACTTGTCACACTGGCCTGTGCTGTGTCAGCCACAGGAAATAGTATACCTCCATATTTCATATTCCCCGTGTCAACTTCCGAGACCATTTTTTAAACAGCGGACCACCTGGCAGCAGGGGGCGGCAAATCCATCGGGGTGGATGAAAGATGTGCACTTTGTTGACTTCCTGAAACATTTCACTGAGCATACAAAATGCTCAAAGGAGAAACCATCTTTACTGCTTCTGGACAACCACATATCTCATATGTCCATTGATGGACTCAATTACGCCAAAGAAAACGGCATAATTATGGTCTCGTTCCCACCCCACTGCTCTCATCGGCTTCAACCCTTAGACAGGTCTGTCTACGGGCTGCTAAAAAGGCACATCAACACGGCGTGTGATGCATGGATGAGGAACAATCCTGGGAAAACAATGACTATTTATGACATTCCTGGGATTGTGGCAATCGCGTATCCTGTGGCGGCAACCCCCCTGAACATTCAGGCTGGCTTTAGGGTAGCTGGGGTACAGCCTTACAACAGGGATATCTTTTTGGAAACTGAGTTTGCGCCATCCTATGTCACGGATCGCCCTGCCCCGTCAGGCCCCAGTACCAACCCTGCCCTGCCAGGCACAAGCACCAACCCTGCCCTGCCAGGCACAAGCACCAACCCTGCCCTGCCAGGCACAAGCACCAACCCTGCCCTGCCAGGCACAAGCACCAACCCTGCCCTGCCAGGTACAAGCACCAACCCTGCCCTGCCAGGCACAAGCACCAACCCTGCCCTGCCAGGTACAAGCACCAACCCTGCCCTGCCAGGCACAAGCACAGGCACAGAGACACACCCAGACCCGGTCAGTTCCCATGCCAGCTCACCCTTACCCAGCAATGCCAGTGCTGGCAGCAGACTACCAACTCCAGAGGACCTCCGGCCATTTCCAAAAGCTGGTCCCCGAAAACAAACTAATAATGGAAGAAAGCGGCGCAGGACCGCAATTTTAACAGACACACCCGTGAAGCAAGCACTACAAATGGAAACATCACAATCTAAAAAAAGGCTGTTTCTGGGGAATAAAAAGGCAAGGGTAAAAAGAAACCTAGACGAGTCAGCAGCAGATGAAGAGGAATGCTTATGCCTAGTCTGCATGGAGCCATTTTCGAACAGCCGCCCAAACGAGACTTGGGTGCAGTGTGGGAGATGCAAGAAGTGGGCCCATGATGCTTGCACCCCAGGCCACACAATTTATTTGTGCCAGAACTGTGACTCGGAAGATGAGTCTGATTAGATGTGATTTGTTGTGCATTTTGCTCTTTAATGAATGAGTTCTGTAATGAAATGTACTTGGTTGTTTTTTTAATTTTAAAGTAAAAAAAAATGTTTTCTTCACAATTACTGTGTTGTGTTCTTATTTGTTGATAATCCAATGTGACAATTTACCCCACATACTATGACATAGTGTGACAACTTACCCACTGGTGGGGTAAGTCGTCCCAAGTGCACACCCTCTATGTAACTGTCTACAACTCCATACTGAAATAATACATGAAAATGCAATTAATACAAAATATGTGCCCAAGACTTCCACCTTTCATTTGGTATGACATTTATACCACTCTGATGTATTGTGCCCAGTACAGGTAAGACACAGTGAAAAGTGTGCCAACATACCCCGCTCTCCCCTACTGAAAAAATGTATGCATTCACTACTGTAAGTCGCTTTGGATCAAAGCGTCTGCTAAATGGCATATGTTATGTTGTTTATATTGTGATCTAATCTAGTCAACACGAGTTCTAACAGGAGCTTGATACTTACTGTGAGCAGGACTAAACTAGCCAGGGTCCGACACGACAACGACTTTTTAAGGAGGAATTCATTGAAACCCGAATTCGACACATTTTAAAGTGTGTAGTGCAGCAGCAGCAGCAGTTCCGACTTTGAAAAAGCCAAGGCAGAACAAACCCACTCTGCACTGTTCTGGGCACCAGAGTACCTCCTCGTGTGGAGTGCGAGGCTATTTAAGCCTCTCAGCGTGGCCCGGGGCTTCGAGATCGAACGAGCTGAACCCTTATCATTTCCCCGTCACCAACGCTGTGCTCTGCAGGGAGCACTGCAGGCTATATGACTCCCCGCTGTTTTAAAAGTCCCCTCAGGGCACATATCTCTGCCATCCCCATGTGATCTCATCGCAATAGATGCAGAGGGCTTTTAACGCATTCGTTTTTTCACGGCGGTGTGTCTTCGTCACGCTGAATATAAATGAGATGCGCACCGTCTAAAAGCCACTGCCGTCCGTTATTTCCTCAAGGCTGGTCCAGATGGCAATGGAACAATGGAAATGAACTGGTTCTTCGCCAGTGAACGGGACAAGAGGTGCTAAAACGACGTGGCCGTGAATAAGTGACGGGGCTTGAACTTCACAAACAACAACTCTTTGTGCAACGTTCACCTTCCCTGTGTCCCTGGTGTTACAGGTGTTACAGGTGTGGTATGCTGATGCCTGCAATGATGTCTATTGCTGTATTCCTGCACTGATCTCGTGCGCTATGATTGTTCCTACCATGTATTAATGCACATCTTGTAAGTCGCTCTGGATAAGAGCGTCTGCTAAATGCTTAAAATGTAAAAAATTAAAAATGTGTCTACCCATCGACATTTTCATACATAATTGATACGATATAGGCTAGCTTGACTGACCCCTCCCAACTCTTGTATACATATCCAATAAATATCCACTATTTCAGAGATTTTTCACAATTCAGGCGTTAAGGCCAGAGGACGATTAAATTGTGGACATTTTTAGATCCCAAATTAGCTGGCTAATAACTTTAATAACTTTTTTACTGTAAGAGCTGAAACATGATACTACACAGCATCAAGAATCACATTTGCAAACACATTAAAACATTTTACATTTATGGATGAAGCACATTGCCGTTAAAAGAAAGCTGGTCCAATATATATCGCTGACTGCCATTGGTCTAGTATGGCAATACATTTTGACAGAACATCTTCAGCAGGCCAGGACGTGGAAGGAAGTGAAGGTGTGAGCTATTCTGCAAACCAAAGAGATTTCTGGTTCAAGGGCTAAGCAGATGGCAGCTGGCACTTTAAGTGTAGCTAATTCATCTGCAAATTAGTGTAATGGGCTTATCCATTTATTGAGTGGTGGAAACCAGGGAATGGCTTGACTAATGATTTTGGAAGGATGATAAATCAGGAGGGAGCAGCCCCCCCTTGCAGTGGTGGGGTCCTTGTGATTCCACGCTGGTCTGGCTCCAGCATCCCGCTTCCATTACACCATATCACAGTTATTTAGCAGATGCTCTAATGCCTGACTTACATTCTAAATGCCGCGTGGCTGCTACCTAATGGACGCGAACGTGACGTCCGTCCTCTAGCCTCTGGTACTGTTCCTCGGTGTCTGTGAACGTCCGCATGTACCTTACGGCTAGACGCGCTTGTAAACACAGCGCACGTACGCTTTATTGGGGGATTCGCACTTGCCAACAGCCGCTTTTATCCAAGCTTGCGTGGTGTCAGGATTGTGTCATGTGATCCACGCGGGACCTTGCGGCTACGCAGACGCTCAGAGCATAAATTATCCGTTATCCCGAGCAAAGCGGTACAGATTGTGAATCGGATACTCGCTGTAAATGTGCCTGACTCTCACCCAATCGGAACCTCAAAAAGTTAAACGCTTTTTCTTGGCAAACAGCCCGCACTCAGGAGCCAGGCACGAGGCTGGGGGTTTCAACGTCACCGAGTGGAATGGTTGTTCCAGGACGTTACAGGGAACGCGTGCTTTTTTGATGACTTTTATAATATCTGAAATTGCAGTTGTGTTGATGAAGGCGTATTTCCGCCCCAGCCCTACTGTTAGAGTTTGTATGACAAGCTGAGTCCTCGCCTGGACCTGATGTCTCTGAACTCTCTGAAATAGCAAGTCACCTTCCCAAAACGTGGCCCACACCATAACGCCGGGGGGGGGGGGGCGCTGCTGTCGACTTTGTGTTTCTGTTGGACTCAAAGACACATACACATTTTAAACAAAGGAAAATAATGTTGCACACTTCTAGTCTATCCGTGTATATTATTGCCCTGATTAAAAACATGTAACGTCAAAAAATTGGTAAAATAAAATACAGATAGTTAGTTAGATTAGTTCATTTTTAACCAGAGATACTGTAACTGCCACAGACTGTAAATGGTCTCACAGTTACAAAATAATGATATTAAAGTGAACAGATTGATTAAACAATATGAGCACCTACACATTAGTTTAAGTAAAAGATACTTCATTCCGTGTCCTCCAACTGGGTGTGAAGTGTAAACCTGCAGTTTAAATATAATTTGTTTGGAAGGAGACCAACAGGTTAGCAGAGACTGTCTCAATAAGCTATGCTGTGATGTAACTATACATGAATTAAATTAAATTAAATTAATTAAAAGAATAGAATTAAATGCTCGTGACTTTCCATTCCATTGGTCCTTATACACACAAAAACGTTCTCCTTCTCTCGTTGTCCTTGCATTTGTAGCATTGGTAGTTTTAGTTTTATTATCATGACAAACAATAGCACGTACCATTGTGAGACTAACATAGTGACAGGAGCATGCTTCGCATAACAATTTCTCCAGCCAGCTCAAGAGTGCAATTAGTACCATTCTGTATGTGACCTTCCTTCCATTAATTAAGACAACAATGCTCTTTTTAGAGTTTTTTCTGAGAAACATTAGACTGGCAACAATGCAGATGTTTTGGAGAACAATTGTTTTTTTTCCCCCTGAATTGAATGAGGAGGAAAACGTGTACGAAACGTGCACGAAAACAAGTCAATGTGTGTCACTTTGGGCAGACTCTGCCTACTGTGAGGGGACTTAACAGAAGGTCTGAGGGTTCAAATGGTTTCTGCAAAGCTTGCAGGATGAGGTTTTTCAGTGTCGCTCAATCCATCATGACCACTGTGAACAATGAACGTTTCAAAAGGGTTTACATTACATTACATTTTAAGCATTTAGCAGACGCTCTTATCCAGAGCGACTTACAAGATGTGCATTAATACATGGTAGGAACAATCATAGTTAGCGCACGAGATCAGTGCAGGAATACAGCAATAGACATCATTGCAGGCATCTGCGTACCATACCTGTAACACCGGGAAGGAAAAGGTTAGTGAATTATTATTATTATTATTATTATTTTAATTTTTGGGGAGTATAGTGTTGAACAAGTAAACAGTGGTGAAGACAATTTAGCTGGATGGACAGAGTTCAGTGGTAGTGGAGTCTGAAGAGGTGGGTTTTGAGTCTCTTGCGGAAGATCGCAAGTGACTCCGCGGTCCTGACCGATTGCGGAAGGTCATTCCACCAGCGAGGGATCAGGACAGAGAAGAGACGAGACTGCGAGGAGCGGCTGCCAGGCGCCCGGAGGGAAGGGACAGTCAGTTTACCCGAGGAGGCGGAGCAGAGGGGTCTGGGAGGTGTGTAGGGAGTGATGAGTGACTGGAGGTATGGGGGAGCAGTACCTCTGGCCGCTTGAAAAGCAAGCACCAGTGACTTGAATCTGATGCGTGCTGCGATGGGGAGCCCGTGCAGAGAGGAGAGTAGAGGGGTGACGTGGGTGAACTTCGGCTGGTTGAACACCAGACGAGCGGCAGGTTTAGAATATGGGGTCATCAATGCTGACCATGGGGACACAAGCTGCAGGGTCTGCTGGTTCTCATTGTCACTCAGCACCTAATTGATCAATTAAAGCAGTTCATTACACAGTAATTCACCTCAACTGGTTTCTTGGATCTGAATTTGTTTCCGATTTTAAAGTGAAAACAAAACCAGCACGCCATGCAGCTTTCCAGGACCACTGTTACAGAAAATCTGCTACGTCCAGCCACGCTTCACCTCGATCACATGCTCTGACCGCAAGAGTTGTGGATGGTGCTGATAAAGAGGCGAGAACAATGAATATGTGAGGCTTCATAGTATGTATCTATGGAGCAGGGTTGATGTATCCTTTCCTGTTGTAAAGTTCCTGGCTCTTGACCTCTAAGTAGTAGGAGAGAGGGGCAGAGAGAAGGTCTGGATCTCAGTGGGGTTTAGTCATCTCCACTGTCATCATGGAAACACGGCTGTCCTCAGCCAACAATTTGCACGAGCCTGACAAAATCAATCAGATTTCAATTGGATGTATGGGCTCTGAATTAAGATAACGTGTTTTTAAGTTAAAAAATTGTCAGACTACTGTAAAGAGAGACAATGCTGCTTGCTGGTGTTCCTCGGGGTGGCGCTCCAGCTATTATTGATATTCTCTTGGTGTCCTTATTTTTGTCTGTTCTTGGGGGAGGGGGGTGTTGGCGGTCTCCTCGCATCCTAAATCCTTTACTTCCTTGTTTAAACTTTTATCAGGCCTCAGATTGTGTTTGGGGCTGTTCAGCAAAATCGCTGAGCCAAAAAAGCGATATAAAAGAAGAGAGAGGAGCCCTTTAGACCCTCAGACTTGTGTCCTAAATATTGTGGCGTCCCCAAGGGTTGGGCGACACTCACTGACCTTTCAGAGGGCGTAGGCAAGTGCAATAACACTGAGGAGGCAGTAATATCAGCAGAAATGATGATTTATTAAACAAACAACACAAAACGCAGGGTGGGGTCTTTTGGGGAATACGAACACAAAGTCCACAATCCTTGTCTCTTTGTCGATGTCCGTTCCAAATCCGCAATCCAGGTCCAAGTTCCGTTGTCCAGTCCGTAATCCAATTCCAAGTAATCCAATCCAACACAAAAACAATTTCCCCAACACTCTTTCAAAAAACTCTCTCTCTCAAAAACTCTCTCTCTCTCAAAAACTCTCTCCAAAAATACTCTCCAAAAATACTCTCCAAAAATACTCTCCAAAAATACTGGCTGGTCAATAGACTTCACAGTTCTCTTTTTCTTTCACTCACCAACTCCTCACAACCACGTTCCTACTCCTCTCCCAGTACAATGGGCATCAGCCCTTTAAATAGGCCTTTGAAATGGCTTTCAGCTGTTCATTATCTCCATTACCTGACTTGGTTCAGGTGTTACTGTGGCATGCTGGGAAATGTAGTGAAAATGGCTGCCATGTGTTGGAGGCCAGGCAGCCATTTTGTGGTGCAACCCTTCGGGCTGCCACACACCCTCCTCCTCAGCTCTGACCTCGGGGAGGGCCGAGCGGCCTATGTCCAGCGGCCACCAGGAGGGTCCCCCTCTCCAGGTCCACTCAGGAAGTGTCCCCCCTGGGTCAAACGTCCAGAATCCCCAGTCTCCGGTTGCCTGAAAAAATGTCTGGCAGACATTAATGAGTGACGCAAGTTGCTCACCTTTTCTGCCACAAAATGGCCACCAGTGTGTACAGGCTCTGGGCTCCATGGACGGAGCGGTCACCGCTCCTGCTCTGGTCTTCACCAGCCCTCCATGGCTCCTCCGGTATACTTTACGCCGTTCCGGAATCCAGTGTCCAGGCTTCAGCCTTTTCCTCCACCTCCCTTTTTCTTTCAGGGGGTCCGGTGGAGTAACTGGGGAAAACATGCTCTCTAACACGTGGTTAGCGGTATCCTTACATTTCTTTTTTCCATTCGCATTTATTCTCCCTAAACGGTTGCTATGGTTAATCCTTTTAATTTTACTTCCGTTCTTTCCTGAGTTTCTTCTCCAGTGAGAGCTTTGAATCTCCATTCCTCTTCTCCGTCTTTTAAATTTCAACTGAAATGGACTTACCACGTCAGGAGATGGTCGGGTGCTCAAACAGGCCTCGGCCTTATTTAGGAGGCCTTCCTCAACCCTATGGTCCCCCCATAGCTCCTCTAGGCCCCCTTGAAGGTCCGGCAGGCTGAGTGGGACTGAGGACCACTGTCCCCACTCCAATGTCTGGTCATCATGTCCTCCCAGCTCCGCTGGCTGCGAGACCTCCACCTGCGTGCTAGCATCTTGGGTGACAGGAACACACTTTACACAGTTCAGCTCTTCACTCACCCCTTTCAGTCGGGCTTGTAGGTCCAGCACAGTCTCGGTTTGGACCTTCAGTACTTCCTGAAATGATTTCTCTGTGGCCCGCTGCTGGGCTTCCATCTCCGCCATCTTCCCCTGAAGCTGTGCGGTCTGCTCCAACTGCAGCTTCTGGACCTGCTCCTGGTGCTCCAGCGCACTCTTCTCCGCCGTCTCCTCCGCTTCCTTGAGTCTGCGCTCGAACCATCCCTTGGTGCCCTCCATGGACTGGATTTGAGCCTGCAGCTTCTTCACCGTCTGCTGTAGGCTCTCCAGCTCCCGAGTGCGGGCCTTCTCGTCACGGAGCTGTGAGCGGATCTCCTCCTCGGTGCGGTTCTTGTCCTCGTGCAGGCCGCGCAGCTCCTTCTCGTAGCGCGCCCGCACGCCCCAGCACCTCCTTCTCGTGCTGCAGCCGCCGTCGCTCAGCTCCTCCTTGTACCGCGACTTCTCCTGCGCCACGTCGATGGCCAGCTCGTCCAGCATGGCCTGGCGCTTGTCCGCCGTCTTCCTGGTCTCCTCCAGCTCCTGCTGGAGTTTGTCCTTCTCTTGGCCCAGTTCAGTCACCTGTTCCAGGAGCCGGCTGTTGGCGCGGTTCACCTCCTGCAGCTGGGAGCTGACGTCATCTCTCTGGGCCAGGAGCTTCTCCTGCTCGGTCTGCCTCTGCTGCAGCTCCATGTTCAGCGCCATTTCCTGCTCCACACTCTTCTCCAGCTGGGCCAGCTGCTCCCGCAGGGCGTTGGCCTCGACCTGGTGCGTATCCCTGCTCTCCTGCTCCACTTGGCACCGGAGTTGCTCCGCCTCGGACGCATGGTTCTCCGCTGCTTTCCTTAGCTCTGCCTCCTTCTGGGCGAGCCTGGTCTGGGCATCCCCCAAGGCCCTGGCATACTCATCTGTGGCCTGGTCCTGGGACTCCTGCATGTCCAGACAATGTCGCTGCTCATCCTCACGCATCTGGGTTAGGGTTCTCACCTGCTCTTTGAGCGCCAGGTTGTGGGACTCGACACGCCTCATCTCCTCGCCATGGGGACGCCTTCTCCTTTTCTATCTCCGCACCCATGATTCTCACCACTCCCAGGGAGTCCATGTGGTGCTCCTCTCGCAACTTCATCACTGCCCTCATGTGGCGCTCCTCTGAGGCGCTCAACTCCAATTTTGCCTTGCACAGCTCAAGCTGGGCACTCTGCTTCAGCTGTTGGACCTCACGGAGGGTGACACGCCATTGGTCCTCCACCATGGCTGCCCGTCTCTTCAGTCTCTGCATCTCTTCCATCGTGGAGTCTGTTGCACAAACCAAACATAAACCCTGCTGCACTACCTCCTCTTGCCTATCTGTGCTGCCCTCTGCCCGCATTCTCCACCATATGTGGCGTCCCCAAGGGTTGGGCGACACTCACTGACCTTTCAGAGGGCGTAGGCAAGTGCAATAACACTGAGGAGGCAGTAATATCAGCAGAAATGATGATTTATTAAACAAACAACACAAAACGCAGGGTGGGGTCTTTTGGGGAATACGAACACAAAGTCCACAATCCTTGTCTCTTTGTCGATGTCCGTTCCAAATCCGCAATCCAGGTCCAAGTTCCGTTGTCCAGTCCGTAATCCAATTCCAAGTAATCCAATCCAACACAAAAACAATTTCCCCAACACTCTTTCAAAAAACTCTCTCTCTCAAAAACTCTCTCTCTCTCAAAAACTCTCTCTCTCTCAAAAACTCTCTCCAAAAATACTCTCCAAAAATACTCTCCAAAAATACTGGCTGGTCAATAGACTTCACAGTTCTCTTTTTCTTTCACTCACCAACTCCTCACAACCACGTTCCTACTCCTCTCCCAGTACAATGGGCATCAGCCCTTTAAATAGGCCTTTGAAATGGCTTTCAGCTGTTCATTATCTCCATTACCTGACTTGGTTCAGGTGTTACTGTGGCATGCTGGGAAATGTAGTGAAAATGGCTGCCATGTGTTGGAGGCCAGGCAGCCATTTTGTGGTGCAACCCTTCGGGCTGCCACAATATTTAAAAGTTTACTTCCTTGTTTAAACCTTTAAACTTACATTATGCTTAGGGCTGTCCAGTGTGCCCATTGCCCAAGCCAAAAAAGAGCAACAAAAAAGAAGAAGGAAGAGTCCCCAAAACCCTTCCCTTGGCCCAAAAATGAAAGAATTAAAGCCTGACCAAAAGGAGATAAGGATCGACGGGCGTGCCCAGTTGGCAGGACAAACGCATCTCGGCGATGATGTCTGTGGACCGGGCGGCGCCGGCCCGTAAATTATACATAACTTTGGGGACTGTCTGCACTTCTTGTCTCTGGGGAGATCTGGGAGTGCGGCAGTCCCCCGTCACGGGGATCTGAAGGCAATGACGGCAGACGGGCGGTAAGATTTATGGGCTTATCGTCTCCATGGGAGCGGTGCAATTTAAGGGCCGTTGCCCGCGATGATGAATGTGCCGAGTGCGCGCGTGTGTCAGAAGGTGAAGGAGGCCGGAGGACTCCCCCTGTTTAAGAAGGTTCCAGTACCGTACCGCAAAGTGGAACGGCTCCCTGTTTCATCGGACCAGAGGTCTACTTGCGGCCCCGTCTCCTCTCTGATCTTGTTCCCCCGGTGGCGGAATGACCTTCCCCACTCGCTAAGGATGGCACAATCGCTAGCCATCTTCCACAAGAGACTGAAACTGAAACTGAGAACTCATCTTTTCAGACTACGCCTCAATTACATGTATATACTGTATAAAGAAGTCTAACCTTTCTCTCCCCTTTATGTTACAGGTTTGAGTCTCGACGACGACAACGATGGGACTGTAGCGCAAAGATAGACAGCCGTAGAGATGATTGTCGACTCATTTTAATGCACTTTTGTAAGTTGCTTTGGATAAAAAGGATGTCTGCCACATGACAAATTTGTCAATTGTAAATTGTAGGGCTGTAAGCTGCTTGGTCCTGATACGTGCCAAAAAATAACCTTTTCATTTATTTTTTCAAGTTGTATCATTTGTTTATTTGGCAGAGAAACTGCAACTCTGTGACAGAGTTAGCTATCGGCTCATTTGCATCTGTAGTCCCTTTATTTATTTGTTTCTTTCTAGTTGTTTTTCACATAAGAAAATTCTTATTTTTTCCCACAAAGATCTTTTTCGCACACGTGTTGATCTGGAGTGATCATACCCCTCTTTGACTCGTCTGAAACTGTCAAGCTCATAAATTGTGGGCTCATAAATCCTGCTCTTCCTGCGCACACGGGTGCTGGACGGCAGACTGGCAGTGTGTGTCGTCCGCCAACAGAATCCGTCTCCCATTCCCATGGAGACTATGGCGCTGTTCCAGATGACCCAGCTATTTATTCTGTAAGGAAACAAGATAGCTCGAATGAACCAGAGGCTTAAGTACAACATTCAGGGGGCCTCAAATTAGATCAAACGTTTTTTTGTGTTTTTACATCTACGGCTGTGTGGGACACAATCGATGCCTATACATTTTAAATCAGTAGCAACATGATTGGCTTCAGATAAATTACGTGCTACTGGGGATTTTGGATCCCGTCTACGTATGGCGCCAAGGTGTACATTTGTGCACATGCAGCAAAATACGTATGTAACCTCTGTGTTGGAGGCCTTGGAGAAAAGACAAACGTAAACACGATCGGTAGAGCAACATGCAATGAATTATCTGATGGTACGATTTCCCCTTGTGACGAAACATGTAAGCGTGTCAGTTTTCTGAATGCCTACAGACGATGTGCAATTACAATGCGGGGGAAAAAAATGATGGCATCACCAAGACGTCCCTTGGAGATTTCAGTAGAATCAAGAGTGTCAGCACGTGCCAGCATGTCTTTGAAGCTTCAGGACCAGGGGTGGATAGAGCGAGGAACATCCCGAAAAATATCAGTCCAAGTAAAATCTGTACCAAGGACACGGCAGTGATAATTGATGGCATCTTTAATCCTATGGCTCAAAGGTGCAAAGGTAGTAAAACACACAACTGGAAAATCTTTCTTTTTATCTTGGCTATTTACCGCTTGTTGAAAGTTCCTTTCAGTCAATTGAAATTGCTTTATCCAGAGCCTCACTTAAGCATTCATTGGAATAGCCTTTTTCCAAAAGGTTGGAGTACAATTTTTCGATTTCTCCATTGAAGTCGTCTTCCCTGGCACAAAGTGTGTCTAATGCTGAGGAATTGGCTGCAAGGCCTCTCTTAAGAGACACTGGGTGGTAGCTAAATGCGTGTGCATGTATCACAGGTGCCTTCAACCTTTTCTTGCCCAGTGACCCCCCTCCTGGGAAAAGTCTGTTTCTTTTTAATGTACATTTGAATATGTTGTTCAAGCCAATGAATGATACTATTAATTGCACTGAAAGTGATAGAATTCATCAATGTATTGTTTGTAATATAAAATGTACTGGGGAAAAGGATTGTTTGTGTGTATGTATTGGCAGAGTCGGGGGCAAAGATAGCCCACACGGCTGTACCTTGAATCTGCAAAAAAATTGTTACCAAATAAGAAATAATTTCTAGTCAATTCTAATTCAGCCATATCAACCAAAATGTTGGGAGAGGGGAAATAGATTTGGTCTAGGGTCCAAGAAGAAAACGTAGTTAGTATAGAGGCTGGTAACATCCGTGGTTACAATAATTACAAGAATATCTTCTCCATATTAGGTTAACAAGGTTAACTTTGCTATCTGAATGATAAAATTAACCATATCTCAAAGATAAAAGGAATGATGAATCGCAAGAGGTCTGATGTGAAAATCTATGAACTTGGAAAGGGGCACAGTTGGTTTTCTCCAGAGCTCCCATTTTCTTTTAGTCAATAACAGTGAACAGGCTGAGTCACCACAAACCAGAGAGAGAGCCTGGAGACACTTCAAATGAAAGCTGCCAAATAAAATAATGCTCTGACTGTGAGTCTATAACAGGAGTGGGAAATTCTGTTCCTTGAGGGCCAGCGTGTATGCTGTTTTTTGATTCCACCAATTTCCCTGGCTCAATCAGCTAATTAGCTGTATGCACCAACGCCCTTTCACTTGTAAATCAGATCACAGTAAACATTTCATATAGGGACACAAGAACAGTCATCAACTGTCATTCGTGAGCTTAACAAGAAATCTAGCTAAAATGTCAGATCACGTAAATGATTTAACTAATAAAATAATTAAAAGCAGAAGTAGACATGACACCCATGATGCACCTGATGCCCTCATTGCTCACCCCTGGTCTATAAAGTGTCTTTGATAATGGATGAATGATAATTGATAGCATTTCTGTTCAAAATAAATTTTCTCACTGGAACTCACTGGAATTTAAACATTGGAACTCTCTCGATTTTGCTTGCTCTTGTGATAAAACAGGTTCTTATTTTTTCTTATTTTTATCGGTAGACCCCCCGTGACCCTGACCAGGAATAAGCCGGTTAGATAATGAATTAATGAATGACCCTACCATGAATCGGGATGGGATTTTTTTTTGCGACATCCCGATTGACGTGAAAAGACAAGATTCCACCCAATCTGTGCATATAATACATAATACATTCATATTTTTGGTTCATATTTTCATATATTTTGGTTTAATCATGATATTTAAGAGCATATTATATGATATTGCCCAAAAAGAAAAGAAACCAAAAACAAACAAAAAATACCAAATAGTTAATAAGAAATACAAAAAATATAAAAAGTAAGTTTTTTGGATAAGAAATGGTATAAAACCAAAAATGCATGCCCAGTCAATTACCTGTTGAAGTAAAATTCTAAGAACACCCTAGAATAATTTCAACCATTTGAAGAGCACATAATAGGTAACGAGCCAATTACCAATGAAATTATAAATCATCCAAATTTGCTTGGTCACTGTACAAGTTAAGTTAATAAATCGGGGTCATTTCAATGAATATGACATTGGTCAGCTCCATACATTCTACTCAAACATGTCCTGGAAGGCGTCGAGCTGGATAGGGGAATCAGGGTAATTAACGGATAGGCCTGCTGGCAAGGAAGCCAGGGCACACAGCTGTGCGGCATCATCTAATTGTGTGCTTAAAACTGCTCTGCTCTCTCAGTAGGTGGCTGGCACACGGTAGCCGAATGCTCAAAAGAGAGAAAAGAAAGCGGTGACATCTGAAAAGTCTTTAAGCGTCTGTGCCTGTATGTTTGCCGTTTCGCCAAAAGGCAGTTTTTATTTCGTTTATTATTTTGGGCCAGAACCAGTGAGGGGGTGCGGCTGAAGATCTTTTGATTATTTGATATAACTACTTGCTTATGATTTGTAGTTATTTATTAGTGTGATTGCGTCGGCAAGCGCACTACTATTCTTTTGCATACTTATCTTTTTCTTTCTGTCCTTTTTTGGACATGCTGCTCCTACTCTACTGTTTAAGATAGACACTCCATTCAAACTTTAAAATATGCAGGCTGTCTGAACTTGAGTTGCTTTCTATAGGATTTCCATTTTTCCACATGGTCGCACTATAACCACGATTTCAAACGTTTTTCCTCTTCGCAGACTTCCATTGTTAGAATTTTGAACATTTCAACATTCTATAAGCCACCTGCTAGAAGTTTTTATGATGTAATTGTATACACCATCAGGAATATGTTACGTGGAGCAGAGCCATACTCTCTATCAGGGGCCTGCGTTGGAATGATAAAAGGACCAATATTAGGGGGGCAGAAACGTATTATAGGAATTGTCAAATATGTTTCTGTTTGGTCACATAGTACTGCTAATTGCTCAAAGTTTTCATCAACTTTACATTCTAGTTTAGTTTTATATTTTATTTTAGTTTTTTCTTGATTTATGAAATGTCCTCTGGCGGAAGCCAAAGAGCGATTTCCAAATTGGGTGGACAATAAAGTCTATTTATGTCCATATAAAGAATACAAATGAATACAATCCCCCCTGATCACACACAAGGCTAACTGTTTAGATTTTTATCAATTTCAACTTGAATGTAATGAATGTAGTTCTTGGTTAAGTGATGATTACAGAACCAATACAGCATAATTTTTTTTTTTTTTTATCTATTTGCATAAGAATTTGCTGGGCCTAAAGTACATAGGCTACAGCTGGGCCTCATCAGAATGGAGAATTCAACAAAGCCAGGATACAATGAATGTTTAATGCAATACTAACAAGGACGTTATGTAGCACTAACCATATAACGTGTTACCAAATGAATGTTTTGTGTTTTGCACTGTGTGGCTCCTCCAGCAGTTGTTGCTTTTTTAAATTCGGTTAAACTAAGTTTAAAAAAACTGGTTTTTATTTCGGCAGTGAGAAAATCCAGGTGAATTCCACTTGGCATTTCTGCTTTGTAAGTACAGCCCCCCCCACCCCTCCTTCCGCCTCAATGCAGACTCATGCCTCAAATCCTGAGCACACATGCCACATCATTACTGTGGAGACGTCAACCTGATCACGCTCTGTAAAGGCAATTATCTTCCCTCCTCACACCTTATTATATTTACATTCCCTCTATGGATTCAGAGCTGAGTAGAGACATTACGAAAAGCACACCGTGAGTCATCTTATTCTTCTGTCTTCTTCCCCGGGATAGACAGAACGGCAGAGGGCGGGGCAGCTGGCGTGAAGCCTTTTCTTTGGCGCACAAAGGATGTGCTCCTTGATGAACAGACCAAATTGCTTTTAATTTCCATGGAAATTGTTCCCAAGTTGCATATCGTGAACTTATGATGACCTGAGGCATCTCTTTGAGCTGAAGGTCTCAGACTTATTTTGTCAAAGGCACGGCATCAGCAAAAGATTGAAGTTTGCAGGCCATTATTGAGTTGTGTTATGATAACAAGGAAGTGTTTTGCCAATGACTACTACTGGCTGGTTTTTGCATTGTGTGGATCATATCTCAGACAGACCTCGCACCAAACAAAGGAGAGGTGGCAGAGCAAGAGCCACACTGTTAGAGAAGGAGTAGACAGGGCTGCCACTGGTCTTTCACATAATTGAGCCCATGCAATGAAAAACCGTGTATGTGTATATTTTGAGAAAATTTAGATACATGACATATTATTCTTATACCCTCTCTAAATAATGAAGCATTCCCGCATTTTTAAAATGTGGCAATAACCTGGTATTTCACATTTTAAATTAGGCTTGCGTGGAAAAAACATATAAATTATGTACATTGCTGAGAATGGAGGGGCAGGCTCTGTAGCCTACTTGTTTGAGGTCGATGGAAATTGTTTGAATGCAGGTTAAAAAAAAAGAAAGGTGAAAGACACCTGGAAAGACTAAAGACTGAGGAATGTTGGGAAACCATAAGGTGCAAGAGAAGCCGAGGAAAGTGGCTTCACTTAGCTTAAGTAAGCTTAGCTTAGTTGACTACCTCCTAATGTAGCCAGCTAAGTTAAACATACTAGCTACAAGGAAGTTTAAATGTTTTTTAGTCTTTTAAACATCATTAACTAGATACTGACACAACAGTTGCTAGTGGCTAGCCTGTCATGTATTTTAGCTAGCTTTGGCACAGTTGAATGTTTCAACTCTGCTGTTCGCTTAGCTGTCCCAAGTTACCCAGCTCATGTGACATGGACTGAAATGCATCAGCTTGCTAATTTAGTTAAGAAAAGTCCGAAAGCAGTCAGTTCATTCTATATATCCAACTGATAATTCACTGCTTGCTGCATTTTAAAGGGAAAAGTGTCTGCCAATACCAGTGCCAGAGTCTGTGGGAGAATAAAACCAGACTAAAAGCAGCAGCTCCATAGTGGGTATGAAAATGATTCACCTCCTTTTCAAATTTTATTTTCTTACTTCATGGAATCAAAATGCATTTATTTGGGATTTCTTTCCACTGATCAACACAAAATATTCTATAATGTCAAATAAAAAAACAACTCTAAGGCTTTGTTAATTAATTACAAAGAAAAAAACGGACAATAATTGATTGCATAAGTATTCCTCCCTTTTTCGAAGACACACCTAAATAAACTCTGCTGCAATCTATTGTCTTCAGATTGGAGTAAACCTGTGTACAATTAAGGTGTTTTTCAAATTAAATACACCTGTCTGTGAGAGGTCCCACCATTTGGTTAGTGCATTTCCAAATAAGAGCTTCATCATGAAGACCAAAGAACATTCACAGCAAATCCCAAAAAAAAAAATTTCACAAGCACCAATCAGGGGAAAGATATAAGATTTCAAAGACTTCGAATACATCCTAGAGCACTGTCCATCATAAATAAATGTAGAGAATATGGCACAACTCTGAATTTGCCTGGAACAGGCCGTCCTACATTTTACATTTTTACATTTTAAGCATTTAGCAGACGCTCTTATCCAGAGTGACTTACAAGATGTGCATTAATACAAGGTAAGAACAATCATAGTTAGCGCACAAGATCAGTGCATTAAAACGGCAATAGACATAATTGCAGGCGTCTGCGTATCATACCTGTAACACTGGGAAAGAAAAGGTTAGTGGGCTTTTTTCCTCCAAAAGTGTTGTTGTTAACAAAACATTGTTGAAGAAAACTCACATGAAATCTCGCCCAGAGTTTGCCAGAAGGCATGTGGTCGAATCTCACCAGGTGGAGGAAGATTCTATGGTCTGATAAGACCAAGACTAAACTTTTTGGCATCTATGTTAGGCTCTATATTTGGTGCAAGCCTCACACTGCTCATCACCCCAAGAAGGGGGTAAATACTTTTATACCCACTGTATATCTTAAACGCATGTGCTCGATAATTATTAATATCATGATACATAATGTTGCATATACTGTTCTTCCACAAATTCAAACTGTAACTGGAGATATGGTTCTTCCACATTCTGTATATAAAATCTGACATAAAAATAAAACAAGAAAGGACAATGGTTTATATAAGAGATGGGTATGATTCATGTATTTTTCATCTTTAATATTCATGAAGTGGTTTATATGCTCTAAAAAGATGAAATTATTATCTGAAAATTAAAAAATTCATTGAATGAGCTCAATGTGTTATCAAAAAGTCTTCCAAATACATACTGTAGCATATTTCAAGATGTCACTTTATTAGGAAAATAGGTGGATGTGCCCAATGAAGAAAATACACATATAATCTTTGTATTTGTTTTGAGTAAAACTACTGCAGTAAGGTCTTTCTTTCTTATGGCACAATGTTGCAATAGCTATGTACTGTAATGTCAAAGATGCATACTTCATGTGATCAACCTAAGCGCAGACCGTAGTCTAACTGTTTGCCTTTAAGATTTTTATTTTTATTTATTTGTACTTTTTATTTTGTTTCTGATTTTCTCCCGTTTTTCTCCCAATTTGGTAGCCAATTACACCCGCTATTTTCAGGTCAATCCCTCCTTCATAGTTCGCTGCTGTAGACCTGTGACCAGCGGCGGCGAAGGCGAAGTATCGTCTCCTCCGAGACAGCACTTGCTAAGCCAACGACCATAACTCGGCACCCCAGAGCGTCTTGTCGGCTTCCCTCCCCCCTGGGGCGGACCCTCCGCCCCGGTGGCACTCCCGGCCAGAGCCGACTCTGGCATGGCCGGGGAATTGAACCCGGTCGCCATGGCCAGCATCGGACGTTGAAACCACCTGGTGAAAGGCCTGCCTTTCAGATTTTTTAACCATTGTTTGTACAGCATCTTGTTGGCCACTCTGGCTCACTAAGTTTGCATGCCAGATGGCTATAGCAACAGCAGGCCAACCTCATCTGGCTACCTCCGTGCTGACATGCAATAAGACGCCACATGAGCCAAGTGGCCCCACTGCAGCTGCACAGCCCAAAAAGAACAAGACGACAGCATTAATTCAACAGATCTTGCTTATTGTGTTCATAAGCATCTGGAAAATGCAAGTGGTGGAACTAAGACATTGTCATGTCACAAGTATTGTGTTCTTAGTGCTCTTCGTCTCCAGAATATGTTTCGATTATTAACATCACCTCAAGCCTCAGGACAGCTTTGTCTGTCTGAGCCCAAAATATTTTGTGCCTGAACACAGCCTGATTGTTTAACAATTAATTTATAGTTTTCTTCAACTTCAACTTCACATTTTGCATTTAGTGAGTTTATTTGTGTATCTTTTTGTACTTCTTTAAGGTCAAATTGCAGTTTTTTAAAAATTATGTTATCTATCTTGCATCATAGTGTTATTTTTGCATCATAGATATTTTTTTCTAAATCCAAGTTTAGTCAATGTGATCCAGGGGGTGTAATTTAAACCGTTACAGGTACTACCTTGTGAGTAAATAATATTAATATTTTTATAAATGACACATCAGTCCTTTTCTGTGTTGAAATCTGCTTCCCCGAATGTACGAGATGAATGAAGTCAGATTGTGAAAATATGAAGATAAACATAAGAGCAGTCCAAGGCTGACAGGAAAATAAGAGCCATCCATCAAACGCAGGTTTATTTCAGGACTTGTCAGTGTAATATCGGAGCACTGTGAACATGCAGCCAGCTCCTGTTTAAGACCACGGTGTGAACTGTGTCAGCCAGACAAACAAGGAGCGCTAACATATTGCCCATTGTATCGGCTCTCAGCCTGGTCCAACAACAATGCTGCGCGCGCAAACTTTGAAAAATGGCAAGGAGAGGAACGGCAACTGTTGTCATATCTTTCCAACAGCTGCTTCGCAACAAGCCTGCCTCATCATGATAAAACCCTGTGGCTCTCCAGGAGCAGGGCTAGGGAGACCATTGTTCAAAGTGGCATACAGCACTGTCTGAAGCCTGACTGACCATGGCTTGTCCTGCCTGAAAAATGCAGGTGCAAGGTCGACCAAGATTGGCTAGGCTTACGGTTTGTCTCCTCTGACATTATCAATAACAAAATCGGAAGAACGGGGGATGGGGACTTTGGTCGTATGTCTGCTCCCGTTTTGGTTTTGTAAGCAGGAAAAAGGTGACAGCAGAGGGAGTGTATTCGGACCTTTTCGATCCATTTTCAGGACCGTGAAATGTGATTGATTTACCTTCCTATGATTGTGCTGTGTCAGGACTTGAACGTTTCCCTCCGTTGCACTCTCATGAAGTATCCCTCTCACGGATACCCCCTGCTGACAACTGCTTCTTCAGACACCCAGTTATTTAGCGTAATAAACCAATTATCTGGTGCCTTGTCAGTCCCCTGCCGATTGTCACTAGGTGGATCCTTCTGTAAATGTGGTTTTGTCCTTGTTAGCTTGTTAGTCTTGTCAGATAGGCTAGCAGGACTGGCAAGAGGATTATTGGGGAAGTATTTATTTGACAGGGTATCACTATCTTTGTCATTGTTTTGGTTTCTTTGCCATGTCTACATTAATAAATGATTCAATGTTTTGCTACCCCGAAAATTATTAATTTAAGATAACTGGAGCAACACACTTTTTAATCTCCAAAATCCAGCGCATTCAAGGAGATCACCATTGTCAAGCAGAGCCGTAAACCGATGGCTTTCTGTTTTCCCTCCAATGGTGAAAACTTTGGGGTTCCGCCCGCTCCCCCTGCACCCTCAGGCCTCCTCGTCAGCAGTCATGTCGCACCTGCAACGGTTAGCAGAAAAAACTTAACCCAATTCAAGCACAGTTTTCCCTGTTGGGAACAGCTATTATCTCAACATGTCAAACACAAACAGAATACAGCTTTCAGAAGTTGAAACTGACAGGCGGATAGGTGATAAGGATCCGGTGAAAAAATGTTTTTTTTAAAAACCTTCCCTTGAAATCTGGCCATCCCTGTGGACCAGCTGACAAGTGCTTCAGCAAAAATGATGTTTTCCAAAATGGGGTCGTGAAACAGGACCTCCAGTAACCAGCTTGGTGTCATTAGCATTCTGCAACTGCTACAGTATGGTCCCAGGGTGCTGGCTCACTAATTGACTCCATTGTGTCACGATGGCATGACTTACTTCCAGAGCAGATGTCCTTATCCACGGCTATTTACAACGTTTACATTTCTCAAGTTATCTGTTCACACAGCTCCATGGTTTTCTGAAGCAGATGGGGTCAAGTGCACATCAGCAGTTGGGCACCCATACAGTGAGACACCATGATGTTTATCCTTACACAAATGGACACTGGCATGAAAACCTGGTATGACTATAAATAGTACTACTGTATATGTTTAAAATAGAATATCCAGTGCAGTATTTTTTTATTTTACATGTGCCAAAATAGACGGTATATACATTGCTACTTTCATGCCAGAACAGCTTCAATGTGCTTTGGCATAGAACCTATGAGTGTCTGTAACTCTGTTGGAGGAATGCAACACCATTCTTTCACGAGAAATAACATTTTGTTGATGGTGGTGGAAAACACTGTCTCTGGCGCCGCTCCAGAATCTCACGTAAGTGTTCAATTGAATTTAGATCTGGTGACTGAGATACCCATGAAATCATGGCCCACAAAACCATTCAGTGACCACTTGTGCCCTGTGGATGGGGGCATTGTCATCCTTGCTATCCCTACTCCCATCAGGATAGAAATTCTTCACCATAAGATGAAGGTGATCACTCAGAATGGCTTTTTTTTCATTTCCATTTACTTTGCCCTCTCAGGGGTTGAACGTCAAAACGTAAACATGCAAGTAATTGCATGTATAAATATTCTATAATATTTTTCGATGAGAACAGGACATTCAGATCATATTTTAAAAAGCTATTTAAACAGTAACAAGTGTAGCAATAAGTAATTAGTATATACATTAAAACTGATCAAAATAATAAAATACATTTTAAACATTAAGCATTTAGTTGACAATTAATGTAGCAAGAGACATAGTAGACACCGTAACCATATAAAAAAAACATGTTTGAAGCAACCATAAAGGCAAACTATCACTCTGGCCATGCTGGTTTTGAATGATTGAAGGGCCTATGAAACATGTAATTTGATATAGCTCTCTTAACAATGAAAATGTGTGAGTGCTTTCCAGAGCGCAGTTCATAGATGCAATGCAAATAGCCGCACTCATCCACAGCAGAAGGGAGGCAGAGGGAGAGTACAGGGCTGTTTTTCCTCGCCCGAGTGGACGTTCGGACGGATTCACGCTGTCCTTTGAAGGCACAGTAATTTGAACCCACAGCGGAGGGCAAACGATTCATCTATGCCACCCCACTGTTCAGCTCCGATCGGATATGTGGGTCACTGCCATCTAAAAGTGCTCACTGTGAAGTTCAGCAGCTCTGGCAGTCAAGCTATTGTTTCAAAGAATGTACTCTTTTTACTTTTCTACTCTTTTTTTTTTTACGTGCAGACTTATTTGTGGATAATGCAGCGGAAACACACAAATGTAGACCATGGATGTCTCAACATTGTGACATCACTTGTTTGTCTGAAGGTCAAGAGCTAAGCTCTGGGAAAACTCTCATGCATTGAGCTTGAGTCTCACACAGTTCACCCATTTCGTGCGCTCGTGTGCAACACAACGCTTCGAATGCATTTGAATGCTGTTTCCGTTCTCTTAGGGTTGCCAAATGTCCAAGATTTCATAGACGTTTCTGTGGGAATGTAAATATTACATGGTAAACACACTTCTGAGAATAAAATATGCACTAGAGTATGCCCTAAGCAAACCCCCACCCCCTTTCCCAAAACAACATCATCCACCTCCCCCACTCAACAATATTATCCACCTCCCCACAAACACACACTCAACAATCTCATCCAAAACAATGTGTGTCAAGAGTCGAATCCCACTCTTCAAAGTAGCCAGCTTCTGCAGGCCCCCTGGTCAGTTGTGTCCCTGCAGTGTGCCTGTGACAGTTGTGCGATCCTCCAGTGCATTAGTTGCAGCAGCTCAGTTGGCAGATTGCAGATTGAGTAAAAAGCAGAGATTGGTTGCATGAATACATTTTACAGGACGTATGTGCTAGTGTGCAGCCCTCCTCAGATCACAAAGATGGATGCATTTTACATTACATTTTACATTTACATTTTAAGCATTTAGCAGACGCTCTTATCCTGAGCGACTTACAAGATGGGCATAAATACATGGTAGGAATAATCATAGTTTGCGCAAGAGATCAGTGCAGTAATACAGCATTAGACATCATTGCAGGCAGCTGCGTACCATACCTGTAACACTGGGAAGGAAAAAGTCATTTTTATTTATTTATTTTAATTAAATGGAGTAAGCAGGGGTATATACAGAAGTGTTGAACACGTAGGCAGTGGTGATGACAATTAGCTAGATGTACAGAATTCAGTGGTAGTGGAGTCTGAAAAGGTGGGTTTTGATTCCGCGGTCCTGACCGATTGCAGAAGGTCGTTCCACCAGTGAGGGGTCAGGACAGAGAAGAGACGAGACCGTGAGGAACAGCTTCCAGGCGCCTGGAGGGATGGGGCAGTCAGTTTGCCAGAGGAGGTGGAGCGGAGGTGTCTGGCTGGGGTGTAGGGAGTGATGAGTGACTGGAGGTATGGGGGAGCAGTACCTCTAGCCGCTTGAAAAGCAAGCACCAGTGATACGTGCTGCGATGGGGAGCCAGTGCAGAGAGGAGAGTAGAGGGGTGACGTGGGTGAACTTCAGCTGGTTGAACACCAGACGAGCGGCAGCATTCTGGACTAGTTGCAGTGGCTTGATGGCACAGGCCAGTAGGCCTGCCAACAAGGAATTGCAGTAGTCCAGATGTGAGATCACCAGGGACTGGACCAGGAGTTGTGTGGCCTCTTGGGTGAGGAACGGTCGGATCCAACGGATGTTGTGGAGGGAGAATCGGCAGGTCCGAGTGATCGCTGCAGTGTGGCCCGAGAAGCACAGCTGGTCGTCCAGGGTCACTCCAGACTGGGACGGAGACACTATGGAGCCTTTTGCTGGGAGGAAGAGCAGCTCTGTCTTCCCCAGGTTCAGTTGCAGGTGGTGGGTGGACATCCATGTGGAGATGTCAGCCAGGCATGCAGAGATCCGTGCGGGGACCTGGGTCTCAGATGGAGAGAAGGAGAGAAAGAGTTGAGTGTCATCGGCATAACAGTGATAGGAAAAACTGTGAGCAGAAATAACAGAACCAAGTGACTTGGTGTACAGGGAGAATGCAGGATGCAGTGATCAGATCTTCGGTTCTGACTGGGAATGACAAAAACATGCACTCAACTCTAAATAAAACTCTTAAAACAAGCAGTTAAGAGGCGTGCTGGATTAATTAACCTTACTCAGCTTTTAATCTTATTCAGCAAGCCAGGCGAATAGGATTGTTCTCACAGTCAGCTCTTTCCATTGTCTTTTCACGCTTAGATGTGGAGAAATTAAGATGCATGGTTTTTATTAGCTAGTGTGACGTGAGGCAATATATCATGATAAAGGCCTATTTTTCCTGTGCTAAGGCTCTTGAATGAACAGGGTTCACAGGTGACTATTTACAGGAAATGTAATTAAACCATCCATTAAATACACTAGAACCCGATTTTTAAATTGGCTCTGCTTGAATGAACCACATCCATGAAGAGACGAGGCTACGAGGCTGAAAAGAATCGATAACATTGCTTTGAGGTCAGGAAAAATGTGGGGAGTGTTCCCCTTTTTAAGTCTAAATTGTTCCAGTCTGAGTCCCTTTCCCTCTTTCACTGCTATCTTGGTGTGCCAATACAAAGATGGGCCTCTGCTTGGATTTATCATCCTAGCTGGGCACCGTGAGGGCACTACAAGTGCATCTACGGATGAAAGGCGGCATTGACTTCGCTACGTGAGACAAAATGACACAGTTCTGATCAGGTGAGATGGGTTGTGGAGACGCATCACCTGGTCAACAGCACGGGCCTGTTGTCCCATGCAAATCTTAAGTTCAACCCTCACTACATGGCAGCGTTGTCTACTCTACACGTGCGAGAAACACAGAGTCGAGGCAATTGAACGTTGACCGACATCTTTATCAGTATAAATGCCCGGGCACGTCCAGCCAAACACCTTCTCTGGGTTTTATTCTACCACAGGACAGTCCCAGGTGCCTATTTTAGGCTCGACCCTGAATCCCAGTGACAGCCGCCCCCTGATTACGAAAGAGGCCTTCTTCGGTGAAGACGTATAGAGAGCACTAACTAAAAATGAAAAAAACATTATTCCCCCAAGGTTAAAGTACATGACATAGAAAGTAATTTCCTTTGACGACATCTTAAGCCTCACAGGAGGGGAAAAAAGAGCAATATTTATTTTCCAACGTCGGAATTCATTTCCCTGGATCATTTTCGGCACCGAGGCTATGCAAATGCTCATATTGAACAAGGGCTGCCGTTAATATATGCTCCGTGTGATATTCTACACGTACTAATACATCAGAAGATGTTTACCTTGAGCATGTAATCCTTTTTCTTCCCCTGAAGATGATACAAAATTGAATCTTCCCGCTTGTAGCTTTAATATAGATTTACAGCATCAGTTACCTTAACTGCATTTCAGCAACAAGAACATTGGTGTTTTCTGGTGTCATCAAAATTGATTCTCTGAAGACATTCCTGTTGAGCTCCATCTGCTAAAAATATGTTTTTCTTAGACTACCTAGATTTTACACTGACTTCGTATATAAAAGATCTTACTCATCGTTTTGAGAGATATTACCTCTTTATATTTTAAAATGTTATGTGTTATATAACCCTTTTCAAATATAAAGAGGTAATATCTTGTTATATATTTTAAAATGTTATTTTAAATTAATTAAACATTCTGCATTTTTAACCTGTTTATAACCCATTTAAGGGTTTATTTTTCAACATGAGGGGAAGGATACTAAACTAAACAGATTGCACTTTCTGCTGGTCATCCTCCATTTAAATTCATTTGTAGAGGTCATTCTACATCTAAAAGTTCTTCATTGCTGTCTGGGAAGGAATATTGATGAGCCCAGGGTAGCTTAATTCTTTATTCTGGAGCAGACGTTTTCTCTCGCTCCCATTTTACAGTGTGAGAGCACTTGCTGCATCCACCAATACCAGACTGACACATTTGCCTCCTTTCAATCAGCATCTGTCCTTTGCTTTGACTCAACATTATATGCAAGTGTTTTTTTATTATCTTTACACAGCTAGGCAAGTTCAGCAATCACCTAAATTAACTCGTCAAACTGTGATTGTCAAGAAAAGAAGAAAAACCAAAAGTTAACACTGACCAATTGCATATCAAAGTTAAGGACAAATGTTGATTGAATCCAGGCTATTGGCTTCAATAAACAACAAGCCGTCACTGTTTAAGGAGCATTTAATGGTGCAAAAAAAGAAATCAGCCGTATGTCCGTACGTCAGCGGTAAAGCCTGGGAACAGTGCCCAAAGACAGCCACGGCACTGCCATTAAATATTGTAAAATGCCAGACAGCGATCGCGTGAGCTCATCTGTCCCTTTTCTGGTTTATCATTTAATTTTCTGATTGAGGCATGGAATTTGTCTGATGTCTTTGAGCTCCCTGGAAGCCTGCGCTTCGACCACTCCTCTGCCTAGATTAGACACTGTTACGACTGATACACAGATTGGACCCAAACGCAGACACAGGGGATAAGGATATTTATTATATACAATGTCTGGCGCAGGGGAACGATGACGAGGGCAGACCAAGCGGGCAGGCAGGCAGGACAGCGGACAAGCAGAGAGGGTAGGCGATGATGATGGTAGATGAAGGCTGATGCAACAGGCAGGAGGGCGGGTAGTGGAGAAACAAGCTGGCAAACGAATAGACGAACAAAACAGGCAGGCGAGAAGTAAACCTAAACACGAGGAAATAAATGAAAACACAAATAACTCATGGGAAAATAAACACGGAGGCAAAAATCACTAATTCAAGAGAGGTCTAGAGTCTTGTCGCTACCACAGAAACGGAGAGAGAACGATCTGACGAGGAATGAAGGAGAAACCGGGGTTGATATACACTGCAGGGCTGATGATAATTGATGGCAGGTGAGTAGGCAGCGCAGGTGTTGCAGATCTGTTGTAATCAAGGAGGGAGCCGGAGAATGCAGAGGAGGAAGCCGCGCCCACGTTACACACGGACAAACACAACAGGGAGAACAGGAACACAGGGAAAAGGGAAGGGAAAAACGCGAGGAAACAAAAATAAACAAGTCCGTAACAGACACTCCACGACCAACAGGTTGAGATGCTTGTTCGTGCCTGCGGGCTGAATGAAGAGTTCATCAGCAGTAGCAA